>LPNX010254630.1:0-63834 GCA_001517045.1 Pseudotsuga menziesii | reverse complement strand
CCCCCCCCCCCCCCCAAGTTGTGGAGGTCATGGTTTCGACTCTCTTGATTCCATCAAGGTTAGGATCTGTAATAAGGGCCAACAATTTACCTCATTTACCATCCATAATTAATGGGGAAGTACTTAAAAGGGTTTTCCAGCACAAGGTTTTTCCTATAAAAAAGATACTCGTTACACTTTATTTCTATGTTTGTAAGTGAAGAGGAGGAACAAAATCAATCCAATCAACAAAACATCCAGTTAGATAACTCAAGTACAATATTTCCTATAAGTGATGAAGAAATGAGGCATGCATGCAACTCGAGCATTGGCAACAGTTTGAGTGAAGAATGAAAATCAACATAATTGAAGGTTATTTTCATTTGTATGTTTTAAAATGATTGTTTTTGAAAATCAAACATTTTGTTTAATGTATTGGACATATTTTCCCAATTGTATGACCATAGATTACCGATACATGTAATAATTACATATTGGCATTTTTTATTCTTGTGGACCTTTATGTTTTCCAATTTTGTATGACAGAGGATCAACCCTTATTCATATATAATAACATGAGTTTATTATTCTATCTCCTTGTGCAATGTTGGAAAATGTTACACTCTTAATTAAATATATGGATGATTAAATATTACAATGAATAGATTTGTAATGTGATGATACAACATTTTAATACAATCATTGTACCCCAATTCAATAATAAAATTAAAATATCACTATTATTATATGAATCATTTGATTTTTTATGATTAATGGAAAATAAAAACACAATTAATTAAAATATAAAAATGTTGGTTGCATTGCATTTTTTTTCAATTCACTGAAGAATGTGGACCATACATAAATCATTGAAGGCATGCCAATTTTTATGTTGTAAAAACTTACGTGTCAATGATTTTACTAAAAAAAATCGCACCAATGTTTTTATTTGTTATAAAAGCACCAGAATAATGGTGCTTAAGTAATAATAAGCACTAGTTCTTTATATCAAAAATTCACTTTGGCGCCTCCCCATTCAGGCGAGGACATTTGGGGATGTGGAGGGTCCCCAGTCCAAGAATGTGGAATCCCCTCCCGAGACACCCATGCACCGCATTAATAAAGAATTAGACGACATTTCCTCAAGATAATCAATTTCTAGTTCACCACACTTCTTGTAACTGTTAGGAGATTAATCCATAACTCATCATGTGAACTTCTTCCTCCCTAGGCATGTAAATTATCTATGGTTTTAATGACCTACCATTGCAGGACACTCCATCCATCATGAAAAGAACGAGTATCTGGCACATTAGGATAGTATGTTTCTTTATTTTATCCTGGCTCCAATGGTGACTTCGACGGACCAGGTTACAGGTAATAGCATGGAATTTTTCTCCTTTTTGTTTTGGATTAAACAAACCATGTTCCATTGTTCTAGCTTGGGTTTGTTCCATTGAATTGCAAATGATTTGAGCTCCCTTGCCAACATTTTGTCTCACACTAAGAGTGTCTAAAAAGATTGCAACTAGGGTCGAGAATACTCCCACTACCCATGCATCCTGAAAAAGGTAGAGGCTTTAGTCTCAATATACCACAAGAAAAATCCTTCCAACATCAAACAAGATATTGATGTCGTGGAAAAATAGGTCAAGAGTGAGCTAGAGGTTACTTCAAACACTGGAATCTGCAAGGATGTTAAGGAATGGGTTCCGAATGTGGGTACCTCCATAACCTGCAACTCCAAATATATCCATAACATCATTCTCTATTATCATACCCTAAATATGTTGGGAAAGATCTTAATGGATCACCAGGACTAAAAAATAAATCCTACTACAAATCGATGAAATGCAAGTGCAGATGAAGACAACCCATGAGAAACTTAAAATAATTGCTAAATATACAAATGGATTCAATTTTTTGAGTTCATATCCTTACATTGAGACTCAACCTCCTACATCTTCCCAAGCTGTTCCTATAATATCCGTCATTGATGATGAAGGTCACTCCACCTAGCTATGTTAGGATGTCTTTTGTTTCAACTTTTTCCAATCTATCATAGGCACAACATAAGAATCCTAGTTTAGGTTCATAACATAGCTACAAACAATAACATTTTTTGTTGCAAAATCAAAGTATCAAAGGACCTTTTTTTTTAATATGGTTGGTCAGGTTTTCCTTGTGGCTAACAAGACAAATTGATTTTCTTGTAATTCCCATGTTTTAATATAATTTGTTAGTTTACGACAACAACAGAAATCACACTGGTGCGATTTATTATAGTAATCATATTGAAGACACACAAATTATTAAATTGACATAATGCGATACTGTGTATTAAGCATAGATGTGCATCTATGAAATGTCAGCATTGATGTGCATCTATGAAATGTCAACATCGATGGATTTAACAGGGATGATAAGCACCAATTCTATAAAACATATTACACACACTAGGAGGTTAAATAAATGAAATGCACATGCACATAACATTTAAATTGTATGCACTAGTGTTTTTATGTTTAAGAACGCACTGGGGCATAACATTGAAATTATATGCACCGATGTTTTTTTTTAATTTTACCAATGCATTGATGCTCTTATGTGTGCTTGTATGGTATGCACATTGAATAAAAAACCTCTTCTATAGCCTCCGACCACCTAGTTTTTTTAGTTATAATGTACATCCATTATAACCTCCATTGAAACCTTCGTTACCAATGGCATAGGTTTTAATAGTATTTTTTTTTGTCAAATCTTGTAATACTAAAAGCCTCCACAAAAACCTATGCTAGAAGGTGTTTTCCTTGTAGTGAATCAAATCAATATTTTCAATGTCATCAATATCGTCAAATCATCAACAACTCATGATGATCATTAATGTTATCAATATGATCAAAACACCAACAATCATAATCAAGTAATCAACATCCTCAAGATCATTAATATCATCCATGTTATTAGCATCATCAACTCAAAACTATCACTAAGTCAATAACATCAAATATGATGAATCCAATATCATCATAAAATAGAATTAACTTATAATAATCATCAATCATCAAGTCATTATCATAAAATCAATATCAAGATCATCAATACCATCAATCATTTACATCATCAATATCATCAACATATTCAAATCATCAATGTTATTATAAATTATAAATAGTCATTACCATCAAAAGCATCAAGATCATCAATAGTATCAAGAGCATCAATACCATCAAATCGTTAATATCATCAAGAACATTAATAACATCAAAACATCAATAGCATTCATGTCATGAAGTGCAACGATAATATCAAATCATTAGTATCATTAATAACATAAATATCAACATTGTCATTATCAAATCCATAAGTATCATCAGAGTCATCAATATTGTCGAATCAAATCCATCAACATCATTACCACTATCAAATCATTGTTATCAAGAAACATAATTATTATTCATATCATTAATAATATTAATCAATATCAACAAATCATTATCAATTCAACATTAATATGAGTAACATAAACATCATCATGATCATCAATACTAGTATCATACATTTCAATTAAATTCAATATAATCATTATCAACATCATTGAATACCATCCAATCAAATTAACATCAAATCAATATCATTATATTTGTCAACTTGCTAACTACCAAACAAAACCAAGCTCTATGACATTAACAAGAGATGAACAACTCTAAGGTTCTATTTCCAACAAAGCTATCATTGCAAGGTGATCGCTGATCAATTCAGAGTGATTCTGCTTCAGCTAAAAATAACATAGTAACCAAGGAATACCATAACATATTCCAAGCAAGGGGAAAGAGGCTCAACCACGAAATTGTATCTAAGGTAAGATATCTTACAATAGTAAATCATTCTTATGCATACAATTACAAGCTATCATGAAATTTCAACATTTATTTTGATACAACACATAAGTTGTCTACAAAAAAATGTTGGTATCTATGGAGATTTAACTAGCCGTTGAGTGGGGGAAAATGGTTCGTTGCATTGATTTATGGAAAAATTAGGTAATTGTTGTCATACAATACTATTAATCAATTTAATCCCATAAGCTCTGCATCTAGATTTACAAGCTTAATCTTGCTAAATAATAGCTCAATTTGATTAACAACATTAGCTATCATACATTGATTCGAAATACCTAAGATCACATGTCTTCATTTACTTATTGATCCAAGTCTATGAAAAACATAAAAACAACATTTTGTTCAAATGTCTACATAGTAGAAATCATTAAAACTATCCAATAGTATGACAAAGGATTCCATGAATCTACTTATCTAATACTAAACTATGCTTTGGCATTAAATAGTAGTGGACACTTCCATAATTTAGTTAACATGAGAAATTAATGCTTGGAATTTAAATTGGACCATGAGAATAATCACACAGTTATTCTATAACCATTAATTAAGAGTTTGATAAATTTGTCCGAGAAAAGAAATACCAACATAATCTAAAACATGAGAAATAATAATTGCACACATAAATACTCATACAATTACCCTAGAAACCCTTAACTAAGAAAAATAGCTTAAACGAAAGTTGCTCCTCTCTCTATCTTATTATAGTATATTCAACATTTCCAATATATTATTTATAGCATTCAAAATCCTCATATGTCAACCTGAATCATGTTACAACTCTAATTCCTTAACCATAATTAATTTACAAAAGGAAAAAACAATTGGCCAAAAAATCACAAAACAAACAAAAAACATACCCAATTTTTTTCTTTTGGGGGATTTGGCTCCTTAATCCCCCTCAAACCCCCTTTTCTCTAGGATCCTACAAATAGAAACACATGTCTAACATTATCCCACTTGTTTTATTTTTTGAAAGAAGGGGGCAAAGAGAAAGCATTCATATAATCAATTACTAAGGGAAACAATGTCCATTGGTTATCTACACCAAAGGGAATTTTTAGTACTAATTGATTTTGTCAATGAATTTGTAAAATTCTTCAAAGTATCAATCTTCTACAACATTTTTCAAGATATCAACCTTCTCCAACAATACTTCTCTTTGTTCAACCATGTCTCTAACAGAATGGTATAGTACATCAATATGTTTTGTCTTGGAAAGATAACTAGGGTTTTTTGCCGAAAAATTGCACTTGAGTTGTCACAAATTGTTTTCACTACTTTCTAAACAAAATGAATATATGATCACAATTTTTGTAACCAAATAGCGTCCTTAATTCCATTGGTGGGTTCCATATACTCAACTTCTATAGTTAACAATGAAACTACAACCTACCTCTTATTCATTAAACGAATTGCCCCACCAAATAAGTTAAAAATATAACCACTTGTACATCTTACGCAATCAAGATATCTCGTCCCAGGCCACATCAACAAATTCATGTATATCTATCTCCATGTGGGGTATCTATCTTCATTGGTAGTATATTTCCTAATCTAAAGTGCCATGCAAATATAAGAAGAACCTCTTTACAATTGTCCAGTGTTCCTTCCCTATATTTGACATATACCTACTCAAAACTCCCATTGCATGGGTAATGGTGGCCTAGTACATACCATAGCATACATCAGACTTGAAAATACACTACCATAGGGAACACATGACATGTCTTCTACCTCTTATTGGGAAAATAATATGCATATAACTTTGCACCTACATGAATAGGGGCATTCACCCATTTACATTATTGCATATTAAACCTTTACAATATTGTCTCAACATATTCCCTCTAATTCAACTAGAGTTTCATGTTTTCTCAATCTTTTTTAATTTCCATGTCCACAAAAAAATTTATAGCACCAATATATTTCATTTCAAACTTAGAAGACAATTAATTTTAGATAGCCTTGAATATTTCCTTGTTGTTTCCAATCAACATACAAGACCACATAAATAAAACGGTCATAAACATGCTTGGAATACACACAGTGATCAACTTTGCTTCTTGAGAAACCAAGTCCCAATACGTAAGTATCAAACCTTTTTTAACCACATTTTTGGTGATTTTTTTAATCCATACATGAATTTCTTCAATGTGCAAGTCGACTCCTTTCTTCTATTCATTGCAAAACCTTATGGTTCATTTAAGTAGATTACTTCTTCAATATCACCATGTATGAATGTTGTCTTCACATCTACATACTCTACTTCAAGATCAAAAGTAGCAACAATTAACAAAATAGATGTATTAGAAGTTAAATTAGTAATGGGAGAAAAATATAACCATTATCAATTCCCTCCACCTAGGAATATCCCCTTGTTACAACACAAGCTTTGTACTTCTATACCTTACCTCATGCATTCAATTTATTCTTAAACCTTATGGTTTTTTCAAGTAGAATACTTCTTCAATATCACCATGTATGAATGTATCTACATACTCTACTTCAAGATCAAAAGTAGCAACCAATAACAAAGTAGATCTACTAGAAGTTAAATTAGCAATGGGAGAAAAAACCTAACCAATATCAATTCCCTCCACCTAGGAATATACCCTTGTTACTAAACAAGATTTGTGCTTCTATACCTTACCTCATGCATTCAACTTATTCTTAAACACCCATTTTATACTAGTAGGTTTTTGTCCAACCGACAACTCAAACAGATCTCAAGTCTTTTTTATTATTATCTAAGGTCGATCCATTTCTTCAACCATGACCTTCTTCTAAAGTTTAATATACTCTGAATCCACTCTAGCATAATCATTAGAAATATATTTAACAAAACTAAAATGAAAATTAGGTTGAATATACATTTATGTTAGATTCTTTCCTGAACCGATCTCCTCAAGGTTGGAGTTTTATATTCTTCCTCTTTTGGTTCATCTTCTTCTTTTGAGTTAGATTATTTCTTAGATTTTCAGGTCACTCTAAAAGTATTTACACCATGTTTGGGGGTGCTTCATGAGATTTGGGGTACATAGGGTATGTTTATCCCTTGGATGGTCCAAGATGGATTGTAGCATGAGAGATGGATTATGATGTATATGCACACTTGGGATAGGTTACTCAATCAATGGCTGCTTGACCTCAATTGATTTTTGGATAAGGGTTCTTAGCTTGGGAATTGGAGATCTCATGCCTAGATGGTGAACACACTTCATGATGGCCACATGGAGAATTCACTTAGTGGGATAATTCCCTACAGGGGATGTGGAGTATCTTGCATTATGGAGGAGAGATTCAAGCCCTAGATGGCATGTGGTAGCTTGGGTTCCTATCTAGATGATTAGAAATGGTTTAGAAACGCTCTAGGATTCGACATTGTTCTTGCAAGTGGTAGTTTCCCAATGGAGTACTTCTATTCGGAGGATAGATGGAGTCTGTGGAGGCTTAGGATGGAGTGGCGTGGAATTTTCTTGAGTAGATACATCACTTTGGAGTCCTTATTATGCACAGCATCATCATTGGAGCATGGCACTTGTACTCTATAGTGGGAATCTCACTTGTGTGTCCTACAAGGGCCCATGTAGGTTGTTAAGAAGGAATTATGCCCACATAGTATTGTTGGTTTCCCTTACCTCTGATATAAATAAAGGAATGAAAAAATATTCTATTCATATGACTTGTGTGTTCATTCTTTCTCACTCTTGGGTATAGATGTGACCTAGAAGAGGAGCACACTTTCCCTCTCTCTCTCTCTCTCTCTCTCTCTCTCTCTCTCTCTCGGATGCTAGTGTTTCTTGGTCTCTTTATAGTTTCTTGGAGTATCATGGATTTATAGGGTTAGGATTTTACCCTTGGAGATTGGAGACTAAGGTTTTGGGAGAAAAACCTATGGTGAAATTGTGAAGGAGAAGAGAAGACGAGGATGTCTTGCCTTGGATATAGTGTTGGATGGATTATTGCACTTGTTCCTCTTATTGGAGATAAGGTTCAAGGATTTACTCTAACTAGGGGAATTTTCATGGTTGGACTTTGTAGCCTTAAGAGGAGGCTATTGTTGGTGTACATGCATAATTTAACTTTTTTTTCACCTCTTCAGGGTCAAGGGTGCACTTTATAGAGGAAAACCCCCTTTTTAGGGCCAAGGTTCCCTTACTAATAGTTAACCCCATTTTCTAGGGAATTGAGCACTCTTGTATGATTTTCTCCCTTTTTTAGGGTTTAATGCACCCTACTTGGCTATTTTGGACCGAGTTTGAGTTTAGTTAACTCATACATGACCTAGTTAACTATCTAATTGGATTTCTAGGTCCAATTAATAGTGTTGCTCATGCTTGATTGAGTTAACTACCTCATGAAGCTATTCTAGTCTAGTTAAACACTAGACTAATCATGACTGGTTAGTTCAATTCTTAAGGAGGAAGCAATTATCTATTCAAGTTATAATAACACTTCACTTATCAGTTCTAGGACTAGTTATATTTGTTAATTCATGTCCTAGTTTAATTCCTATGGAGGGAAGACTTACCCATTTAAGGTCCATTTCTCTTGAGTTTACACTTCTCTTATGTCAGTGCATGTAATCAAGCCTAGATTGGTAACCTTTATATGAAGTCTTGCATCTCATTGATCAAGCATCCATTCATGTATTACAATTGAGCATTCATTTAATAAATAAAGATTACATGGCTTGGATCTTTACTTAAATTATTTTCTCTTCTATGGATTGCTGATTGTATTACTTCTCCACTTAAATTCTATATCCAATAGTTCAAAATCTCAAAACTATGGTATATATTTCATAATTGAGCTTATATACGAAATTTTCATCTATTTAAGTCAATGATGATGCAAGCAAAACAGATAATGTGGTGATATTTGTTACCAAGATCAATGAATTGAATGCTTAAGTGGTCACCATTGGAACTAAGTTTGAGGATTAGGAGATAGTATCCAAATCCCTAAAAATGATATCCCCTTCTTGGGTTCCTTTTGTTCAGGGTATTTTTTCTCAGTAACATATACCAAAATTCCCAAAGCTTTGTGTAGATATAATGCAAGAGTAAATAAAATTGTAGTCTTGTTTAGAAAAACAAGTGGAAGTTGATGATGTTAGTCTTGTCAAGAAGGCAAATAAGGGTAGCAATAAAGGATTCAAGAAGATGGATCACATTTAGGGAAGAAGGACCTAAGTAAGTTATCTAACTTCGATGTCATCGGATGGGTCGGTATGCAAAGCAATGTTCATTGAAGAAGGGAAAGGTCATGAAGTAGGTTGCAACTGGGAGTGTCGAAGGAGTAGAATAGATGAGCTCTTAGTTTGAAAATGTATTTTCCATGGCTTCTTGTTTATCTACTAACACTATGTATAATGTTGGTTGGTATGTGGACAATGGAGTTTTGAAACACATGACACATGCCTAGTCATTATTAAGAAAGATTCAAGATCCACATGGAGGTATGACTATAGAGATTGGTGATTGTGCCACATACATTTTGAGAGGATTTGGTTCCAATTCATCCCAAATTCTTTCAGGTGATGTTATTGAGTTCAGATCAAGTTTGAGGGAAAACATCCTTTCAATTTCTTGTATGAAAAATTTACATTGAGCAAATGGATTTGAGGGACAATAGTGCACCATCAATAATTGTAGTCTAACAAGTATGAGGACTTTGTCTAGTGTGATGAAAAGGGATGTCATTTTTAGGTTACATATTGATCTAGTGGTAGTCACACATTCCAATGAGAGGTTAGTAGTATCTTCTATTTCTAAAGAGGCACATGCCAAGCAATGTTTTAATCCTTGCACTATGAAATTGAGATATTTTAGTGTGTGGTTTATCCTCTCGTGGTCAAGGAGAATGTGGATATTCAAAACAAGATTTGAACCCAAAATACGTTGACATCCGACGAAAAATAATGTGTCATCGAATTTTACCTTCAAATTACAAAATTTGATTGAATTTTTTTAAATTGATAGAACTACATGTCGCATATCTGAAGTCCCTTTTGTTGGATTTTCGACGTATATCAAATTATTTTATAACGTTAACTAGGTTCATGTTGTCGGATATCCAACGAACATTGAATTTGAAAATCTATAAATTACATAAACATTTCGACATGTTTTCTATAGAAGTGACGGTTTGCAGAAATCATTTTATTCTTCGACGGACAATTTGCAGAAATAGTGATGTGTGCAGCTTGATTTTTTAAGGTCGATAGTATTCATTTAATATTTTACTAAGAAAATGTCAAATAGCAATATTCCTGATCCAAACGAACAAAATCGACAATTGCTTTCTAGATTGTGGGATGGACTGAAAAGAAAGGGTGATGGGGAATGTTATTGTCCATGTAGTCAATGTAGAGGATTTAAGAAGAGAAGAATAAAGATCACAACAACAAAAAAACATTGTAGGGAACATGGACATGCTGAGGGGGGGCATGAATATCATCCATTTGTAAGCTTTGAATTATAAATGTTATTTATATTGATTGCTTTGGTAAATGTATGTATTATTTTAATATTCTTATATTAACTTATATCTATTGATATTTTCATGTAATTATAAAGGAAATACATCTTATGACATCTCTTCCATAGGAAGTTCTTTCAGAACAAGTATCGAAGGAACATGGAGCTATGAATAATGGAGAACAAGTTAATGATCACATCGAAGAAGATGATCATATTGATAACATGGTTGAATATTATGGTTCAAATACATTGATCCATGATTCATTTAATGTTAGAATGGATGATGATGATCATGAAAATATTGATGACTTTGATGATGTTCATTATTTACCTCTTATTGAGAAGGCATACGAACCCATTTATCAAGGCTACACCACAAATCTTCTCTCTGCTATATTGTTGATAATGAACTTGAACGTTACGAATGGTCTTTCAAACATATCAATCACATGGATGTTAAGGTATGTAAAATAATCCATCACATATATATGACCGTGATACATGTTATCTTTGTTCCTCTAATAGTTTTATTGTTTATTCATAATTCAAATTACCATGGATGAAATGTGTTTCATTAATTATTTATATATTATATCAACTAGATTTTTATTTTAATTTGTTGTAGCTTGATAGTTGATTTTTTGTTACCACTGTCAAATATTTTACCTCGCACATATAGATATTTATTTGTCATCATGAAATAAATTGGAATGCAGTATGAAGCAATTCATGCAGGCCCCAATGACCATGTTATATATTATAATCAACATGAATTTGCAACAGAATGTCTGGAATGTCATATCAATATATATTGAATAGATCAAGTATTGAAAAAGGTGCCTCGCAAGGTTCTTCGTTATATTCCCATTATTCCATGTTTGCAACGATTGTTCAGGTGCAAAAACATAGTTCAATTTATAGATTACCATGCAAGGAACAAAACTCAAGATGACATTATTTGAATTCCTGCAGATGGTTCTGCATTTAGAGATATGGAAGAAAAATGGCCTCACTTTAAAGAAGAGCCTCATAATCTTAGGATTTCTTTGGCAACAGATGGTGTCAATCCATTTGTAGAGATGAGATCCGTTTACATGGTGTGGCCTATTTTTGTTATTAACAATAACATTCCTCCATGGTTGTCAATAATGAGGGAGCACATAATGTTGTCGACGATTATTCCAGATATATTGTGTGTACATATTTTTTTTAAATGTAGTGGTATCTCATTTGTCCTATTTTGTTTCCTAATGTCATATATATCTAAAAGGTACTCATAATTATATATTTTATATGCTCAAATCAACCAGGTAAGTGCCAAGTTAAAGATATCAATGTATATATCGAACCTCTTATAGACGAGTTACTAAAATTATGGAATGACATAATTATGTATGACGTATCTAGACCAATACGACAAATGACATTTCAATTCCATGCAATGTTTGTATAGACAATACATGATGCCCTAGGGTTAACCCACTTTTGCGGTTTGTAATTATAAGTTCCACTTTAAATATTGCATTTAATTTTATGAACTAGTTAATATACTATGCACGCATTTTTAAAAAAATATTCCATTCTTTTTATATATAATTATAATTGACATAGATATTCCATCTCTTTATGTAGGTCTTCAGACAAAGGGAAAATTTGCATGTCTAGTTTGTGGTCCTAAGATCAAATCTTGTCATTCAAAAAGCTTAGGAAAGGAGGTGTTTGATGAGTATAGGCACTTTCTCTCTAAGAATCACAGGTATCAAATTACCAAAAAAAATCTATTCAATGGGAAGCAAGAGGCTGCATTAAAACCGCTAAGAATGACACCTCACCTATGGAAGTTGCAATATAATAGAAATAGTCAAGGTAAGTATGAATCATCGTATATGAAATGCTATGTATTTTTTTTTATTGTGTGTTGTTTACTGTAATTGACATTGATTTCTGTAATTTATTTATAAACTACGATTCATGATGGCCATCGTGATCATGAAGGAATTAATGGAATTCCACAAGGAATGAAAAGTTATCCTAAACAATTCAGTAGGTTTCCCTACTATGAGCACTTACAAATTGCTCATCTGTTTGATATAATGCATATTGAAAAGAATGTGACTGAAACATTATGGTGAATATTGGGTGGAAGGAGTGAGAAAGAAAGAATTGTCAAAATTTGCAAAGACATTCAAGAAGGAAAACCATGCAATGAAAGACGTCATTCAATTTCATAGCAACGGAGACCAAATTAATATAAATTCAATTCCATGTATGTTAACAGAGCAACATTACTAATGGAGCAACAAAGTAATGTTGTAAAAGAAGTCATGCGAAAAATAAAATTTCCCACTAGATGTGCAAACATGAAGAATATCATAACAAAGAAAGGTGATTTTGCGGGGGTGAAAACGCATGGTTGGCATGTATTCATGAAGGTAATTATTATGGCATCCATATAATTATCATGTTTTTTATTCCAGTTCATATTGTTGTTATTTTGTTTGTCTCCTCTTTGTTTAAAAATAAAACGATTTGTATATTGTTACAGTATGTTCTACCTCTCTCTCTTCCGGACAACTTCGACAACAATGTCAAACAAGTTATATATAATCTTGGGAAACACATGAGGTAAGTAGCGATTTTTTGCATGTGCTTAATGTTTGCTTAATTCATTGTAGAACTTATATTTTATTTTTGTGCACTAATTCTCGTTATTGGTTTGCATCACTTGCAGATGGTCGTCATATAAAGAAATCCATAAAGAAGATATAAAGTATTGGAGGAGAGAAATTCCTCGTCGTATGTGTGAACTTCAGAAGCATCTACCTTCGGCATTTTTCAATGCATAGGAACACTACCTCATATACCAAGTAGGGGAGATGAAATTGTGTGGACCTGTGTACTCAAGGTCCATGTGAATGGTTGAGAGGCACTTGAAATTTATGAAGGGTTTGGTTAGACAACGAGCATGTGCTGAGGGTTATATGATGGAGGGATATATAGTATACCAAAACATGTTGTATATTAGTGAATATCTTCCTAATTTAGTGTTAAAGCTCAGATTACGTCACATTTGTGATCCAGACTCCAATAACAATTTTGAAGGGGAGTAGTCGAAGGGGAAAGGTAGATCGAAGAAGTTGAAAGGTAGTTATTACTAGTGGACTATAAGTAATATAATACATTTGACTGTTGATTTTTATGTCTATATATCATACATATTCTATTTTTATATTCAATATATTGCATCAATTAAGAGTGTATACTTTGCTAAGTGAATATACATTTGTATTGAATTTTAATTTTTATTGTCATCAAGCAGTTGGTCGAGAGTGGGATGCACTTCATTTACACATCACAAAAAATATTGAGTGGATGAAGGTATGGATTGAACAATGTGAACAATATGGTCATGGAATATCATGGGAAGGTGTGGCTTCATTGGTTAAAGCAACACATCGCAATGGAGATACCTATCTTACACAAAGGGAAATTGATTTAATATATGGTTTAAAAGATAAACATGAAAGCATATTAATCAACCACACTTTTTTTTTTGCAAATATATTGATGTACACGTTGATTTTTTTCCTTGTATGGAATAAACATGCACTTCGTGTATGGTTTGTTGTAGGTAAAACACCATAAGTCTATATTGTGCAATGGTTGTAGATATCACATCAAAAAGTTCGATGAAACGAAGAAAACATCAGATTGTGGGATATCTACAGTCTTTGAGGTTACCAATGTTTCCTCTAGAAGTGACAGACAACCAGAACTCTCAGAAAATCAATACTATGGGTATCTGGAAGATATTCTTAATTGTGAATTTAACTCCTTCAAGGTAGTTTTGTTCGTTGTCAAATGGTACCGGTTACAATTGAATCAACGTGATCCCGATAAAACTATTATTGAACATGATAATGGATTTACCATGGTAAATACAAGGTTGTTTGAGCTAAGAACAGAGCCTTATGTTCTTCCAAGTCAATGTCAACAGGAATTTTACTCTAAGGTTCCAAGTAGAGTGGGTTGGTCATTTGTTGTGAGACACGATCCAAGGGGAAGGACAGTAAAGTATAATGTAGAGGAATGTAATGAAGAGGGTCTCGAAGAAGAAGATGATGTTGAAGATGATCAACATGAGTTAGATGATAATGTTCCAGAAGAAGATGTCGAAGAATTAGTTGAATCAGGTGATGTGGAAGACAATGTCCATGAAGATGATATCAACGATGACATGATGATCGTAACTGACATCGATGACGATGATGATATTGCCAATCCTTACAATGTTGACTCTAGATCTGATGATACAAATGGTGACTTGGATGAAGAATATGATGAATTTTATTGAAGTGTATGAGGTATGCAGTAATATATCCACTTTATATATTTTGATTTAATAATGCAATAGAAATATTGAATTTTATTGGTACATATAAATTATTTGTTTCTTAGTTTTATTGCCATTTTTTGTCTGTATGTTGGCATATGTTATAATTCGAAACATTGCTTATTATAAAGTATGACAAAAAACACTTTTGATTTTTTTACATAGATTTTATTGGGTTATGGGGAATTGAGAGTGATGTGGGGGGGGGGGGGGAGATGGGCCATAATTTGTGTTGGCTTGGGCTATAATTTGGCATGGTTAGACCTGACACATGAATTGACAGTGTGGTAGGGTTTCTAGACTCATACTTGACTGACACTAACAATTTGATCAACAAAAAACATACCTATAGATTAATTAATGTGCCACATGGGGACGACGTTGACATTTTTAAAATATGTGTAGGCATGGATTCAAATTTGGCATGGTTAGACTAGATGCATGCATAGACACCATGCGAGGGTTTCTATGCTAAAACATCATCATCATCATCATCGTCATAACTAACATCATCATAATCATTGTCATCATCATCATGTTTTTTTGTTGTCTCTAATCACACATAGATACCTTTGATTCTTAATGAATATCAAGGAACAACTATTTTTCTTCTAAAAAAAAGATGCGCGTGTGTGTAAAAATAACAGAGAGGTATTATTGAAGACTTAGTGAAACTAAATTCACTATTTGAGGAAAATTGATATCAGGGTTTCTGGACCACTAACTCCATATTCTTGCTGCACATGATACCTTTTAGTTCACTGTTCTGCTTCACAACTTCTAGTGAACTGTGATGAGGGAAACCTGTGTGTTTGTCAACTATAGGTGATGCCTAGTAAGATCATTGTTCATATTTTAATATTATATTTTTTTATGTGTCTTAAACATCCTCCTTTTCTTTATTTCCCTTGATGACTTGAAGAAAGAAAGACTAAGGCATTATCTTCTGTTTCTAATGTTTTCATACATATTTAGCCTACTACAGGACCCATTTAAGCTTTAAAAACATTCTACATGTTGTCACAATTAGGATGAAATAAAGGTTTGGATCTCTCCTTCTTTTATGTTTCAGCTAATATAATCTTAGAAAATCATGACTAGTTTTTCAAAGTTATACCTGTTAAAGTTAGTGCAGCTGCGAGACCCATTCTCACAGAGGATGGTACCCTAGTCAGTTGACTAGGATAGAGTAAGACTCTGGAAGGTACCCTAGGGCCCCCAATAGTCTCCTGGGGTTCTTGGTCTAGGTCCAAGTAGGTTGATGCCATGGAAAATCCACTAGAATGTGGCTAGGGCCCCTATATGCCTATAGGGTATTCTAGTTTGGGACCAGGGACACAATGTCCAAGTAGAGCCTGCATGTATATGCAGATATATATTATGGCCTAGAACTAGGGACACGATGTACAAGTATATCCCAGAGGTAGTTGATCAATTTTCAATATGAGATTGAAACTCAACTTAGTACTGAGAACCATTCAGCGAGATAATGGAGGACTCAATCAAGGTCCAGGGGTTGATCAACCTGATTTAGTGTGAGACTGAAACTCAGCCTAGGATAGAAAGCCATTCATTAAGAATGGAAGATAATGACATTCCCTCTCCTAATCGGTTATTTCTAGGTTTCATCTCTAGGGAATGGACACCCCTTGACGATGTCCCTAGCACCTAACCCTAAGGAACAATGTTAAGGAAAAAAGGATTGTACCATCCGTTTGGATCTTCCCTTTATACAATGATGAAAAAATATATCAAACTATGTACCTTGAGAGAGAGAAAAGTCTTTGATCTTGTTGGTCCTATTTGAATTCTTGTCCACCTTTACGGTTCACCTTGATCTCGTGGTTGTTGACTCATGGTCCTATTGTTACTTGGTCCTAGCACTCTCACTTGTGTGCACCTTTGTTTATGATGACTCATACTTTATGGATTTTATCCTGAAGTGTATTTACCTTATGATTTATCAAATGACCATTGGACTATTTATTGTTATGGTTTAATTAAAGGAATTTTGGACCACTTATTGTTTGGTGACTTTATGCTTTTAAAAGAACCTTTGACCCACTATCCTATGAATGTTTTACCTTATGTTTAATTTTGGTTTTACTTTATACTATTTTATTGGTACAATCTTTTATTATTTACTTGGACCACTTTCGTGTTCCTAATCCTAACTAATTTGGTTCTCCTAACTTTATAAAAAGGGAATTTAGCTAAGGTTTGTATTTTCCCATCTACCTTCACGTGTTTACTGTCTATGTTGATCTCTCCCTGCGTCTGCTTCCTGCATGCTCCCCTGTGGCTGTTTGCATTTTCCTTCACAGATTACCTCTGTGTGTTTCTTCTTCTTGAATTTACCTTGATCTTATTCCTTTCACAGGTTTTCCGTATCGGGCTTGCCTCTACGTTATTATTTCACCGGCTTGACTACACGGGATTGAATGGTTTGGGATCTTTCATTTTTGTTGGGATGTTCTGTTTGCTCCACGTGAGCCTCAATCACTTACTGTGACTATTTTAAGGACCCCTCTGTGACTGACGTGTGATCCTCTGCTATCGGATCTGGTTCCTTTCTATTTGTCAGATTCTCCCCACGTGACCTTGTCTACTGGTCCCTTCTTGTATGTTGAATATCTGCTGTCGTTTTCCTTGTCCACTGGATTCCCCCTTGCTGCGGCTGCCTCACAGTAACCCTGTCCTTCGAGGCTGTATGCACACACTAGTTCATTTTATTTTTCTCCTGACTGTGGTTTCTATCCTATCTTGATTGTGGACACATCAACGTGATCTCACATCTGTAATTTCGTTCATGATCACATGAGCTTGACTGTGCAATTCATCTTCAGCAATAGGACTGTGGATCAATGTGATTGAACTACTAATTTTTTATTGGAGAATTTGAGGTCTGTTTACTTCTACCTAAACTCTATCTCTCTCAAGGTATGTAACGTGCTTATCCAGTTTGACTTGTCCCTTCAGTGACAAGATCAAACTCAGAACTATATGAGTATAAGACAGATCCAATAATGGTTATGATTCTATAATAGTGTATCTTTTGCACATCATTTATTTATGATTTATTATTTTACTGTACATGGATTTTGAGATTTATTAGTTTACTGCACACTGCATTTAATGATTCTCGAGGACCAACCTTGATGTAGTGACCAAATGGAGCATTAAGTTGCAAGAGATGAAATTTATGTTGTGATGTTTAAATTTTTATTATGCAGTCTTATTGTGAACCTGAGTTTTATATGTTCATTTATTAAAGTTAGTTACTTGTATTAAAAATTATCTAACCTATAAATTTCAACACTACCATAGGTCCATAATTCTCCCTTTCCATGTTGATGACAACATATATCTCAATGTTTATAGAGAGGTGGAGATTTATTTAGATAAATATAATCATAAATAATACAATAAATTCCTCAATTACCCAGAAGAAAATAAGACAATTATGGAGTAGGCAAATCTGCCAATAAGTTATTATGTTACAATGATAGATGGCCCATTTAAGTATATTCTTCTTTTATTTGCATTAGGAAATGAGAATTATTTGATTATATTTTCTTCATTGCTCTACCGTTGGTTCATGATATTGAGACATACTTTCCAATCATAAAATACGCTTTTTTCAAAAATTCCAAAATAGATGACATGCAACAGATAAGGTCACGGGCAGTTACTGGAAGGTTGTGGGAAGTCAACAGAAAGTTTGGGAAGCCCTGTTATTCTCATGGGAATCCCACAGAAAAATTGGGCAGCCCTAAATCACTCATAGACTCTCGGGCAACAGTTAATTAATTCTAGGCAGCAATGAATCTATCTCGGGCAACCCTTTCTCTCCTCACAGGAAACAATGAATTTTTTTTTAGGTGACAATGGTTGATTTTGGTACTACAATTGGTATATATTTTTGGGTAACATGTTTTTGCAGTTGCATAGAGACTCGATAGGTTTCAATGTAAACAATGTCCCCATAAAGAGGGATTGTTAGATTTTGGGTTGCTCCAAGAGTATTTAATCCATATTTGGGGGTGATTCATGGGATTTGGGGTACATGATGGTTCAACCTTTGTATGTATTGATATATATTTAAAAATGGGAGATGGTTTTTGATGGATTTTCACTTTGAAGATAACTTGATCAGTGGTTACTTAACCTCAGTTGGGTGCTTGCTTGGCATTCTTACATAGGGCGTTGGAATTCTGTTGACATTTTGTGGGATGTACATTTTATGAGAGTTTAATTTCTTGGAAAAATCCCTACATAGGAGGAGCATTATACTTCTTGGAGGATGGAATTAGACCCTTGACAATGTGGTATAGCTTGGATTATTTTATAGAGGCTTTGAGTTGACTCACGAAATTTTGGGATGTGATAGTGTTCATACAAGGAGAGTGGACCTAAAGGAGTATATGGCTTAGGAGGAGTGATGGAGTCGATTCAATCTTGTGACAAAGGGCTGTGGAAACACCTTGTGTACCCACATAATCTTATATTGCTTATTTTGTATGACAACACCTTGAATATTAACACCTATACCCTTGGAGTGGAGTGCTTCACTTGTGTGAGTCTACATGTGTTTATTGTATGTTGCTTGTAAGTGCATTGAGCTACCGTGTAATTTTATCCTCCCTTATCTTTCATATAAATAGATGAATGATAGAGTCCTTCACATTCATTATTGTACTAATCATAGTTGTTCATATTGTGATTAGACATTCAACTAAGAGGAGGATAACATGAGTCATCTTCTCTCTCTTCTATATTTCTTTGTAGTAAGTCTCTCTTTCTCTTGGAATCAACAGGGTTTTTTTTATATTCTTGGAGAATCTTGAAGTCTAGGGTTAGGGTTTCATCTTGTTTTGAGGAAAATTGTTTGTAATGTTTAGGTTGAACCAAAAACGGAGAAAAATAGAAGAACACTACTTTCCAATTTAGCTAGTTAATAAAGAATTAAGAAAATGAGATTGTTAAGGAGTACCATTGGCTAGTCATCTATCCTTCTTGTTGAGATCCATTGGTCCAATATTTAATCCTTCCCGCAAGTCAAACCCACAAAAACATACCTTTTAATATAAATAACCAACATAAATTCAAAATTAATAACTAACTAAAATAACTAAATCTTCAAGAAAATTAGTTTGTCCAGTAAATCTACTAGATCAATGCATAACAAAATTTAACACAATAATTTAGATGTGGGGGTGGGGAAGAAGAGATATCTTCATTTTATTATAAGAAGTGAAAATAAAAGTAGTTATATACCTAAATTACGATTGTAGCACCTCCTTCACTAGGTTTCATATTTCTCCTACCTTAACCATTAACAAACCACCAATATGTGGTTGCATCTCAATCTCGAAGCAAAGGGAAATTTGTAGGAAATTGAGATCCTTACTCAAGCTTGAAAATATAGACAATCAAAGACAAGGGTTTTTTATGGAATGGGAATGTAAAATACACAAACATTCACAACTTTATCCCTCCAACATGAGGGTGCAATATCAAATTAGTTCCCCTTCCCAACTCAATGCCTTCTTTTATACTTGTAGAAAGTGGTGTAAGTAGTTGGTACAGTCCATAACCATGTCCACGTGTACAAACCACGATAAACATGCTCAGGAAAAATATTTAATTCTCTTATTATTCATTTATTTTCAATTTTGGATATGACCCCATGTGTTTCTTTAAGAAAACAAATGGGGAACCATGAGTTGCTAATAGGAAAACGATGGGGGCTAAGAAAATTCATTTTTTGGAAGAATCCACAATGGTTTTCATGGTTCATAGGGTTAATGGCATGTTTTAGGAAATGGTGGAATTGATAATTCTATAACATTCGAGTTGATATTAGGGATTTGAGATAAAATTGTAGGGTGTATTTGGTGATGACGACGAAGAGGAGGAAATATCTTTCCTTGGAGGACTTGTTTGAGTGATTCATGCATATTTGACCTCCTCGGTGGAACTTCATCTTATGCATATTAATGAAGTTTTTAGTTGTTCAATACTTTTGTAAATTGCAAAATTTATTTTTAGCCATCTATATTCTTAATGGTTTATAATTTCCAGCTATACATGTCTTGCTAAGTTGACATACGTTAAAGGAAATTATGTTAAGTAATTTAAAATTGTAAGTGAAGAAGATAAGGGTTGTTTTACTACTGCATTTACAATTGTAAATCAAAATTTTTATATTTGGTTTATGCATGATAAGATTACCCTAGAGGGATCAAAATTATTAGAACACTTTGGTATATTCTATTTTTAGATTTCCCAAGAGTCTAGGTTATCAAGGATTGAAATATTGTCCATTTCTGATATTGTTTTGTATTATATTTCATAGCATCCCCAAGTATAAAAATAAGGGTGTATATTGGTGTCAATTTAAAAGGAGAGAGGTCATAAAATAGGGTGTATCGTTAACCATCATAATTCAAGAGATCTAGTTCAATGAATAATTTGAGTATCCAAACTCCATGATAAAGAAAATGTAACAATCGGTTTGCATGCATTCAATTAGAATTTATTAGTGATAGATGTATCCTCTATGCTGATTCCTACCTCTAGTTCTTAATAGTCCGGTTCATTGAAATCAAACCGATCCGGTTCATTACCGGTTCTAGTTCTGGTCTGAGTTGACCCTCGACAGGTTCAACTCCCGGTTCCGAGTTTTAAAACCTTGGTATGAGAAAGATATATTGCAAATACTTGTAAGTTTAAAAATTATATTTGCCAAGAATAGTGATGGATTCAACATGGTTTGGGTGATTGACTTGATCTAGAACCTATACATATTTATTGGTGATTTTAAAACTTTAAAAGGGATCCTTGTTTGCAATAGCATTGCATACTACTGAATCCTTGAAGGAGACCAATTTGACCATCTTCTTTTACTTTTATATTTCTCTAGACTCGCCCTTTCATGCTAAGCAATTCGTAATTCTAATATATGCATTTACAAAATAATAATTTGGTTTAATATTGATATCGTTAACACCATAGTATTGTTTATATCTCCCAAATTCATAGTTTTCAAGTTCGTATATATGGTGCTTTGAATGATGAATAAATCTGTGCCTTACCCAAATTCACTTTTGCATCTCTATTTGTTATGATATTGAATTTATTTGACACTCATATCTAATTTTGCAATTCACATACAAAAGTGATTCCAGTATCCTAGATTGACTTCATTTTTCCCTCTTGTGGACTTTCATAATATTCAAATTCATCCTATTTTAGACACCATTTGTACTGTTAAAATTTGAAGTGTAAACTCTACTACATTCAAACCCTTGTTCATTGTTAAGAGGTTTGGTTTACTTGAAATCACTTTAATCCTAGCTCATTGTTGGGTGGCTTCTATTAAGTTTTATTTTGTTAGCATACATTTGGAAACCTTTAAATTTTCCCCTTATTTCATTGTTTAAGGGAAGACCCGAATTCATGGCATAGTAGTCATCCATTTGTCATTAATTTGCAGTTCGTTACTTTTCCTATCTCATTCAAGTAATCCATAACTATATTAAGAAATTTTTGGTAGGTTGATATTGGTGAGCTTGATTTGGATTTAGTTAAAGATACTCCTTAAAGTTTCTTGCTTAAAATTGGCATTGGTTGGAGGTTTTCTTAACTGGATGGTATTTTGCTCTTATTTGCCAAGTTTTTTCCCATGGTGCAGGTAGAACCAAACATGTATTTGTTAGACCTGTCTTCCTTGAGCGAGGGGTGTCTAGGAAGGTTAGAGGAAAGTGAGACATCTAGTAGATCTACAAGGGCTATATCAACTAGATGTTAGCAGATTAGAAGAAAATTCCATAAACACATGGAATTTTTTCTTGCTGAAAGAGGGCCATGTTCCTATGATGATGAGATAATAAACGACATCCAGGCGCCCTTAAGGTACACACATATAGTGAAACAATGGGTACCTAGGGATCTTCCTCAACTGAACACATATTTTTGTGTGAACGATAGGATATATAAAATTGCGCTGTCATCATTACATGGATTGGGGTTGTTTTGCATGGATAGGATAAAGGTCGGTTACGGCAGATGTACATAATTGATGGAGTATGTTGGACCCTATTACAACTACAAAGATTGGATGTTCCTGGTATAATATACACAAAGTATGGTTAGATATGGGTTTTCATAAAATTATTTACAACTGAAAGAAAAATATCAAAATAAATGAACAACGTGTTACATTAACAGGAGGCCAAAGGCCATTGAGAATATTGCTGGGTTTATAAACAATACACAACCAGGGTATACACTTAAGAAACCCAACTGCATATTTGAGGGGCATGAAGGAAACTACGTATTTGTATGTGTCATTAAATCAATAGCTACAGGAGAAGAGTTGCTTATTAATTAAAATTTGAATCGAGTAGATACAAACATGGTTACTATGGATGTGATACATCCAACAATTTACCCAACCTTTTATTAATTAATTTAACCTCTTAAGGATTTTTAGTTAGTAAATTGTTATATTTTTTTTAATTTTCTATAATTATTTCGTAGGGTAGTCATCGGGGCATCTCCCTAGAAGCTGGTCAGAGGAGTACAACTTCCTCGGGGCAGCATGTATACATCTTTGTAATAGTACACATATAATATGAAAAAATAGTTTTTTGTTGTTGTGTTTTTTCATGAGTATATTCGTTTGGTTTATATAATGCTATATATATTTGTTGTAGAGTATTGATCGAGGAAACCACACGACTGTTGATCAAACGACAACAGCCTCGGGGCAACAAGTAAACATGATTGTAATTGTAAAATTTAAATACGTCACAATGCTTTTTATTATATTGTTTCAGTGAGTATTTTGGTTTCGTTAGGTAATTTTTTTTATGCTTTTGATGTAGGGTTCTATGAGGGGAACCTCCCTCGTAGTAGATGATACCAGACTTGCCTCGAGGAAGCAGGTGTACATCAATGCTATTGTACAAATTTAATATGTGCAAAAAGTTTAGTTGTTTTGTTTTTTCATGATCATATCTGTTTGTTTATATAATCTTATCTATATTTGATGCAGAGTGTTGATCATGAAATCTGCGCGACTATTGATCAGACGACAACAACCTTGGGGCAATAGGTAAACATGATTGTAATTGTAAAATTTAAATATGTCAAAATGTTTTTTTATTATATTGTTTCAGTGAGTATTTTGGTTTCGTTAGGTAATTTTGTCTATGTTTTTTATGCAGGGTTCTATGAGGGGCACCTCCCTCATAGTAGATGATACTAGACCTGCCTCGGGGAAACATGTATACATCGATGCCATTGTACAAATTTAATATGTACAGAAAGTTCTGTTGTTTTGTTTTTTCATGACCATATTCATTTGGTTTATATAATATTATCTATATTTGATGCAGAGTGTTGATCGGGGAAGCCACCCGACTGTTGATCAGACAACAAAAGCCTCAGGGAAACAGGTAAACCTGATTGTAATTATACAATTTAAATACGTCAAAATTGTACCAATATAATATGTAGCGTAATGTTTTTTTTGTTATGTATTTTTTGTGTATTGATTTCATTATGATAATGTTTTCTACTTCTTTTTTGCAGGTGGATGATTAAAGAAAGTCCCCAGCCATGGATTAGACGACACCATCATCTAGGCATAAGGTAAACCTAGTTGTAATTTTAGGAATCTATCATGATAGATATGTTTTGTTAATATAATTTTTTCCTCAGTCTATCAATTTAACACGTCAGTAATGTTTTATATATTTTTGTTGCAGACCAATGATTCGGTGTATGAAACAACATCAAACAATCAATAGATTTTGAAGTGCATGAGTTGTTGAACGATGTTCACATTGGTTCTTCTCTAGACCCGGTTAGGTGATATAGAAGACCTTGAAAAAAATTAATGTGGATATCCTTCATCTGCTATTCATTATTCCGCAGACATATGAGATTAAAGCCAATGTTGAAGTGTTGGTAAAGAGATCTCATGCCTTGCAAGTAAGTTGCAGAATCTTAAATCATAATATAAATTCATTTAAAACTTTATAATTTTTACTTTTATATGATAGTGAACTTATAAAATATGGTTTGTATTTACAGGATTTTCTGCCACCACACACTAGTGGTCAAGGCGGTGTTGGGCCCAACGATGCTCATGGAGATCAATCATCACATGAGAAAACAACTCCATGTACAACAAATCATGTGCCATTGTTGTCGACTGAACAATCGGCAACATGTTCCATGATACCCTCGAGGCCAGTAGAGAGTGCACCCACTGGCGACCCACACACACCAGATCGTGCAGAAGAAGGGGTGGATGCAGAGCCTGATAGTATTACTAATGTTAAAGCAACATTTCCTGGATCTTACCGTGTCATTAGCATGGGTACAATTAAGATAACATTTTTGGTGGACGAAAAACTCATTCCAATAAATATAGAGAAGATCCCAGGTAATTATACATTGTTCAAGTTAGTGTTTATAATTTGATTGTAATATATACCAATAAAACAATTTTTTTCAACTAATGATGACATGATCATTTTGCAAGAAATGATGTTTTTATAATCATCTAAATTATTTTTCCTTGGATATATTCGGGCCCACCATTCGCACAAGGTGGGATAGACAAACAAAAAATTTGAAGGATGAGCTGAATAATCGGTTGGTTGCCATGTTCAACAATGAGACCTTCGATTGAGACATGGTCCTAAAGAAGGATGGAAAACATATGAAGATTGTCTGAGACCAATATAGGGTTCACCTAGGAAGGGATCCTAGGTATGAGAGCCCTCTGATGATTCCAGCAGGGAGTGGAAATCCCTAGCGGAAGATGAAAATGAGAGGGCTTTAAGAAAAGAAGGAAAGCTACCACTAGGCATAGGAGGTATGCAATACTTTCCACAATGTAATGCTAACCCTTATTATTACTATTATTTTTTATATTGAATTTGGAACATCTAATGTATTTCAACGCTTGCATAGGTTGTCAGACACATCAAAGGCCACAAATAAAAGACTATAAAAAAATGGTTAGTACAAGCTTGGGCCTGGTGGTTATTCAAACTTGGTGGCACGAATTGTAAGTGTCGAAAACACAATAATGCATCCAAATAATAAATTGCAAATTATTTCATTTTAATGTGCCACAAAATGTAAAATTAATGACTTTATGCAAATATTCAGGTCGACCGATTCAAAGAAGTCCCCATTGAGGAAGACTTGAAGCTTGTATTCCAGCACGTCTTTGAAGCTATTGTTGAACGCTGAAAAAACTTGTTTTGGCAAACATAGTCTTCTGGTGATCCATCTAGTGCACATGTATATAAAATCTATATAGTTTAATGAAGATTTATTACTTGTGTAAACTATTCGTTATAAATAATTGACATAAAATATTTATTCTGTTTTGAGCAGGAAAGCAATGATCCCCTTAATGTCAATGATGGACAACAACCAATCGAAGATCATGCTTCCAATCATGGTAATGAATTTATTCATATGCTACAAGTTTATATATAGTATTGTAGATGGTGAACATTAATTGTAATTCTCCATATTTCAACTGCAGAGCATGTAGAGGGTCACACTGTATAGGTTGAGCCTAGACAAGAATATGAAGAACATGATGTGACCACAACAGGTAAAAAAACACCTTTGTAATGATTTTTTTTAAATGAAATACTTGTAATTATAATAACAAAATATATTAATGCAACATTTTCACATTATTGCAGCAAATCCGAACCCCTTGCCACAAAATCCATGTGGCGAGCAATCTACTAGGAAGACATCACAACAAGTTGATGAAGCACTAAGAACCGAACAACAAATTCCAGAAGATGCTTTTCTTGTTGATTTTGTAAAGAGAATAACAATTATAAATAAGTGTCTAAAGAAATATTGTGTAATTATTTTTTATAATATAATGTCGTGCATGGTTTTTTGTCTATTGAATGAATGAATGGTTTAAAGAATGTTAGTTTTTATTGAATGAATGTGTTGAATGAATGAATGAATGGTTTAATGATTGTTATATTTTATTGAGGAATGTATTTATTGAATGAATGAATGATTTAATGAATGTTAGTTTTTATTGAATGAATGGTAAATGTTTGTTTATGATGAAATCTGCATGAATTTGCATGTAATTTTTTTTCTAGTACATACATTGGGTATGGGGAATTGAGAGTTATGTGAGGGGGGGGGGAAGGGCCATAAGAGATTCCACCTTCATGTGACTGGCCATGTTCAATAGAGAATATTAAATTATTCCCAAAACATAGAGGAGCTCAATGAATGGTAAAGAATTATCCATTTCCCACAGTTATTTCTTTGAAGCATTATTGTCATAGCATGTATTCCACGACTTGTAAAATTTATTTAGTTGTATATAATTGTAGTGTTGAAATTTTACTATTGCTATTTCACTCATCCATTGGAACTTGTTATAGATAACTTTGGGAAACATTTTGAAATTTCAGATGGCGTTTTGATGTGATCGGTGGTCTTATATACTTTGTTTTGGTGTTATCCATGTTTCCTTAGGTGAACTCTTATTACCCATTATTTTACTTGAATATAATTGTAATTTAAACCATCCTAGATCCAAATCCTAGGCTCTATCAAGCACCGAGAGGGATAAAATATTGTGAGGTGCAAACCTCTTGTGAGGTATTGCACGCAAGGAGATATTCGAGAAGAGGTTTGCCCCTCGGGATATTTGATCCCTCTCGGTGCTTGATAGAGCCTAGGATTTGTATCTAGGATGGTTCCATTCATGGGAAGTGACACAAAACTGGAGTTTGATCAACATTGAAAGGAACGTGTTGCATTGAATTGGTGTGGTCATAACCATTGGAATTATGGGTTGGCCTGAGAAGCAACACAAGTTTTAGATCCAAGGTACAGAAAAGAAACATGGAGTGCAAGTATACGAACTTGATTTCCAACAAATTGGAGGATGTTGTTTCTAAGTACTCTCAGGATAGTCCCAAATCAATTAATAAATGACCTATTTGAGCAAAGAGAGGTCTGGTTTTGGCTTCTATTGGGTTTTTTAGGTCATTTAAATGCAACATGAATTTAATGATCCGAAGAGAGAGAGAGAGAGAGAGAGAGAGAGAGAGAGAGAGGTGGAAATGTGAGGAGGGAGGGAGGGATATGGAGGGAAAAGGAGGAGAGAGAAAGAGATAAGAGGGGGGAAGGTTTCATTTTTGTTGTTTATAATATATTCTACAAATATTGTGAGGTGGAAATGCGAGGAGGGAGGGAGGGATATAGAGGGAAAAGGAGGAGAGAGAAAGAGATAAGGAGGGAGGAAGGTTTTATTTTTGTTGTTTATAACATATTCTACAAATATCGTGCACTATTTGTAATTAGGGACCGTGCATGTGTTTTGTAACTACAAAACCCTCCTTGGTTTTGTAACTATAAATTGTGCTTGTGTTTTGTAACTAAAAATCACAAGTGCATGTTAATTGACCATGTTTGTGCAAGAAATTGTTCCTAGACTACCACAAGAACAAGCTAATACACTCTCAAAAACAAAACAAAATGAAATTGGTTTTTTAGGGTTTTGGTTTAAAGCTTCATCAACAAGGAGGTAATAAACATTCACAAGCTAATACAAAACTGAATCATGCACAAGTTAGATAAACTAGGGATCAAACACAGACATGAAATACTAATTCCACCCACAGGCTACAAGCATTTACATGAATAAAACCTTTAAACAAGAAATGAAATTATAGACTGAGCAATCAACCAGATCAGAAATGAAACAACATGACAGGTAAAAAGGCTTAGCAGTTTATATATAATCAATAACAGTCATCCACTTACATAAGAGTTATAAGTGCTAGCTTGAGATATAACAGCTTCAAAAGCCTCTCATTGAGTAAAAATTCGAACCTGCAAACTGTATGTTTGTCCTCTTTTTATCATCACAAAGGTAAAGTAGTTCCATAAATACATTCTAGGTCGAAATTTGAAACAGTTACATCAATTAGTTACATGCTAACTAAAAATCTTTAAACACAATTAACCCAAAAATAGCAAATTGGAATTGGGGAAATTTGGCAAATTTATGAAAATATGGATTTCAAAGACGCCATATCTCTCGATCTGGGACACCTGTGAAAAAACTAAGAGAGTTTTTTTTAAATGAGTCCATGAAGAACAAAAATGGTCTCTTGGTTTTTAGAAATTCCCCTTACATTTATCAGAATCTGTGATGGAAATTTGTGACTAAAACAGTAAATTATTAAATTTTTCAAACCCTGAAAAATAGGCCACAAAGATGAATTCGAATCTCTCAAACAATAACAACTATTTCAAATCTGAGAGAGGGTTTTGTGAATGAGTTTGTTTTGGAAATTTTTATTTTTATTTTCTAGAATTCATTTCCATCACCTCGTAATCTGCTCCCAATGATAATGACAAAAGCAAGAAAAACACAGCTGCTACAGGAATTTCTTTTTTTGAAATTTTTTAACCAAGGCTTAAAAATGAAGGTTAGTCATAAAGTTAAAACTTGAAATAAACCTTATTATAAGTTTTTAAGACTTTAAAGATATATATATATATTAACTAATAATCCCAAAGAATAAAACCCTAAAACTAATAAAATGAAATAACCAAATCATTAAAAGCATTAACTCAAACAAAAAGTACTAATTACCAAAAATCCTCAAAACCAACTTAAAATGTAAAGTCATAGTAAATCAATGTTTGAAAAATAAGACAAATAAACTAAGAAGAACATCTAGTCATAACATCTGGCTCTTGCTACGGGATGAAATCCTCCTTGTGAGGTTTCAAGAACCTGTAGATCAGTGCCTTCTGCCCACTCAACTAAACCTGTCTATTACTCTGCAAAAATTACATTTGGCTATGGAGTCTTTATTCAATCTCTACAACTTTCTCAAACTCTCAACACATACCTATGAAATGACAAATACTGCTACAAACTAGCATACTGAAAAGAATATGCATGCTCGTATAGCGAGCTTATTCTGCTATTTACTCCTACTTCTAATCGGAGGAAACAACCCAATCAAGTGTAATCATACTTCCAGTGAAGCACATAAACCATTTTACCAAGAATCATAATTCCATGCATGTTATTGTTTGAGAAGACCCACAAAAGATGTGATAAATGCAATAAAGAGTCTGTAGGCAACTGATACTTATGACTAGAAATAGGAAGTATGCCAAAAGCTGGAGCATTACAAGCCTTTGAAAAATACAACTCCATCCAAGAAGCCACGGGATCATGAAACTCATGCAAAATTATTCCTTCATGTTGTTCAAAAAGAAAGGACTGCAAATGGGTGTCCTCAATTCTCAATACTCCATGAGATAATGCAATAAGAGAACAATATATAAAATCTTCAACTCTGTTGAGGTTATACTGTTTTATATCTTCCACTAACTTAGGTTGACTGATTTCTGAAGAGCGCTGATCACTTCCCTTAATGTCTGGGTCAGATTCACATTCATTATAGAAAGGATGATTTGAAAAAAAATTAGCATGTTCTTCCTCGTCATTATCATCTTTTTTATCTAGATTTGAAGTAACGGGTACATAAAGAGAAAGAAAATACTCTTGCTATTCCTCTTTGGAAATAGATGAGCTCTGCAAATCCAGTTCTTCATGGCTGGCGCAATTTTATTTTGTTTGCAAATATGAAAGCCGAGGATTTCCTTGACTAATTTCCATTGGCATTTGACCAAAAGACAACCGCTCATTATGTTTTGCATCTAAAGAAACCAAATCTTTAGGTTTATAATAATAATAATTAATGATAATAAAAGAACCTTCAGCTTCTTAATTATTCACTTCTAGTTCATATTTATGGGAAAACCTATCATCTTGAAGATCATTAGAGAACCGATGAATATTGCGAGGGACCAATTCTTCTCTATCTATATATTCAATCTCATCATGCAATTCATATTCCTCACAACAATTTTCAAATAGAAGATCTGCCGGATAAAATATTTGATAATGATGATGAAAAACAATATGAAACTCCTTCAAAAAATGAATGCTAGCAGCAGGAAGATATTGACACCATTCACAGGCATGTTCTTCTAAAGAAAATTTTGAACATCTTGATTACGACATCCTCGTTAACAAAATCATGTTCAAGCATGCATTTATGAAAATTTAATAAGTTCTCACGAGGATGCTCATACTTGTTTCCTCTGAATTTAGGAAGATAGTCACCCCACTCAGTTATAGAAAGCACTGGATGTGGAAAATCAACAATATTTGAGAAGTCACAAAAAGCATACCTTGTAGCAACAATGGCTTCCATGCTCATTGACATCTTGAATCAGTGGAGTGGCCAACAAATATTTCTTCCGTGGAGTCGCCGATGAAAAATTGTAGTCTAGAAGATTTGTTGATTTTGCTCACCTCTCAAAATCAGTTGAATGATAAAAACCCATGGAAGATATACCTTCAGTTTCGTCCCCGACAATCAAACACATCCCAATAAACCATAAACATTACACATGAAATACTTTTCCCACCCACATGCTACAAGCATTTACATGAATACAACCTTTAAACAAGAAATGAAATTGTAGATTGAGCAATCAACCATATCAAGAATGAAATAGCATGACAGGTAAAAAGGCTTATCAGTTTATATATAACCAATAACAGTCATACACTTACATTAGAGTTATAAGTGCTAGCTTGAGATATCACAGCTTCAAAAGCCTCTCCTTGATTGAAAATTCGAACCTGCAAACTGTATGTTTGTCTTCCTTTTATCATCACAAACGTAAAGTTTTTCCATAACTCCCTTCTAGGTCAAAATTTGAAACAATTACATCAATGAGTTACATGCTAACTCAAAATCTTTAAACACAATTAACCCAAAAATAGCAAATCGGATTTGGGGAAATTTGGTGAATTTCAGAAAATTTGGGTCTCAAAGACGCCTCCATATCTCTTGATCCGGGACACTTATGCAAAACTTGAGATAGGTTTTTCTAAATGAGTCCATGAACAAAAACTCTCTTGGGTTTTAAAAATTCTCCTTACATTGATTGGAATACGTGCTGGAAAGTTGTGACTAAAACAGTAAATTATTAAATTTTTCAAACCCTGAAAAATAGGCCCCAAAGATGAATTCGAAAATCTCAAACAATAACAACTATTTCAAAACTGAGAGAGGTTTTTGTGAATGAGTTTGTTTTGGACAAAAAACTCTTTTTTATTTTCTAGAATTCGTTTCCATCACCTCGTAATCTTCTCCCAATGATAATGACAAAAACAGGAAAAACATAGCTACTACATGAATCGTTTTTTTGAATATTTTTTAACCAAGGCTTAAAAATGAAGGTTAGTCATAAAGTTAAAACTTGAGATAAAATTTATTATAAGTTTTTAAGACCTTAACGATATATATATTAACTAATAAGCCCAAAGAAAAAAATCTTAAAACTAATAAAATGAAATAACCAAATCATTAAAAGCATTAACTCAAACAAAAAGTACTATTTACGAAAAATCCTCAAAACCAACTTAAAATGTAAAGTCATAGTAAATCAATGTTTGAAAAATAAGACATATAAACCAAGAACAACATCTAGTTATAACAGACCCAGAGGGCTCAGGCCTCTCCAAACCTACTGCTAAGGAATGTGAACATGTTTTGTTTTCTCAAAACAATTGTGGGTTTTGAAAAACTACAATTGCATCTAAAATGTCCCTCACTAAAATTTATGCATCCATGAAATCTACACTGAAATCAACATGGCCAAGGAATAACAACTACACTGAAAATTATGCAATGATAAAACACCGTACACTGAAGTCGATGCAAGTCTAAAACACCATACACTGAAATCTATGCAAGTATAAAATTCAATATATTTTCTAAAACATTAGGTGATCTAAGAGGATCAAACCTTGGACCTAACACCCTTTATCCCAACACCCTTACCACTATATCACAGGTAGTTCTTAGTATACATTGTAAAGAACCTATATATAAAATTGAATAATATGTTTATTTATATAAATATAAAATTTAAATTATATTTTGAGTTTAATTTAAATATAAATATAAGTTTAAGATAAATATAAAATTATATTTTATTTTAAACTTAAATTTAAATATAAATTATATTTAATTTAAATTTAAATTATATTTTCATAGTGCCATAATTTAAAGCCCTTTATTTAAAATATTGCAATACATGGTTTTTATTGTACATGGTTTAGGAGGGTCTTGCAAATGGTCTTAAAACCATGTGAAAGGCCTCCTAAACAACCCATGGTTTTATTGTATATGGTTTAGGAGGCCTTGCACATGGTTTTAAAACCATGGGTTGTTTAGGGGACCTTGCACATGGTTTTAAAATCATGTGCAAGGCCAACATTTTTTTGCGGATAATGAATTAATTAATTTATTATTATTTTGTTAGGTAGGAACATTACAACATATCTTACATTTGGGTTGTTTCTTTGGCCGACATTGTTTTTGGTAGATAATTAAATTTTTTACTTTTTATTATTTTGTTACGTTACAACATCTCCCCCATATTAGGTTTTCTTTTTGCTGACATTTATTTTAACAGATAATTAAAGTTTTTATTTTTTATTCTGTTGCTAGTAACAAACGTTACTCGATAAATGTTACAACACCTCCCCGAACCTCCCGCATATTAGGTTTCTTTTTTGGATGACATTTATTTTGGCGGATAATTAATTTTTATTTTTATTTTTTATTATTTTGTTAGTAACAAATGTTACAAGATCTCCCTCATATTAGGTTTTTTTTTTTGCCAACATTTATTTTGACGGATAATTACGTTACAAGATCTCTCTCATATTAGTTTGTTTTTTTGGCCGACATTTATTTTAGCGAATAATTAATATTTTTATTTTTTATTATTTTGTTAGTAACAAACGTTGCAAGATCTCCCTCATACAAGATTCGACAAATGCTACAAGATCTCCCTCACACTGGGTTGTAGAGCGTCTCTCGGTGAAATTATTTAAAAATGTTCATCAAACGTAAAATGTTCATTATTAATGTTGTTTTTCTTCATTGAGACAGACTATTGAGACTGTATTTTTTTAGCTCCATTTTGTTGTTTTCATAAACAAGCAAATCTTTATTTGAGGGGTCCTAACATGAAAATATTGCAACAGGAAAATATTTGTAGTATGTTGAAAGATGTTTTGAAAGGTAAAGCAAATGTAGACATTGTCAAGCTCCACAAATCAAGGGAAGTTGTTCCAAGAAATTATAAGTATCGACAACATATGCGTATTTACAGGACACAGGTAAGAGAAATGATGCAATATCATGACATACTTTTAAATTGTAGACGCTTTAAAACATTTTTATTTATAGTTGCAAATTTGCATCTTTTCATATTTCATTTTTATTGCCAGACATGTCAGAAACGTAAGATATTTTACTCTCATATTGTTGCTTTGAATATGAACTTTACTACTATTTGTTTGCCATCATTTGCACCTTTAACTGTTGTTAAGAAAATTGTTCATGGTTGCTATTACATATGCAATTATAAATCATTCTTTAAAAAGTAAACATATCAAATTTATAGGTGGAATGTATGGTTAAATGCAGGATTATATCTTTGTCTCAATTCATAGTTTTTTTTGGACAACAACAGAAAAAGGATTTAATTAGGGACCGGCAAAACAACTATCGGGTGCCTTAAAACAATGGTTTTTACATAAATAATGGATCTCTGTTCTATCTTCAACATTATCAGAAAACGACAAAACCCAAAGCATGCGCCAAAGAAAGCTGCCGCAACTAGCCAGAGGAAAACGAAAACTTGAGAGAGCTTCTCCAAATCGATAGGAGGGGGCCTGAACGTGGCCATCACCATTCTTCACTTTGGCTTTTGATCTTTAGGCCATTCGCCCATTAGCTTTTCCGCTTTTACTTTGAGCCTGCTGAGGTGATTTCCGAAATCCCCATGGACATTGGCAATGTCTGGACGACCGTCTCATTTGAAAGCTCCTCATGAAGTTTGGAGAGATCTTGAATGAGAGTCTCCCACTTCCTTACATCTCCATTATCCAAGTTGAATAGGATCCTTGCATGCTCATGAACTAAAGCTTTAACTTTGTCAAGCTCCATTTGTAACTCTTCCATTCGTTCCTCCATAAAGGGCCCGGTGTTGGAACTGGAGGACATGGATGCCGATCTAGAGAGAGCATGTCTGTCTCTTCCCCTAAAAAAATAACCTTCGGACTGAGAGGAGATGTGATCAACGCTGAGAGCCATGGCCGTAGAAATAGTTTTCTCATTCAGGGAGATCATGAGCATCTTTACGATGGAATCGAGAGGGTGGGTATCTCTTTGGACTGATATTCCCTAACTGAATAACTACACTTGCCAGGATATTATTAATATTTCTAGCAAATCCTGAGATGGCTTCGCATACCTGCTAACATGTGACTAATTGACATTGAAAATATACTTTGTCCCCATGACTAGCCGAACTATTGGCAGAGATTTGATCTTGTTAGGGGATGAGAGTAAGCGTATCGAGCCCATCAACAGACATTACTCCCTTGCTTAACAACATTCCTTTATTAGCTTCTGAGTTTGCCAAATTATTTAGACCTCGAAGGATATGAAGGAGCCATACCTTCCTGAATTTGTGCAACAGTAGACTAGTTTTCTCAAGGGTTTGTCCTAAGTTCACCTGTCTTGGATTCCTTTGTGATTTCAAGGCATGGATAATTACTCTAGAGTCTCCGAAGACCACTAAGCTCTGAATGATCCTGGTTACAGCAAGCCTTAGTCCCTGCCGGAGAGCTAGAGCCTCCGCTCTATTTTTCGAGATAGTACCAAGGCCCCAAGCGAAGGACATCTCAATCATGCCATTAGGACCTAGGAGGTTTCCTCCCCTGCCTTCCACACCTGGGTTCCCCTTCGACGCACCATCGAAGAATAGGAAATGTTATTCTAGATTCGCCCTCCACTTTATAAATTCTTGTTCCTCCAGTCGAATTTCCCAACAAGCTCTCGAGATTGGGTTGGGATTTTTCCTATGATGATGATTTGGGACAAATTTCACAAGCCAATGATCTTCCTCTGGATCTAAGGGGTCTAAGTTCCTAAGGGTATTCTTGGATTCCAAGGTCTCTCCCATAAAATACTTCACCTTTTTTGCAACGCAGGATGAGTTTCAACTTTCCTCTTTGAACAACCTGTTATTCCTTTAAAGCCAAATTTTCCACAAAGTGAATTTGGGAAGCCACATCCAACAAGTTTTGAAAAGGTATTTTTTGTCTCAGCATGAACAGGGATCGCTTATCCCAGGTGTTTAGAAGGTTAGGCACATTCATTGGAAGAGAGAACTGAGCAAGATCTAAATTCAGAACATTGTCCTAGACCTCTTTAGCGAAAGGGTAGGAAAGCAGCAAGTGATCCGTGTTTTCTTCCTCTTTCAAGCACAATAGGCATCTGGATGGACCTTCCCAGCCTCTTCTTCTTAAATTTTCACTTTTCAAGATACTCTTGTGAGCCAGTGTCCACATGAACATGCCAATTTTGGGGACAGATACAAAAGACCAGATTGTCTTCCAACGCATTGGATCCGAAGGGACATGCGAGACTCCCTATATGATTTATAGCCTTCAACAACTGTATACTTTCCAGAGGATGTGACCCATCCTCTCTTGTCTTTGACTAAGGCTTTGATGGGTGCTTTCCCTTGAAGAGCCTCAAGCAGCCTTCTAGCTTTGACCTCTAGCATTTCTGAATAATTGCCCAGATCCCGATCAATCCAGCCTCGATCCACATCATCATCCTAGCAAGAGATGTCCTAGAGCGTGAGAATATTGTTGGACTAAAGCCAGAGTTTTATGTTGGATAGACCATCCTGATGATCAAGCGGTGGGTCACCAAGAATTGAATCCTCCCAGATCCTTATTCATTTTCCATTTCCCAGAGTCCAAGTGAGCTTAGACTTGAAATGATCAAGTGATTTGAGGTAGAGCGATAAGATTGGCGAGCCTTTTGAAACGCTCGGGGGTTGGTCCAAGCATCTTATCCGACGTCTGTGGAAGTATTTTTCCCAGAGAACTTGTTTACTCTAGGAGGGTTTGCCAGTTATTAAATTCCACATAATTTTGGATCCCATAGCCAAATTTTGGGTAGCCACGTCTCGGATATGAAGACCTCCTTCTAGAATTGGATTTTGAATTTTATCCAAGCTAACTAAATGTAGCTTTCTCTCATTCTTCCTTTTTCCTTCCCATAGAAATATTTTCAGCAGCCCATTGATTTTGAGAGTAATTTTTTTTGGTGCTGGAATGATTGAATTCCGGTAGATAGGAAGACTGGTTAGGATCGACTTCAACAAGACCATTTTTTCGGAAAGGTTTAACCAAGTATCTCCCCATGCTTGGATACAGAGTTTCAATTTGTCCAGAAGGGGAAGCCAATGAGCCACTCTAGGGGCAACTTTGAATATAGGAATTCCTAGATACTTGAACAATTCCCAGATCGTGGTGCCTTCCATCTCGAGAACTCTGGTGATTTCAAGCATCTCCCTTGGTGAGTAGGTCCAACTGTAGATCTTAGTTTTTTGGAAGTTTATTTTGCTGCCTAAAACCTCTTTGTATCTGTCAAGTTCCTACTTAAAATGTTTTGTAGAGATGACATTGGCTCCTCCCAGAAGCAGAGTGTCATCTGCAAACTGCGCGTGATTGATGTCTTTGACATTTGAAACCATTCTAAGGCCAAAAAGGGAATGGATTTGTTGGCAATTATCTAGTTGAAAGCCTTATAAAATTGGGCCGTGAATCCGTTAGGCCGAGGGGCCTTATTAGCTTCCATATGGTCTAGGGCATTTTTGAGCTCTTGCATGTGTTATCGAGGTTATTAGTCTCATTTATCCTCATATTGCACCGGCTAAGGAACCAAATATAGATGGAAGGATTTTGACTCGGTAGGGTCCTCATAAGGAGTCGTGTACATATCTTTAAAGAAAGAATGGGAAACTGTCTTAATACCTTCGAAATATTTTATTTCTTAACCTTGATACTGAATTACATTTACAGCTTTAAAATTCTTGTGGGCTTCCTCTTGCTTGTGAAAGTAGCTCGTATTCTTGTCTCCAGCAAGGAGCCAAAGTCTTCTAGACTTCTGCCGCCATAATTATTATTCTTCTATGCAAGCTCGGTGCTGCGCTTTCTAAAGGTCTGCTTCTTGGTTCCACAACTCTTGGGTCACAACGACATCCTCTAGGGCCAACTGATGAAGCTAGAGGGCCTCCTGGGATTCCTTTCTTTTGGAAAAAGGAGAAGCGATTGATTTATCCCAACATTTCAAGGCTCTTTTGAGGCCTCTCAACTTTTCTTCCCACACATAGAACGTAGAGCCGTAGACCTGCCTGCTCCATGCAGTGGAGACGACCTACTGGAACCCTGCTTGATTAATCCAGATCAGGCTAAATTGAAAGGGGATGGGACTAAGATTATTTTCAAAGGAGAGATATAGAAGAATGGGCTTATGATTCGAGGTATAATTAGGAAAATTTTTGGAGGAGGCCATTAAACCAAAGGTCAGGAAGGAGGATTGGACAAGGAACCTATCCAGTCGGGTAGAAATGTGACCAGGGCCCAATCTTTTATTTGTCCAGGTGAAATTCCCTCGGGTAGGTTTGATGTCTTTCAGTCCCATTTCAATATGAGATCCTCCACCTATTCTCTAGCTGGATCTATGACCAGTGAGCCTCCTTTTTTCTCCCCTACAGAAAGGGTGATGTTGAGATCCCTAGCAATAATGAAATTCTCTGGGGTGTGCATACCAAGGAAGGTCTTTAAGGAGTCCTTACAGATTCTTTTTTCAGACAGCAGAATGGGAACATATAAGTTAAAAAGACTTACAAGATGGTCAGAATCTTTATGGAGGAATTTGGTGAAGATCCAGTGGGTATTTCTTTCTTCTTCTATCAAGTCGACTTTGAGCTATCCCAAAAGGTGCCAATTCCACCAGAGGAACCTCGTGAACTCAAATCTTTCCCGTGACCCTTTTTCCAAAAGGTTTTTCTTTTCAGGAGGAGATCAAAGTCCTCCATTTTCGTCTCCTAGATAAGAAGGATATTTGGCATTGACATTCTAATAATATCTTTCAGGGATTCTTCTTTCAACTTGCTACGTAACCCTGTGCAATTCCAGGAGACGTAATTCATTATTTAATTGCTTGGGAAGATGTGGCTCCCTTTGGAGCTTGGCCTTGATTTCTTGTGTTTTGGGTGTTTATCATTCCCTTGAGAGTTTTTTGGTATTCTTGAAGAACATCCAGGTAGGTTTGTTCTTCTCTTTTTTTTTTCCATCTTCCTTCCCCTAGGGGATTTTTCGGGGTGGCTTGGGAGTTACTTTTTTTTGTTCTCCACCATCTGATTCCCCTTCTGATTCTGACGCAAGACTGACATGGTCCTCGTCTGTTTCCTTCTCCTTTAGGGAATCCTCTAGGGATATTGTTTCGGAGACCGTTTCTCCTATTCCCATCTCCTTTGGGTCCCTTTCCTGAACTTTTGTGACCTTAGGACTTTTGTGTGAGATTGAGGCTTCTTTTGGTGCTTCTTTGACTTCTAGTATGGGTTGGGGATTTTTTGCAGGGCTTGTGCTATTCTTCTCTTTCAATTTTGGGGCTACTTTGCCTTTTTTTACCTTTTTCCATCCATCTCCTTCCTCTTTGTCCATCAGTTGTTCCTTTGGACAGTTTCGTTGAAAGTGACCATGCTCATGACAGTTCCTGCATTTGAACGGTAGTTGTTCATAGTCGAGCTTTTGATAGTGGTGCCATGCACCCATCGTTAGCTTGACGACTTCTGGAATCCCAGATTCAAGATCCACTTCCACACAGATCCTTGCATAGGAGTATCGATCATTTTTGTCCTCTTTGTCAATGAATCGGCCAAGTCCATTCCTGATCTTCTATAGGGATTGGTAGTTCCAACAATGAACATGAAGATTGCGCAACCAAGCCTAGACCGAAACCTCTTTTGGAATGTCGACTGAAGGGTCAAAGTCAAGAGTCCATCTATTAAGATACAAGCCTTGAGTCCCCATGAAATAGGGGTCACTTATGTAGATAAGATCATGGTCTTATTTCGAGATAAACTCGAAAATGAAGAATCCTCTGCCTACTGCATAACAAGTCACGCTATTTTGGAGCTGAGGTCTCCTATTTCGTTGGATCCATTCATAGATGGTTCTCACTGAGGGCCAAAGCCCCATGAATTTCCCTACCAGGCCTCTTTGTACCAGAGCCAAAGCGATCTTGATGGGTTGTTCCTCCGGTAATGCAATTTCAGGGATTGTTTCCAGTTTTTTAATAAATTTCAGGACTACCAGATTTGTTGGCTTCTTACCTTACTCAGCAAGAAAATTTTGAAATGCTTCCACATCTGAACCAGGAGGGAGGGAGTCGGATCCCCATCCCCAGACGTGCCCATGGTGGCCAACCTCACTCGCTCTCACCTCACGACGAACTCTAGCAGCCGTAATCTTCGCATAAAATGGTTATGTACTCTCAATTCGTAGTTATTTTAATATTGCCATAAGATTTTGAGAAAGGTATTGTTTCTATTTTGTAAGTATTTGAGTGAAAGAGTTAAAGGTTTAGAATATGAAGTTGAAGGGTTATTAGAATCTTGGACCAACCTACATAAGCAAGGTACACAATTTTGATTTCCAAGTCAACCTTTCATTATATCCAAACCGTATGTTGGAAATAAGTGTTTGCTAAGAAGATAGAAATGTTGGAAATAAGTGATGTGAAAAATCTGAACATTCACATCTTTGTAACCCCTAGTACAATTCTGCAATTCATATTTAGTACATAGAAGCTTGAGAATGCCCATATCTAACAACTCACTCTCGAGAGACTCTACAAAGAAGGCACAAGCCAAGATGCTAAAGGGGACATAAGATAAATGAAACCTGATTCTCCAAACATCGAGATTATCCCCTCCTACATTACAAATGGAAGATATGATCCTAAGTATAATCTAAGAGCCAGTTGCATTGAAATCAACAACCCAAGGAAGTTTACCTCCTAAAAGGGTGGTTTTCAAGGATGCGGGGAAAGGGAGAAGTTGACTGTAGAACTTAGAAACCCATTCTTAGGTTAATATGGCAAATCACAAAACTAGAACAAATACTTTACAGTTTACTTTGACACACAACGAGAATTTTACTTGGGACACTGCTATTTGTTGAGGTGTTGGATTTGAGCTAGGCTGCCAAGGGCTAACAACCAAGTGAAGGATGCCTTTTTCGGCTCCAGAAAAGGCTTCCAAATAGATATGAGCCAATAGAACCAAGATTTATGTTTTGATTTAAGTCTCCATAATTTTCGATAAAGGTTTCCCAGGTATAGCTGTATCTTTTTTTTTATGTTTCAAACCTCACTTGGGTTCATCTTCTCGATTGTATGAATGATGAGTTTAGGGGTATTTTCTTGTAGCATATTTTTTTAATGTTCAGAATTAATAAAAGAAATAGGTAGTTAAATCACTTTAAAATTTCTTTGAAACCCTGAAAATATGCTTGCAAATGGCCTTAAACAAATTCCCACAAAATGAGGAATTTATGTTTGAGTTTAAGTGATTTTAAACTTTAAAAGGAAAAGACAAGGCCTCGTTATCCCCAAAACTTCTAGCAACACAAAAAACTGGAATCCAGACAATGCTCGGTCAATGTGAGTTTTGGCCCAAGTATGACGTTTGTGGCCACACTTGTAAGTACTCCTGAGCAGTACTGGGGTATGGAAACTATTGGGAAAACAATAATTAATTACCAAACTATCATGGTGTTGAGCACCATATTCATGATTTAATGATGCATGTTTGGGAAATTTTAGAGGATATATGACTATCGTGGCTCTTTATGTCTCAAGCAACCTCAGAGGATTCTATTAAAATTTTGAATTTCATGATTTTCCTGCCACTTTAAACATGACATAATATTGATAGGATATATTGCTCTATCAAGTAACTATTGACAAGATTCCCATGGCATGCCCCTTTTTTATATTTTTGCTTCCTTTATGGTTTATCTTTTTGGCCTGCAAGCAATTTCCAAAAGTTGGGAAATGTTTCCCGTGATGTTTTCTATATTGAGAAAATCATCTGGGTTTCAAACCAACACAATTCTCTCCCAGATTTGTGAATCCTTATACCCAAATAAATCCAGGTCCATTGGATTCAATAGGAAGATCCATTAGCCAAAAAAAATGTTCCAATAACCATCACCTATACCAAAGATGACTCAACTAGTGTGACACCATAAATGAAAAAATCATGTCCATACCATATTTTTGTGCAACCATAATAATAAGCCATTAACACATTAAATACAAAGTGAACACTTCACAAATCAATTCACCAATGCCCAAGTATTTTCATGCCATCCACTTTTTCCTATAACACTCCCTATGATCCCCAGGTGCAGTCTAGGTAAGGGTGAACCCTACGCTTTATCAAGACATCAAAGATTGTTGAATGAGGGCCATAAAGTATAACACAATTTATGTCATAATCCATTTTAGATCAAAATCTACAAAGGAATTCACAAAAATCCTCCAAATGGATGACGCTACTAGAAGACAAGCCCTACAGGGATGAAATGCTAGACCACAACCATTAGAGTGTGATGGAGGGAATTTTTTAAGCTTGATGCACATAGATATGCTTAGAATTGTTGCTTCCATGACCTCATGGCTGGCTAGATTCAAAGTTCAGGGCTGCATACTACTGTTCTAGGGAACAAAATGCACCCAGATCTTACAACAATGGCTGTTAGAAGGATGATACATGTGAATGTATGCCTAGATTTCATGTTTAGTATCGTTTATACCTATTTTACCGATTAATTTTTTCAAAGAGCGAATAATTAGGGCTACAAAATGCCTATAATTCACCCATAATTAACTCAAAAGTGCCTAGATATTTTTTTATGGTTGTTTACAGTCTATTTTTTAATGGCTATTTACACCCTCCTTACTGTCAAACATTGCCTTTTAAGGTTTGAAATTTACCCAGATTTTTATTTTAGCCTTTAGGTCCTTTTATACATTGTTTCATGACAAAAAAACACACAAAATGATGTTTGAAAGGTAGGATGGGGATACAACATGCCCAAAACATTGATTAGATGTTGCACGAGATCCTAACTTCATAAAAAAAGTCGTCAAACCACCCAGAATTACTAATTTTCCATGGATCTGCCCCACTCATGCCTAGATTTGAGAATAAGGTCCTTATGCTACTCACCACTGTTGTTATAAGCGTGTAAAAGGTCCCAAACTGTCCAAAATTATCACAAAGTTGTTCTAGGCACAAATATGCCCATGAATTACACCTAGCATCAAAGGTTTGGGGTTGTTTAGGGCTAGATGATGACATGACAATCCCTAAATGTGTTCAAAACAATTCATGGTTTTTGTTTGATGTTATTTTTGTCTGTTATGGGGTGAGGTATGCTCAAAAGAGCATTACTTGTGCTCAGATATTTACTTTGTGCATGTACTACAGTGTGCGTGTGTATATTATGCATAATATAATATAACATGTTATGTAGATAGAGATATAGAGAGGAGAGAGAGTGTACCATATAAGATCTACAGAGCTCCAAAACAATTTTATTCATGGTTACTTTATGTCCCGTACAGTGGCATGATCATAATCAAGCAAACTGAGTGTCTACCTGGGTGGCATAATAGTCTTATTTTTAAATGCCAAATTGAGGTTGATTGGATGAACATACTTGCATTTGGGGCATAAAGGAAAAGATTTTTAAAACATCACAAACATGTGACATTATGCACAAGCCATTACAATCATATCTCTGCTATTTTTCATCAAAGAGATCAGACAAGTTCTTTCCTCCACCTGCAAGTTTTTTCCTTCTATTGATGCTTCCATAATTGACTATTTTCTGGAATAATCATTTGGAGGTCCAAGCGCGTAAGGTGACAACCATAAACTGGATTTTTTTCTCTTGGATCATGCCAAGTCTTTATTGGTAATTTGTGTCATGTACAGTGGACATGACACAATCTATAGAGCTCCAAAACACATTTATTTATTGTTACTTTGTGTCATGTACATTGGCATGACCATAATCAAACAAACTGAGTCTCTACCTGGGTGGCATAATATCCTTCTTTTTAAATTCCAAATTGAGGTCGATTGGATGAACGTACTTGCAGTTGGGGCATGAAGAAAAATCCCTTTAAAACATCACAAGCATGTGACACTGTGCATAGGCCACTGCAATGATCTCACCGCTATTTTTCATCAAAGAGATCGGACAAGTTCTTTCCTCCAGCTGCAAGTTTTTTCCTTCTGTTGATGCTTCCATAGCTGACTATTTTCTAGAATATTCCTTTGGAGGTCCAACTGCATAAGGTGACAGCCATAAACTGGAATTATTTCTCTTGGATCATGCCAAGTCTTTGCTTTTGTGGCTAAATTGTAATTAAATATTTTCCCTATCTGTAATCATTAATGAATTCAATCACCAATAAACTAAACCATTAATAAAAGAGAAACATAATTTGTAATCAAGAAAAAAATAGAAGGATCAAACAAACCTGAAGGTGAATTCAATAAAAACAACATCCAAAAAACCATGAATAAAATGGAAAAACAATATGTTACCAAGAAAAAAAATAGGAGGAAACAAACCTGAAGACCTAAACATTGCTGCCATTCTGGAGGCAATGGAGACTCAACGTGAAGCTCATTACCAATACTTGATAGTTTCAATTCTGTCCATCGACACCATACTCAACACCATGTTTAGAATTTCCTGAATTCCAACTCCTTTTTCTCTTCTTAGATACGTATTCAAACATATTCTTAGATCCTACAAACCTCTAACAAAAAACCTTGAAAAAATCTGGGTTTCAAGGGGTCAACTAGGGTTTAAATGAAAATGACCACATGCTGGGGAGAGCAAATATAAATCAATATAAGGTACAAATTCATGGAGTATTATGAAGGACTCTCATGTTATATATAGAAACGTTGGTGAAAGTTTGAGGTGTATATTAAATCTGGGAGAGACATTTGTACTGAATGTCATCGAATACTACAATGGTTCCAATTTATCCTAGTTATGTGGAATGCTACACGGCCTGCATGTTTGGATTATGCAGAGTATACTTTTAAAGTAGATCCTCCTTTGCTATAGTGTTACAATTTAGTGGGTATCCCTCTCTTTTTCCTTTTTTTTTATCTTCTATTATTTCACAATTATACTTATCTTAGTTTAGCTTATCATGTAATCGTTGTTATGGAATCCTTGTACAAAAACATCATAGCCTTAGTAAGAGACATGTTACTGATACACTGTATTATGGTGAAGCTGCTTACTTGGACACATATAGCTTATGTGTAATCATTGAACATACTCTCATATTGCTGCTTTGAATACGAGCTTTACTACTACTTGTTTGCCATCATTTGCACCTTTAACTATTGTTAAGAAACTTGTTAATGCTTACTATTACATATGTAATTCTGAAGAATTCTTTAAAAATTAAACACAACAAATTTATAGGTGGAATGTATGGTTAAATGCAGGATTATATCTTTGTCTCAATTCATAGTTATTTTACTATTGCCATAAGTTACTATTACCATAAGATTTTGAGGAAGGTATTGTTACTATTTTGTAAGTATTCAAGTGAAGGCGTTGAAGGTTTGGAATCTGAAGTTTAAGGGTTATTAAAATCTTGGAGTATCCTACATAAGCAAGGTATCCAATTTTGATTTCCAAGTCCGAATTTCATTGTATCCAAACCGTATGTTGGAAATAAGTGTTTGCTAAGAAAATAGAAATGTTGGAAATAAGTGATGTGAAAAATCCAAACATTCACATATTTGTAACCCCTATTACAGTTCTGCAATTCATATTTAGTACAAAGAATCTTGGGAGTGCCCATATCTAACTACTCACTCTCGAGAGACTCTACAAAGAAGGCACAAGCCAAGGTTCTAAAGGGGACATATAATAAATGAAACCTAATTCTCCAAACATTGAGCTTATCTCCCCCGTACTTTACAAATGAAATATATGATCCTAAGTATAATCAAAGAGGCAGTTGCATTGAAATAAACAACCCAAAGAATTTTACCTCCTAAAAGGGTGGTTTTCAAGGATGCAGAGAAAGGGAGAAGTTGTCTGTAGAACTTAGAAACCCATTCTTAGGTTAATATGGCAAATCACAAAACTATAACAAATACTTTACAGTTCACTTTGAAACACAATGGGCATTTTACTTGGGACAACCCTATTTGTTGAGGTGTTGGATTTGAGCTAGGATGCCAAGGGCTAACAACCAAGTGAAGGATTCCTTTTTCGGCTCCAGAAAAGGCTTCCAAATAGATATGAGCAAGTAGAACCAAGTTTTTTGTTTTGATTTAAGTCTCCATAATTTTCGATAGAGGTTTTCAGGTATAGATATATCTTTTTTTTATGTTTCAAACCTCACTTGGGTTCATCTTCTCAATTGTATGAATGATGAGTTTAGCGGTATTTTCCTGTAGCATATTTTTTTGATGTTCAGAATTAATAAAAGAAATAGGCAGTTAAATCACTTTAAAATTTCTTTGAAACCCTCAAAATATGCTTGCAAATGGCCTTAAAAAATTTCTCACAAAATGAGGAATTTATGTTTGAGTTTAAGTGATTTTAAACTTTTAAAGGAAAAGACAAGGCTCCATTATCCCCAAAACTTCCAACAACACAAAAAATTGGAAGCCATTTGTTTGGGCTTTCCATACACCACTATACTCCAGAGAATTTTCCAATAATCATGAGTAAAGCATGTATTGGCCAGAAAATGCTCGGTCAATGTGAGTTTTGGCCCAAGTATGATGCGAGTGGCCACACCTGTAAGTACTCCTAAGCAATACTGGGGTATGGAAACTATTGGGAAAACAATAATGAATTACCAAACTATCATGGTGTTGAGAATTACTAATTTTCCATGCATCTGCCCCACTAATGCCTAGATTTAAGAATAAGGTCCTTATGCTACTCACCACTGTTGTTATAAGAATGTAAAAGGTCCCAAACTACCCAAAAATTACCACAAAATTGTTCTAGGCGCAAATATGCCCAGGAATTACACCTAGCATCAAAGGTTTGGGGTTGTTTAGGGCTGGATGATGACATGACAATCCCAAAATGTGTTCAAAACCATTCATGGTTGTTGTTTGATGTTATTTATAGACTGTTATGGGGTGAGGTATGCTCAAAAGTGCATTACTTGTGCTCAAATATTTACTTTGTGCATGTACTACAGTGTGCATGTGTGTATATTATGCATAATATAATATAACATGTTATGTAGATAGAGATATAGAGAGGGGAGAGACTGTACCATATAAAATCTATAGAGCTCCAAAACACTTTTATTCATTGTTACTTTATGTCTTGTACAGTGGCATGATCATAATCAAGCAAATTGAGTGTCTGCCTGGGTGGCATAATATTCTTATTTTTAAATTCTAGATTGAGGTTGATTGGATGAACGTACTTGCATTTGGGGCATGAAGGAAAATATTTTTAAAACATCACAAACATGTGACACTATGCATAGGCCATTACAATCATTTCTCCGCTATTTTTCATCAAAGAGATCAGACAAGTTCTTTCCTCCACCTGCAAGTTTTTTCCTTATGTTGATGCTTCCATATCTAACTGTTTTCTGGAAAATTCCTTTGGAGGTCCAAGCGCATAAGGTGACAACCATAAACTGGAATTGTTTCTCTTGGATCATGCCAAGTCTTTGTTATTACTTTATGTCTTGTACAATGGACATGCCACAATATATAGAGCTCCAAAACACATTTATTCATTGTTACTTTGTGTCATGTACATTGGCATGATCATAATCAAACAAATTGAGTGTCTACCTGGGTGGCATAATATTATTCTTTTGAAATTCCAAATTGAGTTCGATTGGATGAACGTACTTGTATTTGGGGCATGAAGGAAAAGCCTTTTAAAAAATCACAATCATGTGACATTGTGCACAGGCCACTGTAATTATCTCACAACTATTTTTCATCAAAGAGATCAGACAAGTTCTTTTCTCTAGCTACAAGTTTTTTCCTTATGTTGATGCTTCCATATCTGTTTGTTTTCTGGAATATTACTTTGGAGGTCCAACTGCATAAGGTGACAACCATAAACTGGAATTGTTTCTCTTGGATCATGACAAGTATTTTCTTTTGTGGCTGAATTGTAATAAAATATTTTCCCTATCTGTAATCATTAATGAATTCAATCACCAATAAAAGAAACCATTCATAAAAGAGAAACATAATTTGTAATCAAGAAAAACCTAGAAGGATCAAACAAACATGAAGGTGAATTCAATGAAGACAACATCCAAAAAACCATGAATAAAAGGGAAAAACAATATGTTACAAAGAAAAAAAATAGGAGGAAACAAACCTGAAGATCTAAACATTACTGCCATTCTAGAGGCTATGGAGACACAACATGAAGCTCAATACCAATACTTGACAGTTTCAATTCTGTCTGTTGGAGTAGTAATACATCCTTAGTACATATTTTTTTCCTTAGGCTAACTTTATTTGCCTTCATGCAATGATATCCTATGGTTTAAGACTTAGGAGAGCTGATTCAACAATATAACTGGTTATTTTGGTTTGTTCACACGTACAAAAACGCCCTAGTTGGTCAACCCAGCACATGTGCTCCTCATTCAATGTCTTGGGGCGCTACATCCTTGATTTGTGGGGCCTTGGTTTGACTAAGTGCGCTAGGGGTGTATTTGGCCCGTTTTAGCTCTCCCAAGAGCATTTATTGCCACCTAGAGCACCCCACTCACCTCTATCTTCTCACCCACTATTTCCTAGGACCCATTAATGACCATCACACTTCACATGAGGTTTCGTGACTGTTTGGGCTTAGTTGGAGTTCCTTTGGTCCACCTAGGGGGGTTAGGGGTCAATTCTCATCATGACACTTGTACTTTCCCAATTGGATGCCAGAGCCACTCAAATTTGGTCTAATGTATTATAAATGTGTAATATAACATTTACAAGATGTATGATAATAATATGATAAAAATTTAGCACCATTCACATGTGTTATTCCATGTATTTTATGTCTCTTTGTTGTTTCTATTGCACATTTTGTCAAACACTTCATGTGTGGACATTGTTTGAGCTACTAGATCTGATTAAGAAGTAAATTCTTACATGGTATCAAAGCTAGTTGGAGCTGCAAACAAATCTTGTGAGGTTTGAGTTGCTGTTTAGGGCATATTTCCAAAAAACTTCAGTGTTTGCTTTGCAAGTTTAACAAACATTTTTGTCACAGCTTGCGCATGAAGGATGGAGCAAACTCAAGCTCTGCTTACTCCATTCAATTATTTTGAGTGGAAGGCCAAGATGGTCATCCAACTGAGGTCCAAGGGCCTCTACCAGTTCACCATGGGAACTGAGAACGAGCCAAATTCTGCTGTGGAGAAAGCTAAGTATTTTAATAGGCTTGATGAGGCCTTCGACATGCTCTTCCTCGGCACTTCAAGAGAACTTCTCTTTCACATATAAATTCTTGGCACATCTAATGAATTTTGGGTCAAGTTTGAGTCACTATTCGGGAAGACAGATGAAATGAGAGGCCATCATCTTAAGACTGAGCTAATCTCACAGAGCCGAGTTCACTACGAGACCATTGAAGACTTCTTTACCAAGTTTAAAGCGTTGGTACTTTAGCTAAACAATGTGGCATATAGAAGAAATATGATAATTTTATCTTGTCCATCCTTTCTAAGTTGGGGCTAGAGTATTCTGTATATTTTTTGACATTTCACTCCAGCAAACTTACAACCAGAAATTGGAAGATCCTGCACTGGGAGATTTCATGGAGTCCTTGACTCAGGAGCATGACAAGCTCATACAAATGGGTACCATCATCAAATCCAAGGATCAAGCTCTTGCTTCTGGTGTATCAAATCAATCCCAGAGCAAGAATAAAGATTTGAAGCAAAGGGAGAAAGAGAAGAAGGAATCAAGTTCAGAAAGCTCTAGTTCTATTGATGGGAGCTTGGAATCCAGGAGGAGAAAAAAGAGAGAAAGAACCACATGTGATTATTGAATAGGTTCACATCTTGAGAGAGCTTGATTCAGAAATAAAATGGACATCATGACCAAGTTCCTTGAGGAGAGCCACATTGCTCTTCTAGAATTTGCAAAAAGACGGGAGCGCAAGCAAGGAAATGGTAAGGCTGAGCATGCATTGGGTGCATGGGTAAAACCAAATTATGTTTTCTATATTTCTGATAGCTCTGTTTTTTATTCACATTCTGATATATCATAACCTGAAACCTCCATCCCTTCCTTGAAAAAATTCCCAGTCAGTTCATCAAAGGTTCCTCCCAAAACTAGTCATTTTTCACTAGCTTTTGATGTGCCTTCTGAAATCTCTTCCCAAATCCATTCAGATATTTCCATTTCTGATTCTGAAGATGATATACAGGATGATATATAGCCTATTATAGTAATTGACTCATTTCCCCAACCATTTCATGACCAAAAGACCCATCAACCCTCAAGTTCACTAGTTGGAAATTCAGAAAATTGCCTAGTTTCCAATACTATGTCTCTTGTATATGTTACTGTTATGTATTGTATGTATTTCATTGGTTGGACATCCATATCATTGGCATTCATGGGACTATTTTTCCACATGTCTGGACTTGCCTTCACCACCCATGGTTCAAATCTCAAGTCTCCAGACCTTCCAAGTCCACTCAGTTGCAATTGTGATCTAGTTGCTCACTCTTCTCTTCCTATGGATCCATTCGCTCATGGAGACACCATACCTCTGATATTTTCTGTTGTGTATGACATATATTCTGATATTTCAGAGCCTCATGTTCTTTGTTACAGAGTTTTGAAGGTGCTTCACCAAATTGGGAGAAATATTCATGGTTTCATTCACGATACGACAACTACACATAATGCAGATTTTATTGAATTCTTTGATGTTATTTGGGAAAGAGTTTGCAGAGATATATTTTCCATAGCTGATTATGATATTATATCATAGTATGCTTGCAACAATATACATTCCTATGATTCCCCTCCATCATCAAATGATGACCATCAAAAGGCCTCTCCACATGATCTTTGTTTACAACACTTTGATGCATTGATGCATGATCTTGGCATCCACAACATCGTCACCAAGTCCATCACCAAGAAGTTGTTCTTTCATCTCATTCAAGTGAAGAAGAGAACCTGCTGAAGATGTTTTTTTATCTTTGTCATATCCATTTTGAGGGGATTTTTTGTCCCATGAGGTTTTCCTCCTTACCTCGGTTACATGGATCAATAATTTTTTTTTTGCAAAAGGTGACTTGTGCCTTAGTTGCCAAGGCCTTAATAAATATTTTTGACTTAATTATACTAAGTATGGATTAAGGGGGGGTGTTGGAGCAGTAATACATCCTTATTACATAGTTTTTTCCTTAGTCTAACTTTAAGTTCCTTCATGCAATGATATCCTATGGTTTAAGACTTAGGAGAGCTGATTCAACAATATAACTGGTTATTTTGGCTTGTTCACACCTACAACAACGGCCTAGTTGGTTAACCCAGCACATGTGCACCTCATTTAATGTATTGGGGTGCTACCTCCTTGATTTTTGGGACCTTGGTTTGGCTAAGTGCGCTAGGGGTGTATTTGGCCCGTTTTAGCTCTCCCAGGAGCATTTATTGCCACCTAGAACACCCCACTCACCTCTATCTTCTCACCCACGCTTTCCTAGGACCCATTAATGACCCATCACACTTCACATGATGTTTCATGATTGTTTGGGCTTATTTGGAGCTCCTTTGGTCCACCTAAGGGGGTTAGGGGTCAATTCTCATCATGACACTTGTACTTTCCTAATTGGCTTCCAGAGCCACTTGAATCTGGTCCAATGTGTTATAAATGTGTAATATAACATCTAAAAGATGTATGATAATAATATGATCATAAATTAACACCATTCACATGTGCTATTCCATGTATTTTCTGTCTCTTTGTTGTTTCTCTTGCACATTTTGTCAAACACTTCATGTGTGAACATTGTTCTAGATCCTAGATCTGATTAAGAAGTAAATTCTTACACTGTCCACTGACACCAATCTCAACAACATGTTTATAATTTCCTGAATTCCAACTCCATTTTCTCTTCTTAGATACGTATTCAAACATATTCTTAGATCCTACAAACCTCTAAAACAAAACCCTGAAAAAATATAGGGTTTCAAGGGGTCAACTAGGGTTTAAAGGAAAACGAACACATGCTGGGGAGAGCGAATCTAAATCAATATAAACTACAAATTCATGTGATAATTATGAAGGACTCTCATGTTATATAGAGAAACGTTGGTGAAAGTTTGAGGTGTATATTAACTCCGGGAGAGACATTTGTATTGAATGTCATCGAATACTGCAGTGATTCCAATTTATCCTAGTTATGTGGAATGCTACATGGCAAACATGTTTGGATTATCCAGAGTATACTTTTAAAGTATATCCTCCTTTGCTATAGTGTTAAAATTTAGTGGGTATCCCTCTCTTTTCCCTTTTTTATCTTCTATTATTTCACAATTATACTTAGCTTAGTTTAGCTTATCATGTAATCGTTGTTATGGAATCCTTGTACAATAACATCATAACCTTAGTTAGAGACATGTTACTAATACGCTTGATTATGGTGAAGTTGCTTACTTGGACACATATAGCTTATGTGTAATCATTGAACATACTCTATTCCTTGTTCAGTATATACTAGTAATCCCATTACTAAGCACTTATGGACTAGTAATAGTAAGTGATACTAGTTACTTATGGTTCCATGTTTTACCCTAATCTATTAGCTAGTATAATAGATCTATCTATACTCGGGTCATACTTGATTTATTTGACTCTATATCATATGTGTACTAATAAAGTGTAATTATAGAGCTCTACCTTATCGAGTATAGGCTGTGTAAACGAGGTTTAATCCCATTACTCATAGATAGTGTATGTTTTCCCTTATTTGATATGTTATCTATAGATTACTATGACTCTATGTATCTATCTAATAAGGTTGTGTGCTATTACTCTCCACTAGCATGATGAGTGATATGTCAACATAACACATAGCTCAATTACTGATACATAATGATTATATTTAGGCCTTGTATTCATAATATGTTCCACATTGATTTACCCTTAACTACTATGGTATCCATAGTCATGAGGTAAAATATGTAACCCAATTAGGAAAAATAGGGCATAGAGGGTAGACCAAGTCCATGGAACTAATGGAAGTATGAATCTTATCACCCATTGTTCAAGTACCATACTGAGATTCATTCATGGTTGAACTTGGTGATTAGAATGAATCGATTAGATGGGTACAATACATGGTGATTAATATACGAGCTGATATGAAGTAAGGACACTATACTAATTTAATAGGTGTAATCACTCTATTGCATTCCGTATTAATGGTGATAAAGCTCATAACCTCATCTTACCCGGGTCAGTTATACTAATGGTGATAAGACTTATATCCCATACTAATCATGTACATTATAACAAGTTGTGGATAGAGTTAAATAAAGAACCTCGTATTATGGAAACTAGATAGGTTTGTATGATTTATAAAGTGATGTAATAGCCTTGTATAGGATATGAATCCGTTATGATGTGTCACTAATACTAGTATCATAAGTAATCCCATTGAATCATTCCCATTGATTTAAGTTTATTGAGTGCTTATGTGAATCTTATAGAGTGTGATTTACTAAAGCTCTAGTAAATAGAGTAAATGGCGATACTTCACTTATTGTAATCATAACCATTAAATGGTGATATGGATACGAAGCTATTTCACGTACTTACTATTTTTTAAATACATATATAGGGTCAATAGCTATCACTATAAACAATTACTCATAATTATGGAAACATCTATGATCTTAACCATATAAGGTGTTAGATATGACATTATTTTTACTTATAAGGAGCTAGATCCAAGTGCATTACTCTTAATCATAGTTCTATTTGCATTACACCTGTAGTAATCCCAAAGCTAATGGGTCATGCAGAGTACCATCAGTATTACAAGCCTAATATGTAACTCGTCTATAATTTGTATCATTATGGGAATAGTTCTAGATATAATGTTGGTAGTATAAGCATAACTAAGCTTTGCTCTTGTATTCTAGTCATATATGTTACTCATTGTACTCACCTGTTTGAATATGTACCCATGCCATTGCTTTCCCTTAATTCCATATATGTTTCCATTGATATGTCATCGGTAAACCCAAACCTGGTACCGGTTCAAATTGGGTGAATTAGATTATAGCCATGTTACTTACTCACACCAATGGTATTTGATCTACCACTACCCTAATTAACCAACTTATAGGATTAGATTCACTGATGAACCAATGGTGATAGAAGAGAATCGTATATGCTTCATACTTGAATGGGAAACTAATATTGATCCTTACTTATCTACATGTCTAATCAGTTAAATAAAGATAGTCCATACATGATCTAGCGGCTTCAATGCCATTGATTACTCATATAACAAGCAGTGAAAACATGTATTGTGATTGCTTATCATAATAGTAGGAGTTTGATAACTTAATAAAGATAACATCTTACTTCATACAAGCTTAATCATAGTATCATTCCCATTACTATCATAACTAATTCGAGTGATTACTGAATCCCAATGCTTTGTTCAAGATTAACTAATATAATGAATGCACTTTATTCCAACATAACCTTGCTCATATTAGATATACTAGTATTCCAATAGCTTCTATATCCGTAGCAGTTATATTATAGTACTTATCACTTATGTATTTTACCTAATTAGTATAATCCATAATGCACTGTATTCAATATAAGTATGCCATGTTCAAACGAAGCTCTTTATTAGGAGAATCATTGTAATTACTTTACTTGTGTAATCAATCTATTCTATGAGTCTAATCTACCGTGTAATCAAAACATGTAAGCTAGTTTGAATTCAATATGAGCTTATAGTAAACATTGGTATCTAATATGATACGACTAGAATATAAGCATATCCATGAAGAACATGATCCTTAGTTAGTTGATATGGTTAGAATGTGTAAAGCTTAACTAGCTATATGGAAGTAACTCTCTTATTAGTAGTAAATACCACCAATTATTCCCATTACTCTAGTAGTACTATAACAGTCTGGTTTTGACCCTGTTTACATTAACTGTATATGATGTATATATTGTAATTAATCGTGGTGTGGAGCTAAAGGCAGAAGCCCCACCATTGATTTAATTATTTTATGTTCCGACGATTAAAATCGTTTCCGATGGTATATCGTGCTATCCGGCACATATTAATTTTGGCATCATGTAAACATGCATTTTAATTAAAAATACCCACAACCAGCTATGTCAATGCAACCATAATGAAAAGAGCATTATTTTCCTAAGGATGAGGAGGGGGTATTATTTAACCTTTGGGGCTAGTAGGGAAAAGACATATGTCAATAGGAGAACCCATCAATCAGTCAACTACCAAATTAAATTCTCTGGAGTTAGTTGGGGGTAGTTATGGCCTGGGAAAACGTTTTGCATGGGAAGTGGTGTGTGGCAGGACTATCAGTCCTTTCCCACACACACACTCTACCAAGGATCCGCTCCTCTTCACGCGGGAAGGAGAAGAAGAGACCCCATTCTTCCATTTTGACGGATTCTCACGTAGAGACGAATGTTTTCTCTCCTCACGCACAGGTTTTGGAAGGGTTCCCCACGCAGAGAACTCAGAGAGTTGCCTTACGTTCATGATTTGGTTGTGGGTAAATTTTGTTTTTGGGGATTTTGTTGTTTTTGTGTTTTTACCTCACGTGGATAGTCGTTCTTAACTCTCCCCAGGCTAAGAATTTCATTTTGGGTGATGATCTGTGATTGGTTTTCTTTCCCAACGTTTTGTGACATTTCTCCACCGTTTGCCAAGCTGAGAAATCGTTGCTGGTTTCCCCATGATTTTGGGTTGCTATGAGTTTGTGGTTGAGTTGTTTTGGCCAGGATAGGGCCAAGAATGACTTAGGAATAAAATTGCTTAGTCTGAGCTGTGTATTACTCGAGTTTCCATTCCGATTTTGTTCTGTGGTGTCTTCCTTTAAACCCCAAGGCTGTGAATTGTTGTTTTGGTTGTTTTGCTATCTGTGCACAGTGGATTGGTCTTTGGACTATGTAGGAGTGGAAAGGAGTTTGCTTGACAAACCTAGTGTTTACAGGAGCCTCATAGACAGAGCTAGAGGGTTGACTCTCTTCTCTACACCCCCTGAATAACATTGAAAGGGAAGTCATGTCCTGAGGTATTGTGCAACAAAGAAGGGAATGATTCCTTGTGTTGGGTGTGTGTGGATGTCCTGGGAATCAAGCTAGTTCTGGTGTAGGTGTCCTTAGCTCTTTAGTGAACCCATTAGCTTAGCAAACAGTGCTTCCATCTCCTGATAACCTGATAAACCCAACTTGTTGGCTTGGTTATGTGTGGTGGTATACTCTTGGTTTGATAAACCCAATTGTCTTGGCTTGACTGAGTCTTAACATATCTTTAGCTATGTGTGAGCCTGCTTAGTTCCTTATTCCTTGGGGAATCATGTCCAACTTGGGGGTGGCAGTGTTGCTGAGAGATTAAGGAGCACACTGGTTTATGGTTGGGTGGAACGTTGCAGTGACATAGTTGGTTGCGGGACAAGCCTCTTCATAAGATAAGTATTCTTGTGTTTAAATCTCTGCATTTACATTTGATAATCAATTACAATGAACATGTGAATGAATGGAATGGATTTGCTTCCACTGTGTGTTAAATAATTATGCATCTACGTATGTTCTAGTTCAAAGCATTCCAATTTTTATTATGTGTATGATCATGGGGCTATTTTCCCAGATTGATAGCAACATCGGTAGCGTCCTCTTCGTCGGTCAGAGGGTCGGGGACATTACAAGTACCTACTTCATTAGCAAGTGATACACGGGGTAAAAGCCTTATTCACATAATTAGTACAATACTTATTTGTATTCCCGTCATAGTAATTGGAATCATGTAATATCAGTAATTAAGACTAACTTAGTCCTATACTAGTAGCTAACCAACTTTAATGATCACTAGCTATGGAATTACAGTGAGAGTTAAGCTCATACCTAATTACAATGGGGTTGTAACATATTACTAATAGAATAAATATAAGAGATAGGATCCATATCTACTATTCAATGATTATGTATCTATAATTAGTGTTGTATTACAGTAACTAAGTTCAGTACAAGACTAGTGTTACATCAGCTCTATACTAGCTATGACCTTACATATTGCTTTACAACTTACTTTATATTATGGACTTGATACTAGTGTTAGTTCATAGTATAACATGATGCTTATGTTGTATAGGTAAAGTACAACCATTGAATCCAGATTTGTACTAACTCATATCATGTTTGTGTATAAATTACTAGGATATCATTATGGAAACTACTGTGTTCACTTGTATTGCTAATATGTAACGTATCCTTAAGCTCGTCTTATTTATCCATAAGCTTTCACATATTACTTAACTCATTGCTTGTATACTCTTTTTTTATGATACCTGTAGTGTTATTTTTTCTTTATAGGAGTTGAAGCTATGGGAAACATACTAGTTGATCTATAGAAGTATGATACTTAACCCATAACTATGATTTCCATTGTATTGGTTTCATATTGTAAGCCGACGTCTTTGTTTCTATAATCTTCACAATACTGATACAACCTATTCATAATCCAGATACATGGGTTTTCTTCATAGCTTGATACTACCTGTTCACTTACAAGCATAGAGTGTAATCACATTTTCACAGAACAAAACCAATAGAGTTGAACACTACCTAGTCATTAAGAGAAGCTAATGCTTGACCTATGAAGCAAAATACATGTTTGATTATCCTAATATACCAAGTACTATCATAACACTTGTATTGGTAATCAATAATAAGAACAAGTCAATATGGTGTGTTATTACGCTTTAACATGATAAATATGAAGTTGTGATTACTCCATAAGTGTAATTGAGCCCAGTTAATATGTAAGCATTTAAGCTTGAGCTTTACTTATAAATCCATGAATCTAAGAGCTTATGTAGATTAAGCATCACCTTATTCAATACGTATGTGTTGATTAGGGAAAGGACTACCCTTTCATTTCCATTAGTATTTCTTACAGCTTCCTTATGCAGGAATGTTGAACTAATAGAACGAATACCATCTACTTATATGAATCTACTTGATTTGTGGTCTCTCCATAACAACAAATCCTGGAATTAGCGTCCCATTTAGTGTCCCTTTATAGTGTAATTTTTTTTACATTGAGTGGTAAAACTAGACGCTAAATGGGACGCATCATGGACAAAACTTAAAGCGTCTCAAAAAACATATTTTTTTGCTTCCTAGATATCATCCTTTATGACGTCCAAAATAGCGTCTATTTTTGTGCTTCCAGAATAGTGTCCAACTTTTCTTCCTAAACAACGTCGAGGTTTGCTTCTTAAATAATGTCATATTTTTCTTCCTAAGGAGGTCTGCTTATGCTTCTTAAATGACATCCCCGTTAGCGCCATATTTGCATCCTTAATAGCACCATGTTAGCATCCAATATTGCATCCATTTTTGCTACCACTTTAGCATCACATTTTGCACCATGTTTTACTTCCAAATATGTGTCGATTTTTTCTTCCAAATTTGCACCAATTTTTGCTTCCTTTTATTAATTATTAATTATATCAGTGAGGTTAACATAACAATAACATTAATTTTACAATATAAATTTACATAAAATTGTTAATTTTAAGATATACTTTTAATTCATTATCAAAATTCAATAATTCAATATATTAAGACAAGAAAAACCATAATGTTGCCTTAACTCATTTGTAATTATTTATCATTATTGATCACAGATAATTCTTAAAATTGTAGTTTACATATTTATTAGATGAATTTATTTTTAATATTAATTACACATTATAATTATTTTAATATGCTAAAGATATGTAAAATGTTATAAATTAAAGTTAAGATTTTATCATTGACTAAAGATTAGAGATGTTTGCCTTATGAATTGATGGTCAAATCATTTCTATCATGCATTTCATTTGTTTATATTAATTTTTTTATATGAGGTTAACATAACAATAATATTAATTTTACAATATAAATTTACATAAAATTGTTAATTTTAATATATAATTTTAATTCATTATAAAAATTCAATAATTTAATATATTAAGACAAGAAAAACCATAATGTTGTCTTAACTCATTTATAATTATTCATAATTATTTATAATCATTGATGACAAATAATTCTTAAAATTGTAGTTTACATATTTATTAGATTAATTTATTTATAATATTAATTAAACATTATAAATATTTTAATATGCTAAAGATATGTAAAATGTTATAATTAAAGTTAAGATTTTTTTTTTATGACTGAAAATTAGAGATGTAAAATGTTATAAATTAAAGTTAATATTTTTTTAATGACTGAAAATTAGAGATATTGAAATAGTTTTGGCTGGAAAAAAAATAGTAATTTTATTTCAGATATGAACAAAATTACATTCGCATATGTATGAAACGTAGATAAATACCTTATATATTGTCAACAAAAAAAAATTTAATGTTTCCACACAAAACTTTTTACAGGGTAGAATATTCACACATTAATATAAACAAGATTTAGCCACAAAAAAATAGATTACACATATCACATATCAATAAAGATATCCACAAAAAGTTTTTACATTAATCCTGTTCAAAACAACAAGCTATAGAACATGATAGTAACTATAAATGCCAGCCAAATCTTGTTCTAAAATCTTCCTAAGAGCCGAAGAGGAGCTGCGAATCTTGTTCTAAAATCTTCCTAAGAGCCAAAGAGGAGCTGCATGGCTTCCTTGGAAAGCCTATCAGCCACCCTCATTCCATTCCCCTATTATCTCAAAGGGCACTCGGACTGCTAGCAATTTGGATTTTGCTCTAGTGTAGCCTCAACAACTTCCTGTCTCACAGCATCATTCTCAACATTATTACAACAATTGAGGCAATTGCAACCATCACAATAGGTTCCAGATGCAAAGCATTCACAATACAATTTTAGACATCGTGAGTTCTTGCAATTGCACTGTTTTGATTTTTTGGAGTGCCTTCCTTCAAGTCAAATACTGCTCTTCGCCTTCGTACCCCTGGAGATTCTGGTTTTACAACAGTTGTCGCCCTCGACGCAATTTCCAATGGGGGCTCTGGAGAAGCCGAAGACGAGGCCATGGCGTAGGCATCTCCATAGAATGATGTAAAATCTAGTTGCCTGACAAGCCTTTTTGCTGGAACACCACCCTTGCTTCTGCTGTTGAACAGAAGAATCCCCCAATTGCTGCAGAACCATCGTTCTTTCTGCAAGATCCGTCCCCAAGCCTTTATAAATCGCAGAGATCCATCTTCAGCCAAAGAATGAGCTCATGCAAGATGGGATACACGATTATAAGAAGTAATAATCAACACAATACAATTTCACAAAACTAAGGAAAAATACAGCAATTGATTATACAAATAAACTTAAAACTTCCATTCTCGTAGCAACAAATTGATCCAATAGTCATGCCTGCATATTCTTATTCTTTGCACATATGTATCAAGGGAAAAGAGGAAATGAAATAGAGGGAAAACAAGTTTTTTTTTAATGTTTCTAATTATAAAAAAATTAGTAACTAAGTAATTTTCCTTTATTATATTGATGTTTCTAAAACATTTATAAATCACTTTAAAAAGTTATATAATATTTCTAATATTGATAAAACAAAAATCTCATGTTATAATGGAAATAAATAATTACAATTTAAGAAATAAAGAGACATTAATAATTAAATACTAACAAATTTAACATTTTGATAATAAAAATGATAACCAATATATCTTATATAATTTTAAGTAACCATTTATAAACAAACAATTTGTTCAATGTAGAAATAACCATAGTCAAGTTCAATAATACCATTACACAATATCATGAATTATTTTAGCTTTGAATATATGTAAACATTTTCATTATAAACTAATTTAAATATGATTCATAACATAATAATATGATATAATTTATTTTTAGATCTTACATTGCATAAAAGCTTTAGTTGAATATATTTATTTTTATATTAACATTCAAAAAATGTAGGATTGAAGATATGTTTTAGTTGGATATATTTATTTTGTATATTAACATTTTTTAAAAATGTATAGTTGAAGATATGTTTTAGTTGAATATAATTATTTTTTATATTTTAACATTTAAAAAATGTATAGTTGAAAATATGTTTTAGATAATGATTAAAATAATGAGCAATCAAATAGACCTATTTTTTTAAAGGTTTGTTTTGTGGTATAATTAGAAGTATTTTTGTGAGAATGGAAATAAAATTTATCTAAGATATTTTTATCCCAAAGAAAAGGTAAGATAGGATCTAAAAGATTGATCATTTTTTAATTTTTTTGCAAATTAATTAAGTTATTCTAATTATAACAACTTAATGGTGGATTTATCGTATTTAGTGAGGGATCAAATATCTTAGGTACAATTGTGTCTTCAAGTTTTTGCAATGTAAAAAATGGTTGCACCTTAGGTGATTCTATCCTTCTTGAGATGTGATAGATCTAGAGTTAACATGGAACTAAATAGTTTTTTTCTTAAATCCATCTATATTAAGGACATAGAGGAATAAAAACAAAACTAAAATACAAATCTAACAATGTTTAAAATATAAAAGATTAAGAAGGATATATGCTAGGTTATTTTATTACTATACAGTATTATTATTACACTTGATAAACCTAGATACATACTCATTACTCAATGTAAGGAGAATAACGAGAAACGAGGGAAGTGGAACCTGAAACAAAATCTATGTGTCCATACATGATGCATATGTGGTAGTTATGTGATAGGCACACCATTCTATAATAACAATATTAGATGTTATAGATTTTATGTGCAACCATTCATGGGCTCAAGTTCCACCAAACTATATTGTAGAGAAGGAAAAAGAATTTACATATGAGTGTCTGTGTAAATAGGGATTCTACGCAAAAATGGTGGTTGATTACTCTTATAATATAGTTGTACCACCATGTAAATGGAACTAATATCATTACTCATATGAAACTGATACCCTCAAGGGACCATGTGTGGTTGGTGGATACAATATTCTTAGGATTAGATGGTTAGAAGATTATTTTTGGGACAACTGATCAAGTTTCTTCCTATGACCATGTCTAAGGCCCCAAGGCCCTAATACATGGACACATAATGCCATGAATATCTCTATGAGGTTATGCATGGTTCTTAGATACATTTTTCATGGCTATGGATGCCTTAATGATTTGTTTAGGGCCAAATTAATTGTATTATTCCCTAGAACATCATTCCTAGGCAATGAGAAATGTAGATACTACTAAAAAGGACATGATGAAATTGGTATCTCAATCATAGGAAAATTATACCCTCGGGAGGCCATGTGTTGTTGCTTAAGGCTATTGTTTCATCTCTATATGAATAAATTGTTCCTTTAGGGCTTGGCTCAAGTATCCCCCATTGATAATGTCCATGGCCCCAAATTCTCAAGACTTGGATACATAGCACCATGGATACTCCTGTGAAGTCATATGTGGTGCTTAAGGAATTTATCATGGTTGTAGATGCTTCAATGGTTTCTTTAATTCCAAAGGCATCATATTCTTCCATATAACAACATCCTCAATAACTGAGTCATGTGTGTACTACTCAAAACTACCTAATGGTAATTGCATCATCAATCGTATGCCACTTATACCCTTAAAAGGTTATTTGTGGTTGGTGGAAGGAACATTCTTAGTCATTAATGACTACAATATTCCTTTAGGGACCAAGGTTCATATGTCCTCCATTAACCATGTTGAAGGACCCAAGACATAGATACATAGTACCATGAATCCCATTATGAAGTCATGCGTGATGCTTCAATACATTGTTCATGGATTTTGATGCATCAATGATTTTGTTATGTTCAAAGGAATGGTCTTATTCCTTACAACATAATTCCCAAGGCCATGACATGTGCACATACTAGTCAAAACCATCTAATAGCACCAACATCCTCAATCATAGGCTAATATTACTCTTAGGAAGCCATGTGTGTTTGGTGGAGGAAACCTTCGTAGCCTTGGATGCCTAGAAGATTCCTTTAGGTCCCAAGATTTATGTCTCCTACATTGATCATGTCAAAGGAACTAAAGACACAAGACTTGCATACATAGCGCCATGGACACCCTTGTGAAGTCATTCATGGTTATTTGAGGCATTGTTCATGGATATGTGTGCCTCAATGTATTCTTTAGGGCCTAAGACATTTTCTTCTTCCCTAGAATTCCATTCCTAATGCCCTAGGACACCTACATAAGGATATTTATATCTTCCTATGACTCCAATTAAGGACTTGAGATCCATCCCACTATGCAAAAATGCTCAATTGTGCATATATCCAACTTTTATCACATATATCCACTTTAAAGGGTGTATTTTATGTTTCATGGTTTTGATAATTTCCCATTATGTTAATGATCTTATCTTAGTGTATAATCTTATCTCAATTAGAGGAAATTTGGGGTCTAAAATGGGCCTTATAAGAAAACGTGCCAAAATAAGTTTTTGTGAGTTGGAATTCAAGAACCAATAGAATTTCAATAAAATAAGTCAACCATAATGGTTGAATTGACATATTTGTCATTCAAAAAAACTACTTTTTTTGTTCGTATTTTCGACATATCTCCTTGTGTTTTTACTCAAATTTCGATCGGGAGAGCTCGTTGGATGCGTAATTTGATTTCGCATCCAACGAGTACCCACACTGCATACTTTTGACGGACCCCGCTA
>LPNX010254597.1:3619-95884 GCA_001517045.1 Pseudotsuga menziesii | reverse complement strand
TGGAGACACGTGACATTCCAGTCAAGGGCCGGTCAGAGCAGTCGCAACAGAACGAGCTATGATCGAGGGGTCTTCAGGATAGCTGTGCGAATATTATGGCGATTTGAGAAGATCGCTACTTCTGGGCCAGTCAACAATCTTCTTGTATTTTCTATAATTGTATTATGCCACGTCTTGTAATAGACAATGTTATTCAGGGCGCCTGAAGATCAGAGATCTTCATGGCCGCCCTTTGCAATAGGATGGGACGTTATCACTTGTAGGTATAAATGCAGAAAGATGTCTCGGTCCAGGGGTTGGAAAATAACTGAATTCATTTTGTGTATTAACAGCGGGAGAAATCTGTAATAATTCTTTCTTTTTAATACAAAGAGTACTGCTGGTTTAAGGGAGCTGTACATTGTTCATCCAGCATCTCTATGTGAAGGCTGGGCCCGCCTTCCGCAGAGATTGCTGAGTTAAGGTAGGATCTTTCAATTTATGGTTGTGTGAAGTTTCATTCATTACTTTTCTGTGTGCGCAGCAGTAGTGTGTGTGGTTTATAGGATTGCATTTCTTAAGATTGATTGCTGTAACAGTGTGACAGTCGACTGAGTAGTAATCTTTATGCGATTCATTTATTAGCCGTGCGCAACTCTGTTCATCTCATAGTTCAGAACGACATCCCACGAATCCTGTGTAATCCCTTGATTGTTATAATTGTTGATTCTTATTCCTGTAATTCAATTCTTAGAACAGCTGAGTGTGATCTGTCGCAATTGAATTTCTAGATTATAGTTGATTTATGATTATGGATTCTGAGTGTGATTAGATCAATAGGCAGTTCCATTGAATTAAGCATTGAGTAGAATTTCCTTTCTGTCAGTAATTGTCGATTTCATTTCTGGTTGATGTATTGAAGGAAGAGTTGAATTTGTAGAGTTAAATGATTTGTGGGATTATACATAGACAAGGGGATGAACATAGTTGTTAAGAATAGNGGTGTTTGGCATATACTGTGCACTTACCCTTTGAAACAAAAGACTTCCCTGGGTTGACAATGAATTTCGTAAGCTCTGTATGTTGATAACAATCTATCTGTATTTAGGGTGCTCGACAGTTGTCTATTTTCTTTTCTTTCAGTACTTGCTTGCATTAGTTGATAGGCTGATTTTTCTTTTGTATTTATAAAAGAAAAAGACAAAAACACATGTTTTCTTTATATGCATATAGATTAGGTTTTTAGTCTAGATTGCATGGCATATCATTGTTTTTGAAAAATAAAAATAAAAAAGAATTTGTTCTATTTTGGATTTCAAGTTTTCTATTTGAAAATATAAAGAGAATAGTTTTTGCTTTTTGCATTTCATATCTCTTTGCTTAGTCATTTCGTTTCAGCTTTGAGTCAAAACACCACATAAGTTTCATGCCATTTACCCTCTGACTAAAAACAACCCTTAAAATAAATGATATAATTTTAAAAATTTACTAGTAAGTTTTATTTTATAGGGTCATACACCAACTAGCTCAGGCTAGACTTGTGGATTAGGGAGTTTCAACTCTCCACAAGTGTTTAAATTTCAGACGTAGTTGGCCTATCACTAGGTAAATCCTTTTCTACGTTGATTGTATCTGGGAAGCTCCTCTCAAACGGGAGTTGAGCATGAGGCTGCGTGGAGGCTTGGACAGAGGAGATAACCCTCCGAATCCTTGTAAAAATGTAACTCAGGATTTTTACGCATCTGGGGATTCTGTCCTAGACAGAGTTTCGGGCTCAGCTACCCTGCCCATGCGTACGAGTCCGGCTTCCGACTGTCCCCCCAGACTGTCAATATAGTTAAGGTAGCCTTTAGTCTCTTTGACATCTAGGGTTCATACACAGATACACCGGAAGGTTATTTCTGGCTGACCTTGGATGGACTTGGAAGGTAACCGCGATAGAAAGTGTGGGAGGGCGGTGGGTGATTCCTCCGCTTGTTCCTAAGAACATCTACAGGGACGCCAAGTAACTGTCTATCATCTTTCTTCAGGAAAGTATATCTTATACCTGTTTGTCTATTTGGCTTTAGGAATTTTTTAGTGAGTGCTATGTGGTTTGTCTGTACTTAGTGTGCCTTTAGGTGTGTGCTTTGTAATTTTGGTTGCCATCAACCTCATACTTTGTCTCTTGGTTTAAAACTATGGCTAACACCCCTTCAAACACCAACCAAGAGATCCCCATGAATGGAACTCCTTGTACTATTCCTCTCACAGGGAATGTTGGTGTTCCCTTGATGGCCACCTTGAATCTACCTAGATTCACACTAGGGCTACCGGTGTGGTTGTTTTCCACTCCAACTATCCTGAATTCTCCTGATGCTTCTCAAATAAGCTCCTTATATCAAGGGCATCAAAAAATTGTTTCCCCTTCACCTGTAGTTGATTCTCCTCCTCCTACCTCATGCGGTGAAAGTACTGATACTAGTAATCGACAGTCTAAAAGGAGTAAAAGAAGGAGGAATAGGAAGAAGGCACATAAGCAAGGGGGCACTCGTTCAACCTCTGCAAGTAAAGTTGAACCTCATCACCTAGCCTCTGTAGTTCATGCTGGGGGCACCCATCCAACCTCTATAGGGCATGTTGGATCTAAGCACTCAACCTCTACAAGTCAAGTTGATCTTCACCATCCAGCCTCTGTTGATCATGCTGGTGGGATCCTTCCAACCTTTCTAGGTCATGTCAGATCTAGTCACTCAGCCTCTGTTGTTCATGCTGAGGGCACCCATTCAACCTCTGTTGTTCAAGTTGAACCTCCCCATCCAACCTCTGTTGTTCATGTTGGATCCATCCACCCATCCTCTGTGGTTCATGCTGGGGGCAGACACTCAATTGCTGAAAAGCATTTTGATCCTAACCATTCAATCTCTGTTGTTCATGTTGGTGGTGCCCATCCAAACTCTGCAGGCCATGTTGGATCCAGTCTTTTAGCCTCTGTAAGTCATGCTAGGGGCAGTCTCTTAGCCTCTGTGGTTCATGCTGAAGACAATCCGTCAGCCACTGCAATTCATGTTGACATTGTTGCAAATATTACCCATTCAAAACACAAGCCCAAGTTTCTTTGTAAGCTTTGTGAGGGAGACCACCTTACTTATAAAGGAAGTGTCTACTAGTCACATTTTCTTCACTGCCAGTTCAGAACTTACTAAACAAGGGGGAACTGAACTCGTTTCGGATCAACCCCCACCAAGCTCTCGGATTGCTTCCTTTGATTGGGATAGCCTAGTTGAGCCGTGCCTTCCTCCTAATGAACCTTTCTAGATAAAGGTCAAAGTTGAACCTTATACGATTGCTCGTTGTATTGTTGATGAAGGAGCCTCAGTTAGTATCTTGTCTGCTCATGCTTGGTGAGGCATGGGATCTCCCAGCCTTGTGTCGACTGCTAGTCAATTACTGGATTTTGATAGAAGAACTTGTATAGCCTTGGGAATTGTTTCTCAAACACCTATTACTTTGGGTGGGAAGACTGTCTTAGTTGACTTCACGGTGATAGAAGACCCCTTGGACTTCAATATGCTCCTTGGACGTGATTATGTCTATGCCATGCAAGCTATGGTGTCAACATTCTTTCGTGTGATGTACTTTAATCATGGTGAAGAAATTGTCACTATCGATCAATTGGATTTTCTTGATCCATCTCCTGACCTAACTAGAGACCAGGTCTTTCCTTTATTGGTACCCAGTGTTTCTATAAACACTAAACCGCCACAGGTGAACTATGTGGCCTCTTGTCCTTTGTGTTCAATTGCTACTGAGAAGCAGCCTCTGTTTTCATGCTTAACTTCTCAGGACTTGGTCCCAGCAGTTGATCGGGTGAGTCATCCTATACAGACTGTAGAGCCTTCTCTCCACTCTGTCAATCCATTTGAAAGTTTAGACATGTGTCCAATCTCGGATGATCTCCTTCCTTTGGATGAAGTCTTCCTAGAGTCTTTGATACAGTCTGATCTTCTTTTGGATATTGGTTCAGTTGTGACTAAGTCTAACCCTGATTTGCCTAGTAAGCCTAACCTTTCTTCTTATGTTGGTCTTGTTGAGTCTTTTGACTCTTCCTTCGAACAACAAGTCAGTGATCCTGATGAGTTTGATTTTTCTTTTGAATTTTTCAACTCCTGTAATATTGAGTTTGTTCCTGCAGACTCTATCTCCCTTGTTGATTTTTGCTCTCCTTCTGAGGTTGATCTTATTGATTATAAACCCTCAAGCCTTGGTTCTATAGAATCTTCTTCGGTTGATTCTCCCTTGACTTTCACTTTTATAGAAGATAGCAAAGTCACATGTGTTTCTACCAAAGTGACCCGCATCGGATCGTTTCTTCTGAATATGATCCTGATATTATTGTTTCTTCGAGACAGGATTTGTAGTTGGATTCACAACTGTTTATTGGCCTCACCTTGTTGTTCAAGCTGCAATTGCATTTGCATGTGCCCTGCTCGCGCTTATGAGCCTGATGTCAGCTTCCACGCTTTTAGCTCGTTGTATAAGCCCTCATCTTTGTTCTCATCGTCGCTAAGCCTTGTATCATTTTGCCTTGAAACTTGACACCTTTTACCCTGAGGAGACGTTCCTCGAGTGTCCTTATCTTGCTCACTTTCCTTGCATTATGCATAGGTCTGTTCCTTGCGCTTGGAACTAGTTTCGATTGCCTATGACACTCATCTCCTCGCATTTAGAGCATTCTTTCTGCTCTCCTTCAAGTTCGTTAAAAATAGTAAGGAGGATGTGAGTTGACTTTTCCGGACTCATTAAAACTTCACGGGAAAGATTTTGAGTTTATTTAGGCCCAAGTTTGACTCCTCAAAATAGACTTGACTACCGAGTAAACTTGTCCGTTCAGGCTCATTAAGAATATGTGAATGGGCATCCACATTGGTGGTAGGTTATCTCTTTCTCGGACCATGTGGAATAATACGAGAAAGGATCACTCTCTTTTCTTTGGAATTGAGAAGAGTATTCTCAGGCATAGGTTTATCACTTTTTCGGACCTGAGGGACTAAACTTACAGAAAAGGAACCCCTGGTATGAGCTTAGTTTTCTCTTTTTCGTGCTCTGGACCAAAACATGAAAAAGATTCCGAGTGTACTTTATGTCTTTGCCATGCTTGTTAAACCCTCAAGAACAAAGGATCGAGTTTATTGTTGTAAGCTCCATTTCTCGTAATCAAATGGATCTTTCTGAGTGATATTTCCTTCCTTCACACTCGAAAAACTCAAGCTATATGCTGCTTTTGAAGAAACGTTGGGTAGGTGGTAATTTAACCTTTTTCGGACCTTCATGACTAAGTACGAAAAAGGTGTGCCTTTTCTTCTTCGGAAGTTAGGAGAGTTCTTCTTTGGTATGTTTTATACTTTTTCAGCCTTAGGAGACTAAATTGTACGAAAAAGGACCCCCCTGGAGTCTTCTTTGGAGTTTTCAGACTCTCTAAACTATGAAAACACCGTCGAGCATGTACTAGTTCAGGCTCGTAAAATACACAAATCAGTGCCTTTATCAATCATTCTTCTTTATTTTCTTTGAGCTTGCCAAAAATGAAGATGGTCCCGAGTTTTCTTTCTTGGACTCATTAAACCTTTACAAGAAAGAGGGGAAGGGAAGTTCATTCACATGTTTTTTATATCATGGCAGCAAGTCTTGTTTCCTTGAACAAAGCACCAGTTTTGAGTCTATCAATAGTTGGGTCCTAGTATTTTGACCTTATCCTGATTCAGAGTTTTCTTACTCCTCCAGTTGGTCTCTTTTCCAATTATATGGGGAGTCTGTCAATGTCTCCTACATTGCAGATTTGTTTCGTTGGTCCTATTTTGTGTCAAACGCTGCCTAAGTCACTTTTGTGTCATGCTCACTATTCAAGGATTAAACCTTTGTCAGCCATTCTGCAGTTGCCTTGACCTTTTGTGTTGGCCATTCCCTGGTATCAGTTCATTACATCATGTCTTCGACGTTCCTTGTCGTGAAATTCAGTACCAATTCCAGATCCAGTTAGTCTTTGTCTGAAGAAGGATGCCTTAATGCCTTCCTTCCAACAGATCTCTTCCTATCGATTGCAACACATCTTGCTCTGGGGATTAGATTTAGAGATTTATGACAGTACCTTGGGGAATTTCATCATCAGTGGCAATTTCCCTCGCTATTGGGTAGTGGGAATACCTTAATGTCTCCTACTCAATGGATTCTTCAAGTGTTCGAATTCAAGTCCTTGTAATCACACTTGTTAGAATGTACTAGGTACCTTGGGGACAATTTTCATTAATGGTGGTTTCCCTCATGTTTGTTAACGGTTTTCATTATTGACCAATAATCAAACGGTTTCCTCCATGTTCAACTTCAACTCCTTTATTTGCATGGTTAGGATTCGTACCTTTTTTGGGCGGTTTGGATTGAAGACCTTGGGCCGACAGTAGCATTGCCATCTTTTGCTATTTCTCGAGTTGTGCAAGACCTTGTTACATTTTATATGACATTTTGCTGAGACATAGATCCACCTTGTATTTTTGTGGCTATGATCAATTGTTGAGCATGGATCCACCTTGTTCATTTGTGGCCATGACTCATTTAGATTTGATATGGCGCCTTTTTCCATATTGGGCGACCATGATAGTTTCATCAGTTATACATATGTTGGATCCGCCTATATCTTTATGGTGATGTTTTGTATATGGACATGTATGTGCCAGAGATCAGTTTTTCTGACATTTATCTCTCTTTCAGGTACCTTCACTCGAGCCTTTAGATCTTGGATTCTCTGCTCTCTCCCTACTCAGCTGTTTCCTTTATAATGTATTTCAGCTATCGTCTTCCCATCTAACCTCACACATTAGGGGGCATATGTTATAGCTCAAAATGACACTTCTCTGCCTGTGACCACTTTCCCATGATCTCGTCGCATGTCGACATTTCCATGACGACACTTCATGAAAGTCATTGAAAGTCACTGAAAAGACACCTATATTGGAGGACCCATATCTTGAGTTTTGTAACTCTGTTTGACCTCATTTCTACACCGTTGGAAAGGTATTTCAGTTAGCTAAAAATTTCCAGAAGACACCACAGTCTAAAAATTCCCAAAAATACATTTAGAATGCATTTTTTTTGTGTATACGCAACTCTCCTTATAGGCAAGTCGTGAATCATACGCGAGTCTCGTGTATTACAAGTCGCGGATGCTTGTATTCGCGGGTTACTCTTATCGAAACTCATGGATCATTTGCGGGTTTTCCTTCTCCATAGTCGCAAATAGGTCTTGTTGAGGCTTGGAAATTCGTAGGCGACAACAGTAAGGGATTCTCCCCAATCAACGTTCCCAACTAGCCCGCTGACTATTTGGTATAGGGAATCCATCCGGTTTTACGGTCCGGCTACCGTAGGTCAAAGTAACAACAAGGGTTTACCGGTTGCGGCCCGGTCCACCAGAAATTTGTATTTTTTGACTTAAATATGAAATGAAAACGTCTAACTAATTGTGCAGGGTGGTGAAGGATGCAAAGAGCATTCACAATGTGATGCACAGGTTCTTACCTCTCGTCTTAGGCTCGCCATGCATCTGAATCACACATGCAGAAATGAGATGAACAAACTACTTATCTATATGCCTACCTACCTATCTATCTATCCTATCCCTGGGAAGCCAATTTGTAATTAATATGTATGAGTAATGTGGATTTGCACACATAATTAAAAGCAATTACAGATAGCTGACATTAACTTTTACATGCATGAACAATGAAAGATATTTCACAACCAGATAGCTAATTGTTTATGACAAGCATACATTACTCATGGTGGTTATTTCATAAAATAAATCGGAAATCATTAAACAAAGACATAGGTCATAAAGTTAGAATGATATCACGATTCATGGATACAATGCTGAAAAACAAAGTAGTTCATCTTTCAACTCTCCATGGCAAAACATTTGAAATCCCACCGATATTCTTTCAAAAGGAAAACTGTAATATTTTATTACAAAAGGAAGTAGTTCTTCTTACAATAACCTTCCAGTCTTACTGGGGAAAAAAACCCCTTTTTGCTTCTACGCTTCCTACTTTTATACAAAAGGTCAAAATGGTTGGGCTTCCTAAAGTGACCTTTGGGCTTCCCAACCTTTTGCTTTCCCAACGCTTCATTTATCAAAACTTTTACAAAAATATTAAATTAATAAAAAGTTAACCGGTCCTCTATGAGGAGGGTGCTGCTTGGTTTTCAAAGAATTTTTTCCACGCTGCTGCTTTAGCAGCAAGGCCTTCAAAAGCGCACGGCTCTAGGAACTGGATGTTAATTTCAAACTTGTCAACTTGGTTCTTGATGGCCTCGATCCTTGCTGGGCTCAATCGAAGCTGGTCTTCTAGAATCTGTATACTAACGGTTGCGTGGCCCACCTTGTTCTTCAGTACTATGGCATCAATGGATCGAATCTGCTGCGTCCTGGCCTCTGCATCTTGGTGCCTTTTCTGCCATATGTCCACCAAGGTCTCATGATCCAGGAACTCTTCAAACCTAAGCTCATCATCTGTCTGGTAGCGGTTGTATGCATTAAGGAACCTTTTAAAATATTCTGAGCATGCTACCTGTGTCCTTCAGACAGCCTTCTTAAAGTCTTCAGCAGTGCTGATGGAAAACTCTACTAGGCTGTGATCTCTCCTGAGGGTTTGATGATATTTGGCTGGTAGTTCTCTTGGAATCTCAGCATCATCTTCTGGTCTTGCCATTCTGGCATTCAAGACCTCAAGAACATATTGTGACCTGTCTACGAAATAGGAGGAAGTTTCTATGATCTCCTCTAACCTGCTGTCCGTTTAAAGAACTTTGCATCTTTCTTCTTCCAGAGCAGTCTGCAGTTGCACCATTTTAGCCTTTTGTGCTAGGATATATTCTTTAAATGGCTGCAGATCGACTTGCTGTTCCTTTGCTGTCTCTAGTTCAGCAGTCAGAGAAGGAAGCTGCTCTTTCAGTTCTTTGGTGTATTCAGTATTGGACTCATAGATGATACTCTGCTGCGCCTCTAGGTCTTCCACCTTTTCCCTCAATTGTTCCCTCTCATTCTTCAGATCTTGAACTTCCTGTTACGAATTTTCTAGAGCCTCTTGTGCTGTTACCTTGGCTTGTATCTCCACCTGAAGGAAATGGATTTCACCCTTTGTGGATTCCATTTCCCTTAGCACGTGTTCATACTTCCTCTTAAGTCTGCTACTCTCTCCTCTTTCTTGTCTCAGTGTGTCTTTTAGCTGAGCAGTGGTCTTCTTAGCTGACTCTAATTCAATCATCACCTTGTTTATGTTATCAATGGAGGCATCAATCAGTGCATCCTCGGCTCTTATCGTGAGCATAGGATCTTTGTCTGTCCCTAGCATGACTACTGTATCTGTGACCATCTTCCCTGATAGATCTTTCACCTTCTCATTATTCTTTTAGTGGTCCTGTCATAATATACAGTACTGAAATCAGGGATTTCTTCCCCCTTCTTCTGGACGAAAGGCACTATTTGGAGCATAGGGGTTACAGGAGTGCTAGCAGTAGGTACTTGAAGGATTTGCACCTCAGGGTTTTCCTCTTCCTGACTCTGCCCTGTTGGTGTTTCAGAGGCTGACTGTTGTGTTAACTTTATCTTTTCAGCCTCCTACCCTTGGAGCTCTTCATTTAGTTTTCTCTGTGCTTCTTCGGCTACTTGCCTAACTGCCTCTTCTGTTTCTCTGGCTGCTTCTTTTGCTAGTTTAGCTGCTTCCTAGGCAGCTTTCCTTTTCTCTTCTTCTCCCTTCTGCAGCCACTCTGCAGCCTCATTTTATAGCCTCTGAGCTTCCTCCCTAATCCTTTTGGCTCCTTCTTCAGCTCTGGCTTGTTAAGCTTTGGCCTGCTCTGCCCCTTTTCCACCTTTGGTGGGGTTCTTTGGTTTGAATCTTCTGCTGAGTGCCGTCATGTTTGGGGCATTCCTAAAGATGGATTCTTCACTATCGAAATGATGGGTGTACTCGAAAAACACCTTGTGCTTCTTACAGTGCTCAGCTACTTTACCATGAGTGTCATTTCTCCGGAAAGGCATTTCCCCAAAAAGGAACTTCCCTAGTTCCTCTATGAATTCGGCAGATTGTTTCACATTGGTGAATTTACAGCTACCCAGCTTGAATGGTAAAGGGGGATATGCAGTATTCTTGTGTTAGAACAAGAAATTACCAATCCCGTCAATGAACACCTGCCTGAACGCCTCTTTATGGATTATATAATCCATTGCATACTTTGGCAGCAGATAAGGTGTCTTCGACCCTCCATACATTCTGAGATACATACCATTGTTTGTCAAGAAGTAATCTCCATTTTCCTCTATCACCTGCATATCATCTTCCGACATGTAATTACATTCCTTCCGGAAGATAAGCGTGTATAGCGGCATAATGAAATGCTCACATACCTCTCTGTAATAACTATGGTACTGATGAGCCCACAGCGGTTTGTAAGCTGCATATACAGGCATTCTTTCCCTATCCCAGACACACTTGAGCCCCGAGAAAGGCTGGTTGCATAGTATGCAGTCTATCAAAATTGAACTTATATAGAATTCAGATTTTTTACGTGCTTCTCCTCCTCCCAAGGCTGCAGCTACGCAAGAAGAGAGACTACTTGATACTAGGCTGGCCCAGTTGAAGACTGTTCCCTCTGTCGCCACATGGAATATAAGGGGTATCCACTCAAATTTGAAAAGTTTTCCATTAGCTCTACCAAAGATCCTATTTAGCATCAGAGCTATAAATCTGTAAGGAGCTATTAAACTCGCTATATCATGTTGTAATATCATAGATCACATAAGGTTACCAATAATACATACTAAAACATACATAAATATAAACAGAGACAGAAGACAAGAACAGATAGGATAGAATAGAATATCTTATTATAATGAGTTCATACAAAGCACAGAATTGAACTGAGTTCTTGTGTGGCTCAACAGCCTAATATATACAAGTTACAAACAGTTACAAAATAACTACCTGTCGGTTTGGTGAACCGACACGACTGTTAGTTAGCCAACTTAATTAACTAGTTTAGTCGGTCGACCGACTTAGTTGGTCCATCGACTTAGTCAGCTGACTAAGTCGATCTTCATTTAAGTTGACTTATGTCGACTTACTCCTTCTACATCTCCCCCACGAACAAAACGTTTCTTCGTCCCGAAGAAACAGGGAGGTACAAAAAATGTGTTGTATGTCGAACCCTGCAACTGCTACTGAGGTGGACTATGCAGACGAATAGTTGGTCTTCTCTGGATGCATACTTCGACTATGGCTGGTGCAGTGATGGCAAGCTGGTGCTGGAAATCTGTCCATGTCTGCAAGGCTTTCTGGATGTCGATCATCAGAGTAGTAATATTTGAAAGTACTGACATCTTTTGTGCCATGGGAATTTCGGCAATGTTCTCCATGTTGGGACCCAACATTTGGTTCTGTTCTTCTGCAGCATCAAGGAGTCTTTTCATCTGCAGGCAGATGTTGTCGACCTTATCTAAGTTTGGAAGGGCTTGCTGGACCCACTGATGAGCTTCTCATTCTAGCTTTTGCATTTTTCTATTCTCCATCACAATCTGCTCTTCAATGGTCTGCCTCATGTCTGCCTCTGTCGACTTATGTCCCTCCAAGGCCTGAATACCTTGTCTTGTCTGCCTGGTCTAGTGATAGAATTTCCCATAATGAGTAGGCCAGTCTCTCATTACTTCCTCAGTAACAATGGATTCCTCCATATGGTCTTGTAAGACTTTGTAAGCCTCCAAAAATGCAGTGTGCTGGGTCAAGAGGAGTCGAGCGGTCTCTTCCTTTTGTTCTGCTTTAGTCTCTTGGAGATGTGTCTGTATAGTCAACACCATGCCTTCAAAAAGCTGGTATGCTCTTTCCAGGGGTTGATCTGTAGCGTCTTTGACCGGGCCTGGGACGACAGATTGTGCAAGAGACTTGCATTTGCCAAGAAACTCGACCTGTTCTGCCTCCTTGTCTTTGAGCTCTTTACTTTTGGTGACCGTCCTCTTCTTTGACTCTTTGGCCAAGGTTTTGAGTAGTTGGTCGACCTCTGAGTCGGTTAGTGAACTTGCATCTTTGAGGCTAATCTTTAGGCCGGATGTTCTATGGTTCTCTTTCTTTTTCTTCTGGGTGTCTGTCTGGGGCTCTTGGGTACCTGCAGTAGTTGAAGTGGGATCTGTGGTTGGCGGAATGGAGGCCGAGGGTTTCTCTGCTTGGTTAGGTGGTATAGAAGTCGAGGGTGTTTATTTTTGAGGAGGGGATATGGGGGACGGTTGTGTTTCTGTTTGAGGAGGTGGTATAACCACTTCCGGCTGTGAGGCTGATAGTGGGTTTTGCTGTGAATCAGGGGGTGGTGGAGGTGGTGGAGATGATGGTGGTGGAGGTGGAGACGGAGTGGGGGAATGGTCAGGGGTCAAAAGGGTGACGGGACTGTTTGGTGGGCTTTGGTCGGAAGAGATACCTACTTCCGACGGTGACGTGGGTGGTTCATTCTGGGCGTCGGCGTCGATTTGCTCCGTGACAGAATGGATGTCTCCAATCACGTCGCCTCCGTCGTCGATCCTAGTAAATGTCGTTGTTTCTTGGGCGTAGATCTGTTTGTTTGCTTTGAGAGGAGTTGTTTTCTGGATTTTCTGTGCCAACTGGAACAATGCAGGTAGCGTCACGAAGAAGGATTTAAGCTCAGCGTCCTTGTCGGCCCTGGCTCTTAGTGCCTCTGGAATTGCTCTTTGATATTCTTCCATGGGGCCGCCCAACTGTTCTAGCAGTGCATGTTCTTTGACTACAAGCGTCGGGGATGGAGGAGGGGGGGTTGACATAAGGTCGACGATGTTTTCAGGCATCTGTTTTGTTTTATCTTTCTTGGGCCGACCTTCTGGGGCACCTACCTCGAGATATCATTGAAACTGGGTTTCAATCGACACTTTATTGGCGCGGGCATCTTCAAAAATGTCGACAGCCGCGCGGCTAGTTCCTCCTCATCGTCGGATGAGTCAAGAATAATCTTGCGCTTACCCCTGCCTGTTTGTTTTTTTTAAGTCTTGAGTCTTTTCCTGGCGACCGCTATCTCCTTAGCCAGCTTCTTGATAGTGCTTTTGGATAGGGCATACTCAGGGTCGTCCTCTTCGACTTCACCTGTCGGTTCTTGAGTGGGTTTGATGATTGCTGGAGCCGGAGGAGCTGTCTATTGCACTGTTGGCTGCATTCGTATTGTTGGTTGTTGTTCTTCTGTCGGCTGGGGTTTGACGACCTGTGCAGTCGAAGGTTTGCAGTAATATGTACCCGACTAGTGGTCACGGTCGGGGTATCCTCTGACACAAATGTACTAATATACAGATTAAGCTCGTAGTCCTCCTCCTTCTCCTGGTCTGTCAGTGGTTCGATGGTAGAGAAGTCGACCTGTTTGGCAGCCTCCGGAATTGGCACCTTTGTTCCTGCCTGTCGGGTCAATTCTCTAAAAATTTGTTCAACTGTCAGGTAGTATTCGAGGTCCTGTGCTTTGGGGTCTTGACCTCACATGTACCATATTGATGTATGGTCAAGTGCTAACTGGATATGTGAGTCGGCAGGGAGGTTTCGTCAGATGTTTTGGGGCACCCTCCACCTCGTCGTTCGAACCTTTAACTACTGGAACCAAGTCTCCAAGAAGACTTTCCCCTGTGCCAGCTCATGTAGGGTGCCTTTTTGTGAGAAGGGTTTGAAACGGTGCATTTCAAATCTAGTCGGCTCCTGGAAGACTGGACTGTCTTCCAGACAGAAGTGATACATGACTATCCAGATAATCAGGGAGGGGAATTTGATGATACCTCCCGTCTCCTGGTAGCGTTCATAGATGGTTTTGACCATGTCGGTGACATAGTCTCCCCATCGGTATACGTTTCCGTTGGTGGCGATTGTGTCGACCGCCTCCAACATCTCCAATTTAAGGTCGCTGCTTCGACCAACCAAGGTAAGGGTGATTGCGATGATTTTTGCCACAATTTGTGGTGTCCTGGTCGCAATCTGTCCTATCATTAACCCTTTAGAGTTTTTCCCAGTCGGCGTGCCTGTAAGTTCTTGGATGAGTCCCTCCTTGATCCCAATTGGGACAGGGTCGCCTTTGTTCGACAGACCCGTAAGTGTCGAAATAACATCCCCGGTGATGTCAATCGGCTGGTCGAAGTAGAATCGGCCATTGTGGTAACGACTGATAATAAATTTAACAACTGCTCCCTTCATCCCACCGAAGTTGGCCATCAATGGTGCATTAGGGTACTACAGAATGCTGTTGTTCTGGACTTTCTCAGCGCCCTGTGTCATTTTACTTCCTTCATATGCCCACTCTTGGATTTCTACCCAGAGTTTCTGAAATGTACCCTCTTGGACTTTGGCAGTTTTGATATTCTTCAGTCTTTGGACCAAGGGTGTGTCCTCTGCCTACAACTCCTTTGCTTTAGCCACGGCTCGGGTGAGTTTGGGTGCCATGATGTCTGACTGGTCGGAATTTGAACAGGGTTCATGGGTGCTGGTCGACAGAGGATGCGAGTGCTCTGTGTGTAAGGGGTGTGGTGAATGAACTTTCGACGGTCCATTATTTATAGGTGTGGGAATGGTGGAGTGTCGAACTGGTTGTATTAATGGCGGACTTGACAGTCCAACTGCAATACTCGAGTGCGATTTGGGGGATCTGGTTCGGCGCTTGAGGCCATTAATGTGTGATGGGACTCTCGAGGTCGACGGTCGGTGTCGGTGATGAAAATGGTCGGCATGACTGGTCGATGAGGATGGTCGATGAAAATGATGTCGGTTGTAGAAGGGGTGAGTTGCTGTCATGCTGGATATTTTTGAGTGTATTGTTTTGTTTTTGGAAATTTTCTAACTTTTTATAGGTTTTGGGTGACAGTTACGGTTGTTATTTTTTTTTATTTTTTTTTTAGAATCAGTTTCTGTATCGTTTAAGTCGGGCTCCATTGACGAGCTTCCAAAATACTAGGCCCTGTAATGTTTTTAGTCGGACTGAACCATTGGGGTGGATCTCTTCGACAACATAGGGTCCCATCCATTCTGTGTGCAGTTTCTTTGGTTTTCCTTTTACTCGACTGTTATAGAGTAGAGCAAGGTATCCGACCGACAATTTTTTGTTCTTGATGTTATGGTCGTGCCAGGATTTCTGCTGTTGTTTTTTGGATTTCTTGGTGTTGAATAGCCATAACTCTATGTTCTTCCAGCTTACTGAGTTGGAACAGTCGATCCTTTCTTGCATGCTCGACATCGATATGTAGTAGTTGGGCTACAATAGGCGCCTGCTGTCAGAAGTGTAGGGGGACGACTTCTTCTTGGCCATATACCAGTCGAAAGGGAGTTTGGTCAGTCGACCATTTATACGCAGTCTTGTATGCCCATAAGACTACAGGGATTTTCTCATCCCAGTCATCTTTGTCGGTATTGCATATTTTAGTTAACCCTTTTGTCAATGTTTTGTTGAAGGCTTCAATCGCACCATTCGACTGAGGATGGTATGCTGTACTTCGACGGTGGTCGATGTGAAACTGGTCGGTTAAGTGTTTGATGGTTTTGTTAAAGAAGTGTGATCCTTGGTCGCTGATCAAGGTGAGTGGACATCCAAATCGAGTAATGATGTTTTCATAGATGAACCTAGCAGCTACCTCACTTGAACATGTTTCGACAGGTTCAGCTTCTACCCATTTAGTAACATACTCCATTGCAGTGATGATATATCTTGCACCTGATCGTCGAGCTGGGACAGGGAATGGTCCTATGAAGTCTATAGCCCAAATTTCAAATGTGAGACTAGGGTTTACATAGATCAGGGGCATTTCTGTGCTCGGCAGTGGTCGACCAAGTCGTTGACATCTATCACATCGACTAACAAAAGTTTTACAATCTCTGTGAAGTGTCGGCCACCATAATCCAGACTGTTGGATTTTCTTGGCAATTGTGTGGGCTTGAAAATGTCCTCCTGTAGGTCCATAATGAGCTTTGTGCATGATTTGGTCTCGTTCATGGTCAAGCACACATCTTCTAAGGACATTGTCTAACCCCATTTTATATAGAAATCCATTGATGAGGCTGTATGGGGCAGCCTTCATAGCTAGGATTTGCTTTTTCTTAGTGTTCAGACCTTCTGGTGCCTGGCCTGTCTCTAAAAACTAAGCAATCTCCTCCAGTTCTTCTGGTACCGCTTCTATACGAAATAGGTGTGCGTCGGGCAAGTCGTCATCGACTCCGGTCGGTTCCTCTCCTGTGTTGATACGGGATAGGTGGTTGGGCCCGACATTGAGCTTCCCTGGTCAGACCACTACTTCAAACTCAAATTCTTGAAAAAGAAGTATCCATCGACAAATTCTTCCATGATGAAGGGGTTTGTTAACAAGGTATTTCAACGCTTGATGGTCGGTGTAAAATATGAAGGGGTTAGCTAACAGGTAATGTCGATATTTTTGAAGGGAAAAAACCATACCTAGGGCTTCCCTCTCGGTGGTCGAATAGTTCTTTTCAGCCATTTAGTTTTTGACTGCTGTAGACTATAGGGTAATCCATTCCATCATCTCTTGGTTGAGTCAGGATTGCGCCAATAGCTATCCCTGATGCATCAATATGCACATGAAATTTGGTCGACCAATCTGGAAATTTAAGTATGGGGGCTTCGACTAGTTTTCTCTTCAGTTTGTCGAAGGATATTTGGCATTCCTCTGTCCACTTAAATTCTTGATCTTCTTTTAGCAGCTCTTCCAGAGGGTAAGTCATGTTTGAGTAATGTTTGATAAATTTCCTATAATACCCTGTATGTCCCAATAACACCCGAACTTGTTTAGGGTTTCTTGGAGGCTTCAAGTCGAGGATGATTTTAATTTTGGCAAAATCAACCTTAATACCATCTTTGCACACAACATGGCCTAGTAGTATCCCTATGGGGGTCATAAAGATACACTTCTTAATTTTTAAGGAGAGTTGGATCTGTCGACATCTCTCTAGCATAAGTCGGAGCCATGTGCAGTGATCCTTTAGGGTGGAATATATGTTCCAGTCGTCGAAGTAGACTGCCATGGTTTTATAGATGTATTCCTGGAAAGTTTTTACAACAATTCTGGAAAAGAATGCAGGTGCATTCTTTAGTCCAGAAGGAATAACCCTATAAGCAAAAGAACCAAATTCACAGACAAATGTTGTTTTCTTCTGGTCTTCCTTTGCTATAGGTACTTGGTTATAGCCTGAAAATCCATCTGTGAATGAGTAGCATTCATGGCCTGCCACTTCATTCAAGATATCATCAGCATAGGGGGTTGGGAATGGATCTGTTAGTGTGACTTTATTAAGTTCTCTAAAGTCGACACAAATTCTTAACCTAGTCGGGTCATGTTTCTTAGGATGTACGACCATGGGGCTTGCCCATTCCGACTGGTCGATGGGGTAAATGACTCCTACTGCTAACATGTTGTCTATTTCCTTCTTAACTATTTCCTTATACTTATGAGCTAGTTTATAAGGTCGTTTCTTAACAGGTCCGACATCAGGTTTAGTATCTATTTTCATCTCTCCCATTTCCTGTACTAGTCCTTTTAAGTCTTTGTAGTCTCGTGCAAAGACATCTTGGAACTCTCTAAGTAGGTTTACGATTTCAGTGGTTTGATGTTCATTCCAATAGTCTCCAATCTTAGCTATCTTTGGACGGTCGTCATTTGAAATGTCGACCTCCTTGGTTTTCACTTTTGCATCCAGCCACTCTGGTGCTTTAGCTTCATTGATCGGCTGACTTCCTTCTTTGAACTGTGAGAATGTAGCAGGAAAGTCGGCTGTAGTCATTCTGTCAATGTCGGGTTTATCTGTGGTCTCGAATTTCAAGATGGAATAGATAGGTTTGTTAGTTTCACTATGGTCAGGGTTCCATCTAAATCTCTTTCCTGTGGTGTGTTCATTTTCTAATTGCAAGCGGGTCGACTATGGTCGGATGTAGTTTGTATAGTATTACAGTCCTTAACCTGTCGATGGGTCGAGTAGGGTTGATTGACAGTCGGTTGGAGGAATTGTTTGATTTGTTGTGCTGTCTCATCCAATTTTTCGTTTTGAGGAGTAAACTGGAAGTATTTGATAAAGTTTTCTCTCAATTCCTGCCAAAAGAAGGTTTCTCCCCTACCTTCCTCCATTTTATACCATTTGTTAGGTAAGTCGTCTAAGGCTGAAGGAAACAAATGGGGCCAGGCTCTCTCATCTTTGTAACCAAGTCTTTTCCACTCCTTTTCACAAGTCCTAATGTGGTCTTCTGGGTTCTGGCCTTGAGTGAAGATAGGGATTTGGGCTTCCTGTGTTAACTTATGCCCGCCAACCCGTTCGACAAAGAAGGTTGAAGCAGTTGTCCAGGTCTGTAGTTTTGATTGATGGGTATCCCACCATCTAGCTGCTTGACCTGTAAATGTTTCCACTAAGCTTTGCAGTCGACCATGTTCTCCAATATTTTTAGAGACTTGTTATACATGCATGACTGGGGAGTCCCTCTCCTTATACCGGGGTAGTTGAGTATTGGTTAAATTCGTGGGTTGTAAGGTAGGGCGGTCTCGGAGTTTCTTTTCAAAATTTTTAGGTATAATTGATATGATGAAGCACTGTCGGGTGGGTTTTTTCTGTACTGTTTGAATAGTCCAGCACCCTCTTGCTTGTGTTTCATAGTTTTCTATCTCCCAGTCATAAAGTTCAGCGTCTAAATTATACCTGACTGAGTCTGGGTTACCTAAGTAAATCTCCCCTTGGGCGTTTGGTTCTGTGTAGTCAGTATTGTTCTGGATCTGATAAAGTTGTCGAATATCAACTTCCTCATCAATCGGTTCAATCCAAGGTTGTCCTTGGGATGGATTGATAGGTACTATGACCTTTTGGCCATTTCCTTTGAGCTTAATACGTTCTTTGTCTAAAGAGATAGAAGCTTTCATCTTTCGACCCCAAGGTCGACCTACAAGGGCTGGGAAGGAGCTAGATCCTTCCTTTGGGTCAATAATTTCGAAATCAACCTTGGTTGATATTCCTTTGATGGTTGTGTCTACATTTTTCCAAACTCCAATGGGTTCAATGAGACCTTGGTCGGCTAGTTTTAGATAAATTCCTGACTCATAGAGTTGAGGTCTTCCCATCTTTTCCCATGTGTCTCAGGTCATAATATTCACCTGAGACCCGAAATCAAGCACCACTTGTCGGACATGAAAACCCTCGATTTCCAGGTCGACTAGAGGGTCGACATCGTTTTTGTCTTTTTGATTTAGGTTGCAAATGTTCTTATTTTGTTTTCCAGGGTTAGTAATTTTGATTTGATGCAATAAATCAATGAAGTGGGTTACCGACTCATCTATTTGAATGAGATGGGTTAACTGCTGTGTCGTGCTAAGTCGACTGTGAATAATGTCTTCTTGCTGTGCGATGTTTTGAAATATGTGTGATGCCTCTTGATATGTGTGTTTTTGTTTTATGGGGTCGGGATAATTATTTGTGTCTTGTATTTTGCTAATTTGGGGGTTATCAGGCCCTGTTTTTGTGCCTTGACGAGTGACAATATGCAGATTTTTAGTATGTAACACATCATGCTTTTGTACACAGGACAAGACATTAACATTCTTTTTCATATTATTTTTTTTCATCATATTAGGACAATCCTCCAAGGAGTGATCGCCTACTCCACAATGCGTACATAATTTCAGGTTAGTTCTATCCTTGTACGGACAGTCCGCGCATCTGTGCCCCTCTTTGTAGCAAATGAAGCACTGGCTGGGTCGACGAGTGCATATGTCTCGATTCCCAACGAACGACCTCTGCCAAACCCTTGTCATCGATTTTCATACCGACGTTCATATCGTCGGCCATTGTTTTGTTGCCCATTCTAGTTGTTTGGATTGCTTTGCTCATTAGTCTGTGCTACTGCGTTTGTTTGGTAGACGGCCTGGTAGTTCTGTCTATTTTTCAGGTTCAGTTGAAAGTCGGCCGTGTTGTGGCTTTTTGTCTTGTAGATGGCACACCAAGAGGCCTTTCCATTCTTCATGTTGTATGGACAGCCAGCTGTAGAATGGTCTCCACGTTCCTGGCAGATGTCGCAAAATGATTTAGTCTGCACAAAACGGACATCTTGTCGGCTGTACTGCTGTCGAAAAGTATCTTTTGAATGACCGGCCATTGAGCAGTTTGTACACCAGATCTCTTGATTCTTCAGGGTCAATTCTTTTAAAGAATTTTGGACATTTTCTAGCTATTCCTCCAGGCGGTGGTCTGTTGGATATGCAGGGATATCTTCGTCCATCTCGACCTGCAAAGCTTTTGTCAGCGCGTCTTCATATGTCTTGAAAGTTTCCAGACTGATATGTCGACGAACTTTCTGTGACAGACCTGCAAGGAACCATTGAATTAATAATTGTTTGTCAATAACATAATCTAGTTGGATCAGTAGGTCCTTCCAGTGTTTTTCATAGTCGCGGACAGTTTCTCCTGGCTTCTGTTGGGTTGTTCTCAGCTTTTTGGCTGCCAAGTGCTTAGCGTTTGGGGTTTTGAAAAAGGATAGGAATTGCGCCTTTATCTCTACTTTGGTTGCTTTGGGGGTCCTCTCTGTGAATGTCATGAACCATGTCAAGGCTCATTTGCATAGGGCCCCTGCGAACTGGGCCATCTGTCGTTCTTCATCCATGACCTGGTTTGCTTCCCAAGTCGACTCACAGACGAACCAATATCGTCTGGGGTCTTCATCCCCCTCGTAGAGAGGAATGTGAGCAGTGCCATGACCCATGCTTGAATCAATATCACTACTCTTAGAAGTTGGCAGGGTGGGTGGTGTGGGTGGTGGTGAAAGAGGTGGGGTTGTTGATACAGTCGAACCTGTGGGGGTGACGATGGGGTTTTGGTCGACATAACTTATTCTTCTGTCATTGGTCGATTCTTTGGCACCGTACAGTGGATTGTTGTGGATGTGTACTGTCGATGTTCCACTGTCACTGTCACTATGTGTGCACAGGTCGTCTTCTTTGAGTTCTTCTAGAGTTGTATGTGGCAGGGGGGGTGCTCCTTCGTGTGTCTGTAGGAGCAAGTGGATACTCCGAAAGGAAGGTGCCATTTGAAAGGTCACCTAGTTCCCTTAGACCGGCCGGCGTATGACAAGGTGTCATCCCGGGTATGGTTCATCACCTAGTCGACTCCAGATTGTGATGTCACCAGCTCTCAGTCGGAGGTCGTCTTCAATAATAGTCTGTATTACGGTATGTGGATTGGCTAGGGACAAGGTTACTTCATCGGGAATCGTTATTTGGAGAGCTTCTTGCTACTCTATCCACACTTCTTCATCCTTATGGGTCGTCTCTTCCTCTACGCCTTCTTCATGTCGGTCATGACCCGACTCTGGCGGATTCTCAACTCGGTCGGTCTCCCTAGGGTTTTGTTCTCGACGCAGCTCGTCGGCTCATTCACGTCTGGCTTCCCTTCTTTGCTATCATTCGTCCCTCTCGATTTTCTTAATGTCTGACATACTTTCATACAATACTATTCCTTCGGGTCCTCTTCGGTCGACTGTTCATTACTAGCTTGGTCGACTAGGATCCACTATGCTCCCTCTCCGACACACGACCAGCTACCCCCCCAGAGCCTACCCAATGTTTTTTAGAAAGCTCGGATAGTGCTGCCTATTTGCTCAGGAAGTATTCCCACTCCCTTTCAGTGATGAATTTCTCCCACTTCTTTTGCTTCTACGCCCAGTTAGTGTTTGATGGCGGTTCGTACAATGGTGGTCGAGGTTCGACGATATGGCCTGCTCCTTTCTCTATCAAGAACTTGAACAACAGGGTTGGTAAGGAACACAGGAATTGGTCAGTGAAATTTGTGTAGAATTTGGCTTTTACAGTTTCCACTAAGGTTCTGTCTTCGATTGCTTGCTCCTCACAGAAATCGTCGGCGATCTTCTCACACCACTCCGATAGATTAGTTCTACCCCCTCGAATGAGTTTTTCCAGCAACTGTTCTTCTTTAGTTGCATTGGTATTTTTGATCCAGGATTTGCTTCAGTAGTTGTGGCATGGATTCAAAAAACTTCTCATGTGTCTCGGTGAAAAATTTGGCTTTGGCTTCAGCAACTGTCAGTCTGTTCCTACGTGCGTAATTTTGTAAGTAATTGGCAATCTTACGCTCCCACCAGTCCTTTATCTCCTGCTCTGGTATCATATGTGAGCATATATTCTAGACATGTACTACCGGCAACGGAACCAATGTTGTAATCTCATAGATCACATAAGGTTACCAATAATACATACTAAAACACACATAAATATAAACAGAGACAAAAGACAAGAACATATAGGATAGAACAGAATATCTTATTATAATAAGTTCATACAAAGCACAGAACTGAACTGAGTTCTTGTGTGGCTCAACAACCTAATATATACAAGTTACAAACAGTTACAAAATAACTACCTGTCGGTTTGGTGAACCGACATGACTGTTAGTTAGCCGACCTAATTAACTAGTTTAGTCGGCCGACCGACTTAGTCGGTCCATCGACTTAGTCGGCTGACTAAGTCGATCTTCGTTCAAGTCGACTTATGTCGACTTGCTCCTTCTACATATCATAATCCTCGGTTGTTCTGTGTCGATAGAGCTTTCCCGGCAAGAGCATTCTCCTCAGGGTCTCCACCAAATCCATCCTGAGGTTATCCATCCAATCATTAGATAGAAAGACTTCAGGTTCTGGCAGGTGGTAAGCCAACGCCACATATCCAGGGCTAAATGCATCATAGCCCTGACCTTTGAAATTTCCTATAAGCATTGTGTTGTTGTTTGTATGGGGCAGAATCCATCTCATTACATTACAGCATGGGAACAGCTCTGGTCTGGTAGCCACCTTGATGATGGCGGATTTTTCTATGTTGGCATAAATGGGTTCTTCTTAGAGACCCATGTCTGGGACTTCCCTATGGGAAATCAGTCTGTATATCTCACCCCATTTATACTCAGGCTCAACACCAGAGACACATTGGGTGTCCTCATATATATATTCTGTTTGTGTGACGAACTCTATTGCTGATTGTTCTTCAACCATAGGGGCCTTCTTTTTCTGCCTTTTGGACATTGTAAGTTCTTCCTGCCATGTATAACATTATGACATTAGCAATTCGAATCTGTGAACATTGTGCAGCAGTTTATTCTTTCTCAAGTGTATCATGACTGTAATGAAATTAAGACATAAGCCCTTCAGGCTGAAGAATTGAACTAGTATGCAATACTGTGCAATGTGCTATTATCCTATGTTAATATGCAAGCAAGAAAAGAAATCAACACATGTATGCACAACCCAGCCATGTCCCGACTATCAAAACTACCAGCACGAAAAAGACTCAGTCCACTACTGCAATATAATGAGCAATGTCCTTCTACTGTATGATACTAAAACTTGATCAATCATAATTTGGCTGACATTAAATCTACATTATTTCACAGTATGCCACTTTTTCCACGATAACAACTCATAAAGCACAAGTATGAATCTTAAACGCAAGGTGCAAATGTATCTTTCTCAATATCAAACATTTCGACGACATGGCTTTATCAAGGGTAAAAACTGCAATAGCCTATGTTGCTCGCGGGAAGATAGTTACATCAGTGTGGCTATATACTGCGGGCATCAACATTATCTTTTGGTATACAACGCCCTCATTGGAACCACTGTACATGCCACCTCCAAAATGAAAACACTACAGCGACACAGCCCTCATAGCAACCTAGGGTTTCAGACAGCCAAAGACGACGGACTACGCGGGACAGCGAGGGAAGAAACTGGGGTTCGAAACCGGGTAAACGGGAAAAACACCAGTGGGGGGGAAACATACAACCACCAAAAAACCACTGTAAAACTTCTTTGGGCCTCATCATCGTAAGGGGGACGCTAGGTGTAGGCAGTGTAACGGTCGCCTACACCGTGCCTTCATACATTGCGTGCAGGGTGAAAAAGAACAGGCCGAGGTTAACAATGATTAAAAATGTGAGTCTTAAAGAAAACGCCCCCCTTCCCAAAACTCAAACAGTTAACCTAACAACAAATCTCAATACGCGGGTGCAAAACACCAGGCGGGCAAGGAAAATGACTACAGTAAATCAAAACAGCGGTGAACCCTTGTACGTATGTAAAACGGGGTTTTCCTAAAACATCTAATCGCAGCCTACAAATCCTGAAAGACATAAAGCATGGCAAGAATGGCCTACCTGGTAACGACGTGAAGCTGATGGGGCGAGGACGGTTGAGCTTCCAATTGACACCTGGACGCAAACACCGGCACGATAGTCCATGGGGGTAGAGGAATCGACAGCGTAGAGGGGAAAACGACAGCTTGGGCCCAAAACAACAATAGAAAAATCCAAATCCTGTCCTCGTTTATATAAAAAAGTCACACGTGTGACATGACGTATCAGGTAGGAAACGGATCTGAGTTGGGTGGCGAGAACCCCAGACCTTCCACAATGGCCGACAGTTACCATCCTCAACTCATCCGCAGCGTGTGAAAAAATAACGATGATCGGGCATCGGCGGGGACTGAGATCGGAAGCCAACAACTCGGACTCCTCCGCAACGGCGGGCTTTCTACTCAGGAGCCCAACATATTGAGACCCTCCGTAATGGTGGAATTTCAAAATACGACACCGTCCGCAATGGAGGAGAGAGCAATAGAAAAGCGCTCTGATACAAAGCCAAAAGAAAACCAAAACACACGTCGGAGCGAAAAAGAAAGTCAGAACCTGATATGGTCCACAACGTCAGAGGGCAGAATCGAAGATCCGCCCGTAACGGCGATCGGGGACATGCTTATCCCTTTCGATGAAGAAAACCCAAGGCGCCTGCAACAGTGAAGAATAAAAAATTATCCGCAACAATCAGAGAACTGGAAATCACCCGCAACGGCGGGAGACGAAATTGGCTTAACTCCCGATTTAGCAAGGCTTTGAAGGTATCCAAAAAAAACAATTATGAGCTTGATTATAGATGGGATTATTTAAGCATTAAAGGAGAAAAACAGCTCAATTGATAGCAATTCAAAGTGCTGTAAAACATTCCAAAAATCCATAGACCAAAACCGAGAAGAAAAACCACCTAAATCAAAGTAGAGGAGGGTCCTAAATTTTTTTAGAATTTTGGGAAAATGTTGCAACTGCAACAATTGGCGACTATCTGGTGAACCCCAGATCTCTGAATTAACTCTCTGTCCCAGCTTAAGACTGTCTGAATAAAATCGAAATCTTCTAGATGTCTGTATTCCTAAGCAAGCCAACTTATGCATTAAATTACTTAGAAGAAGCCCATCTTTTCGGGAAAAGGTAACATCAGCAGTATTTCAAGTCTAAATAACTCTTTTGAGGCCAAATGGATGAGGTTTATTTTACCTGCCCTTTGGTAGTTACAACCTAGACACCACAGGATTGTGACAAAGAGTAACAACATTATCCTTTTGTTCCTCATTCCCATGCCAATTTACACTTTTGTGCCTTCTTGAACGTTAGTTCTTTTGATAGGAGTCTTCCTGCAGGCCTTTCTTACTGAATTTTAATTCAGGATCCTCTATCCCATAGTGTCCTTTTGTGTGAATGATATATTTCATACTTCAATTCACGGACGGAGAGGATCTTGTGGCCATTTGGTACTTTATGCTTTGAGATTAATGCTTTTTCGAGCTTCGCTTTGAGATGTCTTGCTTCTTTTAGGATTTTTGACTCTTAATATCTTTCAGCCTTTTCTTGTAATTTATGGCTTGGGATCATTTATATATGATAAACTATTCCACTCTGCTTCCTTTCCGTGGGTCTTTTGCTGTCACTCCCTTGGGAATTTAAGATGTGAAATAGATGGAGCCTCGAAATAGTACTTCAGACCTTTTCAACTTCTGAGTTATTTACAGGGATTAAGTAAGACTTCAAATGAATGCTCTGCCAGTTAGGAATATGGTTACTAGAAGACATTCTATACTTTTAAGCACAGTCTTTCAGTCAAGATTTTAGTTAATAAAGAACCCTGATGTTTCCACTTCAACCAAAAGTTTACCTCTTATTCAAAATCAAAAGGAAAACTAGCAAATCTATAAAGAAAATAGTATCAAAGCAAGTAATCAAAAGAAAACATCAAAGCACTAAAATAAGAAAACAACATAAGCAACAATGCAATTTATTTATGCACAAAAGAAAACAAATTTTTTTTTCCCATTCCTGAAAAATTATAAAATAAAATAAAAAAAAACTAAGGAATGAGCTGGATTTAGACATGGATTGCCTAACCATGGTCCAACTGTGCTGTTATTGAAATGGAACCCATATCTAAGATCCTGCAGTCATTTCTTTCATCCTGAGGGAGTTAAAGGAGCTCAAGCTGAGTGCCCATCATGGGACTGGCCCTTTTTGATGTATGATGCTCCAACTTAAGCTTAGTGAGATAGTTTCCTAGGATAGAATCAGCAGACTCATTTCCTTCTCCTAACTTAGTGACAGTATACTTCATATATGGTTCTCTCAGAATTTTTATATGGCTTGGGGTACCCTTGAGAGGCAACCACAGATGAGACCAATCTGAAGCAAAATATCCTTTCAGCCTGGCAGTCCAATCTCGGTTGAGAATGAGCCCATATCCCCTTGGTATATCAGCCACCATAATGTCAATAAATTGACATATTTTGTTGTTTGCAGCCAAACGAATGAGGACATTCTTCATTTCACCCACCACCTTGAATCCTGTGCGATCTAATTGCGTTACTTCATGAGGTGTGGACTCTAGCTGTCCATTAATCCTTTTACAAATCTCAAGGGGCATCACATTTACTGCTGCTCCAGAGTCTACTAAGCAATTATGCACATTGTAATTTAGCATCTCTAGAGTCAAGAGAAAAGGAGGGGTGTCAAGTTTTTCTTTCCAACCTGGTTCTTGGTATTCTTTTCCTAGTTCGTTCTGAATAGGTATATCCTTTGTTAGCTCTTGAGTTTCATCAGAATTTTCCCCACTAACCCCTATCTTTGCCTCTACAGGATCGACAGTCTCAGTGGTTGGTTCTTTCCTCTGGTTGAGGGTATTGTTCTGATGCACTTTGCCCTCGTCCAATTTCTTAACATTCTCCTGCAAATTGTTAACCTTAGAAATCATTGTATTGTCTTGGCTTGTGAAAACTTTGTCCTTTCTAGTTATGGATGTGCATTTAGATTTAGGAGTGTCATCTTCAATGTTAAACAGTGAAATACCATTCCATGAGAACATAGTATCATCCTCTAGTTTGCTTATGATAGTTTCTCCTTTTCTTCCTCACCACTGTCCCTAGTCAATTCTGGGTCCAACAACTTATTCATCACTGATGTCATTGAATGTAACCATTGAGGACACTTCTTCTCAGAATGAGGTTGTTGATGAAAGGTACAGAAATTATCCCCTCCTATTTCTGTTATGTTTATTGATGCCAAATTAGGAGGTGGGACTTGCCATTGGTTGTTATCTTCCTTTTTTGGATAGTGTGGCTTATTGGTTTTCTGAATGTCCCTCTCCTTTTCCAGATCTACAATTCGGTTGGACATTTTCTGAAGCACTTTCATCATCTCATGATAATCATGTGGTTGATATTCTGTAGATTTAAACAGCTGTGAGCTTCTTCTTACAGTGGTCTTCTCTTCACATGAATCAGGGTAATCCTCTATACTCTCACTTTCTGCCTCTACTCTTTCGACCTCCTCATAAGTTTCCACCAATGTAGGATTGACTTTCATTTTGGCAAACATGGCCAGCTCAGGAGCTAGGGATGAGGTATAGTATTCAATTAAAACTTTGTCTGAAGCTCTGTCCATAGAAGAATTTTTTTTTAAGTACAATGAAAATCTCTGAGTGAAACTATGTACCTTTTCATTCTTCTCTCTTCTTAACAAACCAAGCCCTTTCATCAACGAGGCATGTGTCTTCTGAGTTGTGTATTTACTTCTGAAAATTCTTTCAAATGTGTCCCACTTAGGAATGGAGTTTGCGGGTAGACCAAAATACCAAGACGCTGCTGCTCCTTTCAAAGTATGAGGGAACAATCTGTAGACTACATCTTCATACTCCCCAACCCTTAGCCCTTCTAATGCTAGGTAAAAGCTTTGGAGGTGATCCTCTACAGCAATCCCTTCCTCAGGGTCAAACTTAGGCAAGAGCTTGTCAAAGTCTTGAGGTAAATTATGCAAAGGAGGTGTTAAGTTTAGAGGGGACTGAGCTCTCCATGCCGGCAGAGAGTTGGGTTGATTACCAGCCATGAGCAAAGGTAAACAGATAAGCCACTGGGAAATTTCTTTTTCAAGGATAGCATCGGAAACTGCGAACACTTAGGTTAGGTTGAAAGCTTCAAACATCTACTGGTAGGATGGTTTCAGGAAATTAAGTTCCACGGCCAGCCTTTTACTGGCGGCCCTCCTTCTAGCGCCAAAACTGTTGAGGCCTGGAAATTCGCATGCGACAACAGTAAGGGATTCTCCCCAATCAACGTTCCCAACTAGCCCGTTGACTGTTTTGTATAGGGAATTTGTCTAGTTTTACGGTCCGACTACCGTAGGTCAAAGTAACAACAAAGGTTTACCGCTTGCGGCCCGGTCCACTGGAAATTTGTATTTTTTGACTTAAATATGAAATGCAAACATCTAACTAATTGTATAGGGTGGTGAAGGATGCAAAGAGCATTCACAATTTGATGCGCAGGTTAATGAAAAACCTGCAAATGAAAATATCAGTTAAAAAACAAAACAAGCAAATAAACATGAACATAAATTATACCTCACTTAGGTGGAAATGGGCCACCATGCCCTAGCTCATCGGAGCACCTCTCTCTTGGTTGGGAAGCAATGGCTTGATGAGATGGAGATGTAGGAGAGGGAGAGTGGGTGGTTTAAGAGCAAGAGGTCTCAAAGCATCCACAGGCAGCATAACAATAGGCAAGTGAGGAGTGTTTTGAGAGTGACCCCCCACCCTCCTTTTATAGTTTTTCCAATAGGTTTTAGGGGTTTAAGCCCTTGGTGAGGTCTTTAGCCCCTTTTTTGGGCATTTAGCCCCTTGCACCCTAACTTTATCTCCTTTTAGGGTTTTAACCCCTTTTTGATGGCTTTCGCTCCTAGGGGGGTATTTTGGGCTTTTTTGGGGGCTTTTTAGCCCTTTTCTTCATCCTTGGGCTCTTTTGGAGGTGTGGGGGTCAAATGGAAGGTCTTATGGGGTGAAATGAGTGTGGTGAGATGGTGTCCTTGGGTGGTGTAGGCCATTGAGAGCTATGTGGGGGATTTTTGGGTTAACAATACATTTGTAACATGTCTTCTAATATTTGATTGAATCTTTTTTTTTGTCCATCCATTTGCAAATGATAAACAGTACTAAAATTCAATTTAGTATTGAATCCTTTAAATAAAGTTTTCCAAAAATTACCTGTAAATTTAGGATCTCTATCATAAATTATTACCTTTGGAATTCCATGCAAACGAAAGATTTCCTTCATAAAATTGTCAGCAATATTAGTAGTGGTATAAGTTGTTTTAAAAGGGACAAAGTCCACAACTACCATTATTGAATCACCCCATTTCTAGTTTTTAGGTAAACTAGTTACAAAGTCAAGACTAATGACTTCACGTTTCCAATTTGGAATTGGTAATGGCTATAAAAGGCCTGTTGGGTGTTGATGTTCAGCTTTAACTTGCTGACATTCGATACACCTAGCTAAAAATTCAACAACCTCATTTTTCATGTAAGACCAAAAATACTCTTTTCTCAACATAGTTATCATCTTCTGATACCCCAGATGTCCAAAATAAGGAATTTTGTGTATTTCATTCAAAATCAGCAGCCTAACTTCCGGTATATTTGGTACATAAAGTCTGTTTTTAAACAATATTAAACCTTTTTCATTAAAGTTGTAATCTATAAATATACTTTTAGATATATTCTAAGTTATCTTTATTAGAATTTGAATGCCATTTAGATCTTCAATCAGAGAGTTTTGATAATGTTGCAGCAATTGAAGGGAGGATGTACATACAAACTAATCAAAACAAACCACACAGGAAATGGACAAGTATTGCTCAAGAATTTAGAATATATTCATCATAATAATATATGGTGTTACAATAGTTTACATAGGTAGAATTTGAATGCATGAGTAATGAATTCGAATCCTCCAAGCGGATAAGACTGTATCTAACTAAATCTCTAACTCAAGGTCTCATAATCAATAGTGAAGTCTAAATCGACTCCTTGATGACCAATAACTCCAACAAGAAGTAACAACTAGTTAACTCAATCCAATTGAGTGTGGTAGGTAGGAAAAGTGCTCCTCCCCATGAAACCATGCATTATCCATGCATTGGTAGCGCTAGTTTAAATAGCAAATAATTAACTGACTGTAAATGGGGGATAACTAAGGATAACTAGTACTAACACCAATTAACTGAAGCAGGTTGGTGTCGGGACTCCTAATGGCTCCTAAAATGTAGGGATTGGTTTAGGAGGTTCCCTAACTGATCCATGCATATGAAGTAAGTGGCAGTTAACCTCTATTAGTGTTCCCCACAATTCAATGAATGGTACATGCATCCCAATTGGGCCAAGTGGACCCAATTAATTAATTTTAAGGTTCCTAAGTTGGGCAATAATTAATCTAATAGAAATTTGACCAAGGGAGTATTAATAATCCTAACACCCCTCATGAATCCTAACTTGGACAACTGCGGGCCCTCGTAATAAGACCATAGTTCACCCAAATACAATCTAGAAGATAATAAAAAATGTTGCTTAATACAACTGAGGAAATAGGGGAAAACCTAATGGGAAACCCCCCCCCACTAAAAAATAAGCAGGAAAATAGAAATCTACAAGCTATCTTTAGAAGAAAGAAGCTTCCTCAGAAAACTTGACTGAAACACTTCTGCAAAACATTCCAGCTTTATGTAATAGCATGGTATATCAATGGACCTCACAATGTACTTCTGTATTGATGATTTTGTTGGGTTCTGTTGGATGGTGAAGGTAGGAATGATCAAATCTATGCTTCTATGAGCCATGTAGTTGATCATTTGTTATCATAAAGTAGCACCGACTTGGAACTTTGCTGCACCATTCTGTAGAGAGAGGTTCTATGAGGGACAGTGCATCACACTCATTCTGATACTAGGAACTTGTTCTTCTTCTATCTTGTAGAACTCCAGCACCACTTCCAGCTGCATCAAGAATATTTTGAGCCCATATAGGTTTAGGCTTCTGATTAGGAATGGGTACTTGATATGGATCTAGAATCTCCTGAGATTCATTCTCAATAATAGCATCATGTTGTATGTGATCTTCTTCATCTCAACCTAAAATATGTAGCACATCATCATCATTATCAAAAATAGGTGGAGAAATAGTTATACCTTCATGTGCTGCTAGAGGAGTATCATGCAACTGATCTTCTTCGAAGTAGACACTTCTTTCAATGAAGCATATTCTAGTAGAAACCTCCATCAGTTTGTAATATTTTGCATCTTCTACATATCCCAGTAGAATGCATTCACTACTTTGGGCTTGGAAGGCCTTTCTCTTGTCAAGTGGTATCCTGGACCAAGATTTGGAAACAAAAACTCTCATATGAGGGACATTGGGATTATACCCATGCAGTGCTTCGAATGGTGTGACCCCAACCACTGACTTGTGGGGCACCCTATTCTACAAATATGAAGCATATTTTACTGCTTCAATGCAAATATATGGAGGTAGATGCTTGGCATGGAGAAGGCATGTTGCCATCTCTTTCAGTGATTTGTTCTTCCTCTCAGCCACACCATTTTGATGTGGTGTGTATGGAATTGAATGTTCCATTCAAATACCCTCTGATTCACAGAAATTATGGAAATATCTTTTGGCATATTCTCCTCCTCCATCGGATCTTATTGACTTGATCTTCTTATTGAAATTGTTCTCAACCATATCTTTAAAACTTTTAAAAGTATCAAACAATTCTGATTTTTGTTTCATAAAGTAGATCCAGTAGTACCTACAACAATAATCAATAAAGGTTAGGAAATACATGCAACCATTAATGGATTTTGTGGGCATAGGTCCTGATACATCACTGCATATCAAATGAAGTGTAGGGACAACTCTATGTTCCTTCCCAACATCATACTTCTTTTCTGGATGCTTACCTACCAAGCACCCAACACATACTCCATCAAAAGTTTGGATGGAGGGTAAAACTTCAACCATGTTATCATTGTGAAGCTGCTTTAGATATTTGAAATTGAGATGGCCAAATCTCTCATTCCAAATCTTGATGGTGTTGTTAGCATGAGACAATAAAGATGTAGGAGGAGAATTAGGTAAGAAATGTGAAAACTCATAAGCTTTGGTAGAGTGATTTTCAATACCTTTTACTACAATATTTCCAGTGGCTTCTTGTATAATCTCAACTGAGTCCAAATCGAATGTGACCCTCTTGGGAGAGCCTGTATGAGTCATCTAGTAAACAAATAACAGGTTAGCAGTAAGGGAGGGCACATATAAGACATTATTGAACTCACCATACTTCTCTTTGACTGAGCCCATTCCTTCTGCTGGAATCTAGGAATCATCTCCCATGTGAATATTTGGCTTCTTTGATAGTGAAAGAGTAGAGAAGTATTCTTTGGAGGAAACCATGTGGTTGGAGGCTCCAAAATCTATAATGTATGCCGAGGATGGAGAGAGGGTTACTTTCAAAGCATGAAACCTTTCAACATCTTTTGTTAGTGCTTCTTCATCGGGCTTCTTTGCTCTTGGAGGAGAAATGTTGTGCTGCTTGAGAAGATTGGACATCTCATCAAGTTTCTTCCTCATATAATGTTCCTCAATATGGTATCCCTTTTCACAGTAAGGACAAAACTTCTTATCAATTTTTTTTTTTTTGGAGCTAAAGGCCCCTTCGGAAGATTGCTGATTTTGTTTAGGATTCGAATCAGCTTCCTTTGGCTCCTTCTTCTTTGTTTTCTCCTTTTCTTTAGCTTTGCAAGAGTCAGTAACCAAGAGAGATTGATATTTGGAAGTCTAGATGAATCCCATTCGAATCAATTTGTCTTGTTCCTTGATTAAGGACTTGGACAATGAATCTAAAAAAGGAAGTTTCCAATCAGGAAATCTTTCTCACTTGGAATGAAACATAGAGACATATACAGAGTACTTAGGGCCTAGTTTGCTGAGTATGGAAAGGAAATTCTGCTCATCCTTCCACTCTATCCCACACTCTCTACATTGGAGCACTAGAGACTTGAATTTGGAGAAGAATTGCTCAATAGTCTTGAAACTGCTGGGATGTAAAGATACCAACTCATTCTCCAGAATGTGTCCCTGAATCTCATCTTATTTGTTAAACAAGATATCAAGCTTCTCCCAGGATTCTCTGGGAGTCCTCAATCCTTCTATATGAAAGAGGAGATCTCTAGAAATATAAGTACATAAGTATCTGAATGCTTCATCACAATGGTTTAGAAACTTGTTTCGCTCAACCAACTGATGAGGCTCAACCTCCCATCCATGTATGATCCTATGGTAGCCATGCTTGAGAAAGGCCAGCTGCATATCAATCCTCCAATGGAAAGATAATTAGAATTTGTGAGGATCCATGGCTCATGTATTTGAGAACTCATAATTGTTTTTGTTGAAAGACTGCAAATACTTCTCTCAGGCTACGTAGCACCTGTCAATTTCATTGCAATAACACACTAAAACTTATGAAATGCTAGAATCATGCTTTTCCTCCTAGCATGAGCATGTTTTCAGGCTCTATCACGCCCTCTTCACTGATCTAAATGAATCCAGAGCTAGCAAATTTTCATAGGGGACCTCTGTGGAAACCTAGCTGCTTCTGATGTTCGATGGGGAGAAAGAAGAATGAAACCTGCCTGAGAAGGCCATGATACCATATCAGAATTTGAATTCCAATTATATATTCAAGAAGAGAATTATGATAATGTTGCAGCAATTTAATGGAGGATGAACAGACAAACTAAGAAAAAAAAACCACACAGGAAACAGACAAGTATTGTTCAGGAATTTACAATATATTCATCATAATAATATCCAGTGTTACAATAAGTTTACTTAAGTAGAATTCGAATGCAGGAGTAACGAATTTCAATCCTCCAAGTGGATAAGTCTGTATCTAACTGAATCTCTAACTCAAGGTCTCATAATCAATATCGAAGTCCAAATAAACAACTCCCTAATGACCAATAACTCCAACAAGCAGTAACAACTAGTTAACTTAGTGCAACTGAGTGTGGTATGTAGGAAAAGTGCTCCTCCCTATGCAAGCATGCATTATCCATGCATTGGTAGTGCTATATTACCTGACAGAGAATTAACTAATTGTAATTGGGGGCTAACTAAGACTAACTAGTGATAACACCAATTAACTGAAGTAGGTTGGTGTTGGGACTCCCAATGGCTCCTAAAATGTAGGGATTGGTCTAGGAGGCACCCTAACTGATGCATGCACATGCAGTAACTGGTAGTGAACCTCTAGTAGTGTTCCCCACACTTCAATGACTGGTACATGTCTCCCAATTGGGCCAAGTGGACCCAATTGCACTAGTGGACCCAATTAATTAATTTTAAGGTTCCTAAGTTAGGAAATAATTAATCTAATAGACATTTGACCAAAGGAGAATTAATAATCCTAACAATATTTTCTTTTATAGTTCTGGTTCTAGATCCCTCTTTATTCCTTCTTACAAATCAGTCTTATAACTACTAATTATAGCTACAAAACTTGTTACTGCAATCATGCTTAGGGCATCAGCCACTTTATTTTCATTCCCTTTAATATGTTTGATTTTGAAATCATATTCGCTAAGGAAATATAGCCATATAGCTTTCCTTGCATTTATATTTTGTTGATCAAACATATACTGTAGGATTATATTATCAGACATTAGCAGAAATCTTTTACCTATTAAGAGATAATGCCACATTTTTAAATCATGGATTATTCTAGCCAAATCTAAGTCATAAGTTGCATAGTTATTTTTAGGAGTTTTTAATTTTGCTGATCCGTATGCAATTGCATGACCTTCTTGTGTCGATACTCCACCCAAGGCTTCGTTGCATGGATCAGTGCATACAACGAAATCTTTGTCTGGATCTGCTATATTTAGAATGGGTGTAGCAGTTAGTAATTCGTTTAGTTTATTAGAGCTGTCTTCGCATTTATGATCCCAAACAAATTTCTTACCCTTTTTCTATAATGAAGTTATAGGATTTGCAATCTTTGAAAATCCTTCAATAAATTTTATGTAATAACCTGTTATCCCCATAAAGGATCCTACATTAGTTACATCCTTAGGGACATGCCAATCAATTATATCCTTTATTTTATTTGGGTCCACCGATATCCCTTCTTCTGATATTACGTGCTCTAAATATTGTATTTTATCTCTATAAAACTCAGTTTTTCTGAACTTAGCATATAACTGATGTTCTTCTAACACTTGCAGAATTATATTTAGGTGTTCATTATGTTCTTATTTTGTCTTAGAATAAATTAATATGTTGTCTATAAAGATGACTACAAATTTGTCTAAGTACTTACTTAGGACACTGTTCATTAATCACATAAAGGTTGCTGGTGCATTTGTTATCCCAAAGGGAATAACCACAAATTCATAGTGCCGATATCTTTTCTGGAAAGCAATTTTAAAGATGTTTTCATCTTTAATTCTAACTTGGTGATACCTAGACCTTAATTTGATCTTTGAGAATATCGTCGCTCTACGTATCTGGTCGAATAGTTGGTCAAGCAAGGCAGAGGATATCTATTCTTAATCATCATATTATTAATTTGATGGTAGTCTATACATAGACATAGGGTATCATCTTTCTGTTTAAAAAAAAGGATCGGTGCTCCCCAAGGGGAAACACTTGGTCTTACGTTATTTTTGTCTATTAAATTTTGTAATTGTAATTTTAAATCATTCAAATCCAAGATGTTCATTCAATAGGGAGATTTTGAATTAGGTACTGCTCCGGGTACTAATTCAATTATAAAGTCCATATCTCGTTTAGGAGGTAATCTTGGAATTTCTTCCAAAAATAAATCCCCGAAACCTTGAAGGATCGAAATATCCTCAAATCTTGGTTTGTCTTTTTATCGATTTGTTCATTATTTATAATGTGTACAACAAATAATTTATAGCCCTTCTTTACAACCTTTTTCATTTGTAAGTCTGAAATTTGACTAATAGATATCCTGGTATTCCTGTGACAGTAATTTGTTCTCCTTCATTATTTAAACTAGTAAAAGTTTTATGGAAATAGTTTAAAATTAGTTGGTTTTTTTCCAACCAATCCATTCCTATTAGTACATTGTAAGATCTGTTACAGAGAAAACTTCCTATGGCTTGGGGTGGACCACAACAGACAGAGAAACCACAAAAATCAATCCCTTCCCAGTATGCAATACAAATAAATCATCTAACACTAAAGGATCTCAAATCATACCTTATTCCGAATGGTTGAAGTAGATCCCCATTGAGATTTTTCCAATCCCGCTTGTGTTAGCAGTTTTCTCTCAACAACAACAAACAAGACAATCATGCTATATAATATAGTGCTAGTCCTAATCTAGCATATATAATCAATAATGCATAAGCAATTAAACACATCGATGGATTCAATATTCATTTAAATGCACATCATTAGATAGGAAAAAATATTTCTATTAACAAAATCAGAGATTGCATAAGTGACAACCTCTGTCAGCACATTTGCGAACTAGAGAAACTGAGTCCTCCACCTAGGCCTCCACCACCTTAATCCTCCATCTCTCTATAGAAATCTCACAAGAAAAGGAAATCTTGGGAAGAACACAAAGTGATCCAAGGGACAAAGGGATGCAGACTCAAGTACAAGCAAGCTACACCAACAATGGACTATAGTTTTCTTGCTCTTCAATTTCACCTCTTCAATGTATCCAAGGGGTTCCTTATATAGTGCTTCAATGGGGTAATGGAAGGTCAAATATGAGTGATCTCGAGGAATATGGAAGGCTGAGAGACAAGTGTTTTGGATCCACATCAAGGAAAACTCTAAAAGTATTTGGACTTATGCACACATCTCGATGTATGTGGTTTTAATGGTAATATCTGCGTATATGCATGAGAAAGGGATTAAAAGTCATGTACAACAAATAAAATGTGTTTTTAGGGATGATCTTGGAAACAGAAAAGGTACAATATTTGTCCATGGGGTCTAAAGAGTCTGCAGAGGGACAGGTAAGGCCATAAAAGTGTGATCAACCATGTGTGGTAAAATCAGCTGTAACAGATGACCCCTAATGTGTGAGGTCAGACAGGTAACATGATGGCTGAAATACATTATAAATCCGTCCCATAAGTGGAGTGATGAAGAACCGGGTGGAATAACTAGCCATCCATCAATATAGTGCAATAATAAATCTCTGCATATGACTGCAAATACATATAGCATTCCCGGATACATAAGAGTACAATGGCCATGAATACGCATGATACAAAATATGACATGTGTGGTCATTGCCACGTACAATATATAATATATCAGAATCTCCATGATGAAGATATACAAAGGATCAAGATATCCATGGAATTTGAAGATATACAATGGATCAAGATCTCTATAATGGTTGAAGATATTTGACATACATTGGAATCAAGTCACGAGAGCTAAAATCTCACAAACATTGGCACGATCAAGAAGGTAGCATATGTGGAATGCCACCAATATGGAATGTCTTCTACACACACCGCTACGAGTACATGTCCTACTATGTGGATAAAGGTTTCGAGGTCAAACATAGCAGTCCACCATCTGATTACCGGTCATTGATGTATACCATTAACAGATGCGAGATCACCCACCGATAATGAAAATGGGAATCAAGGTACTATAATGCAATCTAACAAGTGTAAATAAATGTGTTGAGATCAAACACTTGAAAGAATACATTGATTAGGGGACATTGATGTATTCCAAAGATTGTCAATGGCAAGAGAACCTACCACTAATGACTATGAGTCTCAAGGCACTCAAATGCCTCTAGACTCCTATCGCAGAATAAATGCTCTGAAGTCGATGGGATGGAATCCTCTGGAAGGAGGGAATTCAGGCATCCCCCATCAACCAACACGAGGTACTTAGCAATGTTGTATAATGTGGAAGGATAAGACGTACATGAACCAGTAATAGTACCATAAATGGTTGATATGAAAAGTCAAGACAAGTGAGGAATGGCCGACTCAGGATTTAGCTTCCTTTGAACAAGAGCATAAAGTTGAATGGGGACTAAATGTAGGAAGCATAGAATCGATATACAAAACTGGGACATCTCTGCGACAGAGGAGGAATCAACAGAGGCTCCATAGGGACTAGAAGCTTAACGAGTCAGTGGAGATAGAAACAGACAAATGAGTACAACTCCTAAAGTCAAAATATTAACCCAACCAATGGATGTGATATACAGTGCCGCTGTTCGAAGGTGACATGAATCGACTGCTACCAAAGATAACATCTTTTCCTGTCTGGCTTTTTGGTTTTTTAATTTTTTTTGGACTTTTTCAGATATTTTGAAAATCTTGAAAAATAATAAAAGTGCTTTATAGTTACAAGTCTAGGAGGATACGAGTGTCAAGGGGAAAAAAAACTAGTTCTTAGAAGTGGAACAAACCTATGCTTAATTCAAGGAAACATGTGCAGGATAATGACACTCGGGGGAAATTCCCCTCTCGGTAAAAATGGGGAATGAATCTACAAAGGATATATAAAAAGGATATGCTTGGATAGAGATGAGACAAGATCGGGATATATGGATGATAATCAAAGTCAGGGAAGCTGACATAAGGCTCAATAAGTCAAGAAAAACTCATGATAATGCAATTACAACTTGACATATGCAAGGAAGTCCCAGGGAAATGGCTAGCATAAATTTCAAGAGGAGTATAAAGCTCTTTCTCAAAGTCATGGAGGTACTATACAAAGGAATCCTACACCCTAAAGGAGAAATGTCGTCATGGGCATCAAATGCAAAACAAGATCTAACTAGGGTACCCATGTATGGTAAAGCTCTACCATTCACAACATGTCATTTCTAAAAGCAGCAAGAAGGTTTCGTGACAAGATGGAGTGGGTTCGTACCTAAGGCTAACAAGAAATGGTATTAAGGTTATCCAAAGTGAAAATGGATGTGAAACCTAACCTAAATTCTAGTTTAGACATAATACCTGAAATAGGAATGAACTGGTCAAAGCCACAGTCAAACCACACTCAAAATGGATTCCTAGAACATCAAATTAGTTCAAATGGTCCAAAATGGTAAAAAACTATAGAAAGTGGGTAAAACTTTCAAAAAGATTCTATAAATAGTGAAAAATTTATAAATTTTCATACCATTTGAATTTTTTACCCAACATAGTGCATTTGAGCTCAGAACTTCAGAAGCAAATTTCGGCAGCATCATCTAGCAGAATCCCTCCCCGTTTGTTGTAGGTAGATTCTCATGCTCTTCTCTTTCATTTTGATGCAATTATTTTAAAATTTCATGGTCTATTTAATTTTTTGAGCTATCCAAAATTATGCATTTCGGCCCACCCAAAAATTGGACCCTTTTCCACGTATAGGGATTTCGGACATATGCGGAAAATGCATCGAAAGCCACATACATACATGATTGTTTTGAAAAAAGTAGTGTATAGGGCCATGAACAATGTTTTAAAGGGAAAATACTGATCAAAGACTTGGTTTTTTGTGCAGGATGGTGCTAGAGTTGAGAGAAAGAGAGCATGGTGATGTTGAGGAAGTTGTATACTACTGGTAGACTATTGGGATCCAGAGTCTGAAACATTTCATATAGATGGGATGTCACTCAGCATTGAGGTTGACGACATATATTTCATCACAGGTTTGTCTCGATGAGGGGAGATGGTGAACCTCCTATATCATTGGCTAGAAGGCGGGTTGACCATAAATGAGTACATAGTTGTGTATTACTTTCTAGATATGAAAAAGGTTGGGAGTCAAATCCTGACAAAATCTATTCATATTTTGGGGCTGAAAGCCATACTTTTGTCACTAGGTAAGATTGCAGGGTTGGCTTCACTCCACCAGGCCTCACGGCCAATGATAAGCTATGCGGTAGAGTGCATGCAATCTACAGTATATGACTGGATTACTACGCTACTGAGCAACATGAAACAACAGCTCAATGGCTGCAAGATGGGTAGAGTGCGGAAATTTGGGTTCAGCAGAATACTGAGCACATTTTCCTTTAAGCGGGTGTCAGGGCTAATCGCTAGTGTATAAATTACTCCACATGAAGTTTGAGACCCATCCCAGCAATGCTCGGAAAATTTCATGTGCATACTTGGCGGTGGCTAACCCCTACCCAGTAGATTTCTTTCCATGGTGGTAGAGACAGATTGTCACCATAGACGACTACCGCTATGTAGGGATAGACTTCTGCGGAGACTCAGATATGCCCCTACCACCAAGAGCAGCTTATGGTGACACAGGTAAAGAATCCCAAACCCACTTTTTAAGTTTTGAAATTTTTTTTGTTTTTGTTTTTTGATATATGAACTCAAAAGACATGTTTTTGGTGTGATGACACATAGTGACAATCTATCATGTATATGCAGATGTAGGACCATGACGGCCATATGGATTTTCTCGTCATCAATGAAGGGGAAGAGGTGATGATATTATGGGTGCAGATGCGGAGCAGACGCTCCAAAGCATCCACATGAACTTTGTTTGGTTGACACATAGGGTACCCATGGTGAAAGTCAAGGACTCTCCTAAGGCCATGCAGCTCCAAGTGGCTAGTGTACCACAAGCATGAGTTTGACTATTTTTCCGACTATCTAGAGCCATAGTGTGCTATCATGATCAGAACCCTCCACCTTAGGCTTAGAGACCTAAGTGTATTCATTTTTGTATGATCGTGTAGTATATTTTGGTGGCTCGAAAGCCCCAATTTTGTATATGACACTTAAGTATTATGACGTCACATTTTGAAGTTAATGAAAAAAATATATTATGATGATCGATTTTATTTTATTTACATGTGTGTAAACTTGTGTTTGTGATATGCTTATGTTCTATGAAACAAATGCCAATATAACACATAGTTAGCATATGAGTCAACAACTTGATTAAAATTTCTTGGAACATGAATGTATGTTATACCCTCAAATTGTCGTTCTAGCAATATAACACATAAGAATATTCATAATAATGTCGAATCCCTAATGCGATACAGGGCATTAAGCTGTGAAACCACTAACTACGAATCAAGACATACCTCAAGAGAATGAACACCATGTGAAATGGCATCATGTAATAATTCAATGACGACACTATATTCAGAAATAATGTTTGAATAAGGTCATAGACATACACCTCATTAATACAATACTTGACCCGTAGGAGTATAGATCACCCAAGCAGTTGAAGCTAAGTTTTGAGTGTGGCAGCTAGAACCATCAGTGAATCCTATGTAAATGGAATACGCCATTGCCATATACCATAAGAAATGAAATCTAACCAACAAACTCCATCACCATAAGAAAACCTAACTATGTAATGCAAAACTACACAATAATATACAAAAATCAGCCCTAGTTGAAGATCATGCATAGTATTTTTTGAGATAGAGCCCATTTCTAGGCTCCGATAAGGCTGTCCCTTCATAATCAACTAGATCATAGGCGCCTTTCTCTAAGACTTGTTTAACCACATAAGGACCATGCCACATGGGATTAAATTTCCCTGCCCCCAAGGGTTCTTTAGATTGATCCCACAAAAGGACCAAGTCACCTTCACTAAACTTCCTCGGACAAACAGACTTATCATATTGGACCTTAATGCAATGCTTGTTAACCTCTAGAGCCACTAAGGCATCTCAGTGTCATCAAGCTTCTCTAAGTGGACCAAATGCTCTTCCAATGCAGAAGTGTTGGGTAAAAGCTCCAAAGCTAGCTTCAGAGAAGGGATTTCGCATTAAACTAGCAAAATTGACTCCGCCCCATGCACAAGTTGATAGGGAGAAAAAATGGTGGTAATCTTACCCGCGGTTCTATAGGAACACAAAGCAGGATACAACATGATATGCCAATTAGTCTTTCTTTGTGTGATGGTTCATTGGAGAATAGACTAACTTGTTCACTACTTCAACCTATCCATTCACCTGAGGGTAATAAGAAGAGGAGTGCTCTTACTTATATCCTAACTTGGAAGCCAACTCTTCCATCATTTTGTTATGAAAGTACCTACCATGCAGGGATAATTTTAGGGGCGAATTTTAGCCCATTGGGCTATTTTTCCATGTTTTTCTCCCAAAAAAGATTCACCATTTTGCATTTTTTGAAGCCGTGTTTCACACGTGTTTCACCCAATTTTGATGGGGTAAACTTTTTTCACCCTAAAAATCGCCAAATTATTACATAAACGATATAAAATCGTTGGAAATTAAAATATTTTTTGAAAAATATCGCCAATCATTTTATAGTTGGCGTTTTAAGAATTGGTAATATTCGCCAACATTTATACACTTTTAAATATGTATGGTTCCTTAAAATCATCCCTGCTAACATGGTCAATGACAAGGTCTTTCGAAATGCCAAACCAAGTGATAATCTGGCTGAAAATGAAATGCGCTGTTGTTTCACCGTTGGATTTATATGTGGGCATAGTATTTTCCCATTTTGTGAAGTAATCGACAGCCACAATAATATGATGATTCCCCCCAGCCGAAGCTGGGTTGCAATCCATAAAATCAAGCCCCCACTTGGTGAAAGGACTGACGGTGACAATAGGATGTAATGGGGCTAGTTGTGAGCACATATTACATGCAAACACCTAGCAAGGGTGGCACTTCTTAACCACATTAATGCAATATTTGAAGATAGATGGCCAAAAATAGCCCACTCTCAAGATTTTTTGGGCTGTAGAAATCCTAGATAAATGACCACCACACGATCCTCCATGGAAATCATGAAGCAAAACCTTAGCCTCATCATGGGTTAAATGACGACGTAAAATGGAATCTACCCCGTGGCGGTACAAAGTGTTTTCCACTATAAGGTAGTTCTTAGCTACATGAGGTAATCGTCGCTGCTCATCCTATGAGAAGTGAGTAGGGACCTTCAATGTTTGCAAATACATGATGATATACCCATACCAAGGGTCCACAGTTGAGATGAGGAATATATGCTCATCGACAAAAGTATCCTCATAAACCTCCTCTTCCTCCAAATTCGGGAAATCTGATATAAGCTTCGCAAAGATTAATGATTTCTTTGATTTCATCGAAACAAATTCGAGATCAAACTCTTGCAAAATCACAATCCATTTATTATATTTTCCCCCTATCATCTTTCAGGTGAGGATGAACTCAAATGGATTGATATGAGCTATGACTAAATTTTGGTGATGGAGAATGTAATGTCTCAAACACTAAACCGCATGAACATTGGCCAAGGCTAGCTTTTCCACATGGTAATAGTGAAGCTTTTCATCTATAAGGTTTCAGCTCAAATAATAGATCACATGATCATGGATCTCCTCATCCTCCTGAACCAAAAGCATACCAACCGTATCGTGAGACAAGGCCACATAAATCAAGAAATCATGGGTATAGTCTTGTGGACTAAGCACAGGGGTCATTGCTAAGGCTCGTTTAAGAGCATCAAAAGAATCTTGGGCTCACTCATCCCAGTCAAAAGGAGTGTCCTTCTTCAAAAGACGCATAAATCCTTTGGTCAAGTTGGAAAAATTAGCCATGAATCTTCGCAAGAAGTTCGCCATGCCTTTTAAACACTGAAGGTGTCTCATGGGGGAGACAATTGAAGTATTTCCTCAACCTTTAAGGGATCGACTCTAATACCCTCCTTGGATCCAATGAATCCTAGTAAATGACCAACAATCATGTAAAATATGCACTTATGAGGATTTAAATGTACTTGATAATGGCAACATCTTTCAAATACTAATCTCAAATGATATGGATGACGCACTCTCAAATGAGAGTGAGCAGCAATATCATCCAAATATACTTCAATAATCATTTTAAGATCGTGAAAGATTAAGGTCATGGCCCGCTGAAATGTAGCTCTGGTGTTTGTAAGGCCAAAAGGAATTTTTCGATATGCAAAAGTACCCCAAGGACCAATAAATGCGGTCTTGTGTTGATCCTCGGGATTAATTTCAATATGATTATATCAAGAAAATCCGTCTATAAAGGAAAATACCTCACTTCCCACACGCTCATCCAAAATCTAATCAATAAATGGTGTGGGAAAATCATCCTTGGGACATGCTCGATTTAAGTCACGAAAATCAGTGCATATTCGGATCACTCCCTGCTTCTTATCTTCTAGAACGCGATTTGAAACCCACTACGTCAAGGGAATGGGATAGATAAAACCAGCTTTAAGCAGTTTCTCTATCTCAGTTTTAATGGTGGGTGCTTTTCTAGGATTCTCTGCATGGAAATGTTGTCGAATTAGTTTTGCATCTGGATACGTCTTGATCTCATGTTTGATAATACAAGAGTCTACACCCGGCATTTCTTCGTATGACCAAGCGAAAATGTTGTGAAAATATTTAAACAACTTGGTATACTCTTTTATCTCATCGGGGGAGAAACCCACCCCAATGTAGACATTCTCAACCTTGCCAATCACGAGAAATAGTAGGAATTGTTGGTGACAAATTAGCCACGTTCCCATCAGCCATCTGACCAGGAGAGCTTAATGGGACTATGGGGCTACAAATATTCTTGCTAAGATTCTCCATAAATTCATCACACTCCATACGATCGATATTAGGAATAAAATATGATAGATGATGCAACTCTTCCCAATGTTGCTCAACCCCAAACATGGCTTCAAGAATAGCTTCATCCGATGGAAAAACATCATCGAGGAAATCATGTGAGTGAGATGACTTTGCTTCCAATCTAGGAATCACATATGGGTCCTCCTCCTCTATCCGCAAAGAGGAAGGACTATGCTCTGCAACCTAATCAATATTCTCTTGATACGCCACCATTGTTGTAGGTAATGGCACGTCTATCTCGATAGGAACACTCGAAGTACTTGGTGAAGGAACAATCCAAGGATCTTCCATATGGGTAGTGTGAAAAGACACTGAATTTGAAGAGGATGAATCCCCAACAAAAATAGACGCAATCATAAGAAAGGGCACATGACAACTAAAGGTTCTCATGAGAGAAGGATACATACCCATTCCCACACTCCCTGTTGTCAACTGAGAATGATCGATAATCGAGATAGAATCTACTGATGATGCATTGACACTCGGATTATGGAATGAATTTTGATCAATCATAACTATATCCCCATTAAAAGGAAAGCATATCACTCAAAATAAGGAAGAAGCTACGCCTTGCATACTATACATCCAATTCCTACCCAGCAAAATATTGTAGTCAAGGGGCGCATCAACCACCTCAACCTCAATCACGATGGTCTTCCCTCCCAATTGGACCTCTAGAGAAGGAAGAATATCGTGTGACCGAAATGATCTACCATCGAAAGTTGTCAACATGTTGGAAGATTGAGACAACACAGGAGAACCTAAGCCCTTTAAACAAGACAAAGACATCACGAAAGTAGTAGCACCTTCATGAACGACAGTACGCATGGTGGTGTTGTTAAGACACTCTACATGAATCAAAAGAGACACATAGTAAGGAAAGCAAGGTTGTACTCCCATGGTTTCAAATTTGATAATGGAAGAAGAGCTATCGTCACTAACCCCAAGAGAAGACAACAAGGCTTTCCTCTGCGGAGGAAAAGTCTGAAGCACTTCTAACAGGGACATTGCACAAAGAGTCTGGCCCAAATCCTCGACAACTTAATAGTTATGGGCAGCTCAGGAATTAGGATTGTGCCTCGAACACTTTAAGACTCCCTTAGGAATGTGAGGTGGAGCTTCAGATTTATCCGTAGGATTTTCGATTCGCAAAGGGATCTCGGGTGGGGAAGGTTCTTTCTCAAGGTTTGGTTCTGATGAACCATAATATTTCACACAAGTCACAATTTTAGCAGCATGCACCATGTTGATGCAAATGTGACCACTAGTGGCCTTGGGTGGGTTTTGAGTTCCACTAGATGCACAACCAGGATCAATGGTCGTCAAGTTCATATTTTGATTATTAATTAAAGGATTAGTAAATAGAGATGGGCCCTGTGCTATGAACTTCAAGGCATCCTCCATACAAGGGCACAAGTGAGTGAGGTGGTCATCCTTACACAAATTACAAGGAAACTTTACCTTACATTTAGACTTCTTGTCCCCCCTAGCATTATTGTTTTTGTCATTATTATTAGCATTTTCGTTCTTATTCCAGCCCTTACGATTATTTTTTCCTTTTTTCTTATTCCTTCCAGGCTACTGGTTTCCTTTTAGGTTCGACGATTGCACGGAGAGTACACTCACCAATTGGGTAGGTTGAGATGAAGTCATAGCTAGTCCCGACGCAGACTGGTTAATTGATAACTGGATCACTTGTTTCGTAACCGATTTCACAGGTCTTGTACTCATAGAGCCAACAATACCATCGACATGTGGCCCATGCTTGACCTCGGGGTCGAAATTGGATCTTGGAACATTAGGTATAATCTTGTACAAAAGTCCGGATTGAGCATAGCTTAAATCCAGATCTTGAGCCCTAAAGATAGCTTGTTCCTCATTTCAGACTTCAGATGTAGAAACATCCTTTGTGATGTAAGGTAACAATGATTTGAGGAACCATTCATGAAGAAACTCTGGTGGTATAAAGGATTCGATTAACCATTTTCATCTATGCCACTCTTGAATATGATCTGAAATGTGTGTGGCTTTGTCTTGCCGAAAGGTCAACAAGAGTTTGGTACTGACGTCGTAACGTATGGGTAGCTGGAAATGATTAAGGAAATTCATGGAAAGGTCATCAAACATAGCATAATACCCCCCCCCCCTCGAGTAACTCTATATACCATTTTTCCGCAGGACCTGTGAGGGTGTGTTGAAATAGCCTCAAACGAATGGAATCATCATGTAAGGAATTGGAAGAGCACCAAAGGTGGAAATTGGTGACATGCTCACCAGGATATTCGCCAGCCTTACCTTCAAACTTTGGAATGTTCGAAGGAGGCTTGGTAGGGACTGCCGGCCATGCTAGGGTATGAGACATAGGATCGTTCATCAATATCAACAAGTCAAGTAAGTTCAATGTCGCAAGGAAAGGGAGCTTAGGTTGAGCCAATCGATGCCACACTCCCTGGTATTTTTTATTCATGTAAGCTTGATTTCTATAAATACCATGGCCTTGGCCATAATAACCTTCTCCCATTTGAACCATTAAGGGCTGAATGGAAGCATTGTGATGTGGAGTACCTTGATTATGAAGCGCTACAAAGCCATAATTAGAAGAGTAAGTAAGTTGTTAATAGCCATACCCATACGACTGGTAGTTTTGTCCATACTGCGGTCCATAAGAATGTCCATGAGAAGCTCCATAAGGTGTTCCATGGGATGTACCATGAGATGGTCCATAGTTTGGTATATGGGGATCTCCATGAGGTGAAACATGAGATGATCTAGAAATAGGTACATGACCTACTGACACAACAAGAGGTACTCAGCTCTGAGATACTACCGTGTTAGTAGTCATAGAATGAACATGGCTAGTAGCAACATTCCAGCTTGAACGTCCACGCGATTTAGGGGGAGGATGGGTCATTAAAAATGCATTCGAAGGAAAGGGATTTGAAGATGAAAGGAAATCTGAAGGAATGAAAGTGGTGTTCCCAATGTTAACTCATCTCAGTCCCGATATTTGAATAGGATTACTAACACTAGGCCTAGGAGGAGCATGTGAATACGCCTCCACCACAAGGATGGAAGGTGAAAGGTGACTAGTGCCCCCAAACCTCTCTGCATGGAAAAGAATGGGAGTGCCCCCAGGCATAGTGCCAGGGTCAAATTTTGACTCAGCATGATATGCCATATCGGGCTCAGGGATATCAGGTATGTCATATCTAACATTACGAGTGCTTGTGGGTTCATAGGGAGTCTCGTCGTCTAGAAGCCAATATCGGTGACTGGTGAATGAGGGATCATAACGAGATCATGAAGGATGCTCATGTAGCAGATCATATGTGCTAGTAGGATATTCCTCCCCAACCTTGTTAGGTGGATATTAAATCTCTAGAATCTCATCCTCATGATCTCCCATGGTGTGTGAATCAAAGTGAGAAATAGTCCGTCGGGACTATCTCGTTTCCTCTCCCAAAGGAGTAGGAGACATGGAAGGTGGAAGTCCTTCTAAATGACAAGAATGGTAGGGTGCCATGCCCGAATCCAAAATTAATAAAAAATAAAAGACTCAATCTAATTACACAAACCCTAGGAAAACTAGCACACACAGAGCATACACCTAGCTAAAAATGTAAATCCAAATTACAAGCAAAACCAAGCGTAGGATATGTGAGCTCCCGAATGAAGCAGGTATTTCTTGCCTAGCAGAGGCTTGATACTCCCATAAACAACAAGCAAAGGTTCATAACCAATTATAGTGGCCCTCAGATTCAACGCATATAGAGACTGTGCTATCTGACACCTACCTGGCCAGGACACCTGCAAAATAACCTCTGCAAATAACCCCTTGATAACCTAAGTAAGGCAACTAAGGTCACTTCAATATAATCAATGCTCAGGCAGACAGTTGCAAGAGGGATTAACCATATGGGCAGGGTAACAAAGCCCGAATCCTGAAAGCACAACTAGTACCCCATGGCTACATTAGCCAATACCTCAAAGGCCCCTAGATACGAATACAATCCTGGAAATATCTCTGGTGCTAATCAATCACAATCATGGGTCATCCAAATCATAATTGCTCACATTGCCTCGTGCTTAACCCCCTTATAACAGGAGGATCCTAATAAACACTAATTATATAAAGGATTTCACACTCTCACCTGGCCAAACACCTAATTGTTTTGTTTAATGGTCTTGGAGAATTAAGTCACAATGAAATATTTAAAGACCCTAAAACCTAGTCTTGTTGGTGCACCCTAGAAAAGAAAAGAGTGTAATTCATTTTATTATGCATTGATTTTATTTCAATTTATTACTCAAAGGGTAAATGGATGTGCACCTAATGATGTTATGACACAACAATAAGTAAAATGAATACCTAACAATCAATACAAATGCATTGTGTCGAATGAAAAATAGGGTATGCTACTACGTGAAGTGAAATTTTTTTCCTTCAAATGTATATGCAATCATTCCTATATGAAAATATAACTAAGATTAACCAAGCAAACCTAATGCAAGTACCATGCTAATGCAAAATTCAAACAATGCATAACTATGCAAAAAGCAAAATGTTTTTGTATTTTGAATTAAATGAGACTGAAAGCAAAAAGATGACTCTACAACCCTCAGACTCTACAACCACTCACAAACAACAGCCAAGAAAAGCACTGAGTTAAAAGAGACCTAATGCACTAATCTCAAAACAAAAAGTAGAAAATCAAATGACAAGAACATTTTCAAAAATCAAACTAAAAGAAGTGTCTAGTAAAAAATAGGGGTGTATATAGACTCCAAAAGCATCCAAGAAGACTCAGCAATCATCCAAAATCACCCAGCAACACTTAATCTTCCCAAAAAGAAAAAAATCAGGGCATACGTGACTATTCTTAGTAAACATGCGTACATACATGACTATTCCAGGAAAACCCATGTGTACACGCGACTGTGGAAGCAAAACCCGCGTACAGGAATTAAAAGAGAGAAAAATAAGGTAAATAAACAAGATGAGACAAAATTTACTCCTACAAGACACTACTGGGAAAATATGCCCCCAGACCCAAAACAAAAATAGAGAAATGAGAGCAATTCAAGAACATTGAATTCTGCAAAAACCCCAAAGGAAAACAACTAGGAACCTCCCCAGTATGGTTGCCGATTCTGTTACGGAGAAAACTTCCTATGGTTTAGGGTGTACCACAACAGACAGAGAAACTAGAAAAATCAATCCCTTCCCAATATGCAATAGAAATAAAGCATTTAACACTAAAGGATCTTGAATCATACCTTATTCCAGATGGTTGAAGTAGATCCCCATTGAGCTTTTCTCAATCCTGCTTGTGTTAGCAATTTTCTCTCAACAACAACAAAGAATACAAGCATGCTATATAATATATTTTTAGGCATACTCTAGCATATATAATCAATATCGCATAAGAAATTAAACACATCCATGGATTCAATATTCATTTAAATGCACATCATTGAACTAGAAAATATATTTCTATTAACAAAATCAGAGATTACATAAGTGACAACCTCTGTCGAAACGTCTACAAGCCGGAGAAGTCGAGTCTTCCACCTGGGCCTCCACCACCTCATTGTTGCATCTCTCGATAGCAAGCTCACAAGCAAAGGCAAGCTTGCGAAGAACACAAAGTGCTCGAAGGGACAAAGGGATGCAAACTCAAGTACAAGCAAGCTGCGACAACAATGGACTATAGTTTTCTTGCTCTTCAATTCTACCTCTTCAATGTATCCAAGGGGTTCCTTATATAGTGCTTCAGTGGGGTAATGGAAGGTCAAACCTGAGCGATCTCGAGGCATATGGAAGGCCAAGAGACAAGTGATTCAGATCGACATCAAGGAAAACTCCAAAATTGTTTGGACTTATGCACACATCCCGATGTACATGGTTTAAAGGGTAATATTTGCATATATACATGAGAAACGGATTAAAAGTCGTGTACAACAAATAACAAGTGTTTTTAGGGATGATCTTGGAAACATCAAAGGTACAATATTGGTCCATGGGTTCCAAAGAGTCTGCAGAGGGACAAGGAAGTCCATAAAAGTGTGATCAACCATGTGTGGTAAAATTGGATGTAACAAGATCCTAAAGGTAACACATTTAGTTTGACCTGAGTTTCAAACTGACTCATCAACAAATTACAACTTTCAACATAATTTACCACCTTTATTTTAGTTCCTGTGGCAAACTGGACCAGCCAGGATTTTTCAAAATTTTTTAAGGATAAGTTGCACTTTTCCACTATGCTAGGAGATATATAACTTAAGCTAGCACCTAGATCAATTAAGAGGGAAACATATAAATTTTGGATCATACCTTGCACTTCCACCATGTAAGTCTGGTGATCCACCTATCGGTTCTTTAGAGTTGGATTTATCTTATGCATCTCATTTTATACATAGCCAACTATTTCCTCTTCTTGGACAGTGTGTATGTTGCTAATGTTCCCCTTCCAATTTGGGCAGTACCTGGTGTAATGTGGTCCTTGACATTCATGTTTTATAGGCTCCCTTTATTCAATATTTTTAACAAAGTTGTTAGGCATATCCCTACCTTTTGGTGCTGCAATATTCTAGGGTACTCCATTCTTACAATCAGTTTTCTGATAGTTATTCTTGGATAAGTTCTGAGATTTAGTCCCAAAACTCTTATTTGACATGAATCCTCTTCTTCTTTGGTCAAAATGACTTGTCTTTTTAGTCTTTTAGTTAGGTAAAATTTCCCTTTTCTTACTCTTCTCATAATAGAAATCAACCTTTCTCATAGCTTCCTCCAATTTTTTTGGATTATCAAACTCAATCCTATCTTTGAAGCTAGTAGGTAGACAACTTCAAAACCGTTGTATTTTAGGCTTTTCATCTATTATGTATGGTACGTATCGTAGCAGACTTAAGAACTTGCTGCTCAACTCTTTCATAGACATGGAACCCAGTTTTAATTCATAGAACTCCTTGGATCTTTCCTCGTAGTATTGTTCAAATAGAAACTTTCTTTTAAAATTATTCTTAAAAACTCTTTAGGTTAAGTACAATGCTTTCAGATTTTTGACCCTTTTATATCTTTCCAGCAGATATCGGTTTTTCCTGTCAGATTGTAAATAGCCATCTTGGCCTACATCCTATCAAAATAGTTGTAAATATGGAAATATTTCTTCATTCCTAATAGCCAAGATTCGAATTCATCACCTTTCTCTACTTCCCCGTTATACATGGGAGGCGTTATTTGTTTGAATTCTCCAGAAATCTATTCATAGGGCTTATACTTCTTTCTCCTAGGTTTTTGGTCACTTTCACTACTATCACTTATGTATTTATGCCTTTCCCTACATGACCTTGTTTTAACTAATGAAGAAGATTCACTATCAAAATATTTGTCTTTCTTTCCTTTATGTTTATAGGACATTGTTTTAGAATCAGTTTCAATAACATTTCTTTTATCTTTTTCCTGGTTATGCATTTTGTCCAGTAGAATCTCATTCAACTCCAAAATTCTTTCGTTATCATGTTTCATAGTTTGTAGTTCATTCTTTAACTCTTTGATTTTTTGTAGTAATTCTGGATTATTTAGTTCTACATAAAAGTTGTCAAGGTTGTTAGGTCAAGAACCATTTTCAAAAGAGGCTTAAGCATTCTCCATTTCCTGCAAAACAAAATTTATTTTTCTAGATAGAAATAAATGGAAAATAAAATGAGTACCTTTTTTTCGTATTTATATGCGAGTGAGCCAGTTAGTCCTAATGATTGGAATCTCTATCTGATACCACATGTAACATCCCTCAAATTTCATAAATAAAACAAAACTTATTGACTAAATGTAACATTTGAAATCCCTAGTAAAATATTTTTAGAGATGTTATTATTCATACTTCTTTTGTCATACATTATTGTCTTCATGTATATAAATTATTATTATCTTTCTTATTTGGTGATCTACCGACATGACACTAATTTGTGACATAATTTTTTTTTCTATATTTAACTTCTTGTCGTAAGATAGTTTGTCATTGTCGTTTGTTTGTTTGAATTCTATCCTTGAGCTACACAAGGGATGTATCATGGTCTTACTTAGTTGACACGACTAGTGCATGAATCTTGTCTTCTACTATGTGTAGGAAGTGAGATACCTCGACATTATAGTTGAACATTCAAACTCTATGTTAATATTGTTAGGATTATTAACCCTCCCTTGTCCAAATTTGGTCATATGTCTAAATCAGGAGTCATGTTTAAATCGAGAGTCCATCAAGTCTATTTTTAGTCACTAGCACCATTGGGTCCACTTGGCCTAATTGGGGCACATTTTCTAGTTAATAAAGTGTGGGGAACACTAATTAAGGCCTGATGCCACTATTTGCACTTGCATGCATCAGTTTAGGAGCCTCCTAGATCAATTCCTACAATTTAGGAGCCAATTGGAGTGTCGATACCAACCTTCATCAGTTGAGTTCAGTTAGTGACTAGTCAAGCTAAGTTAGGAGTCAGTTGTATTCAGTTCTAGTCCTATACATTCAATTAGTGCTAGGTTTAAATGGTTGCATGCAGTACAATCTCATTTCTCACCTACCATAGTCAGTTAGCCTCAGTCAACACTGAAGTAGACACTTGAGTTGTGTTTTAGAACTATGTTGAACTCTAGTAATGGTTTAGAGAAGGTCAGTTAACTATTGAGTCCTCCGACAGTGATCTAGAAAAGGTATTAGTTACCTACAGTCAAGTAGATTCTAATCAATTCAAATTGCCTATGGCTATTTAAGCCATTGTAGTTCATTGTAATTACTATCTAATTACTCTTTGATTAATGAAAATAATTCACAGCTATAAGCCAGTTTTGCACTGTTTCATTTTTCAATAACTGAGTAAATTGTGATCTATCATGTGAGTTTTGTGTCTCTCCATAGATCTATGTGCTAAATTTAATATGGTATGAGATCCTCAGTGAAAAAGGCACTTATCCTCCTCAAATATCCTACTGGATCATTTTTTAGCAAAATAGCTCCTTCCAACTCTGCACCAGAAGCAGAAGGTTTACCACTTAATACCCCATGTTAAGGAATTGTTGATCAAGCTTGATCAACTATGCTAGGTGTGATGAAAACCTGAAATGTGCAGGTTGTTGACCTTATGGTGCCCCTTTTGTGTTTTTGTAGGTACAACATTGAAATGGATTAATCAGTCCCTCTTCTCACCCTATTCACAAACTATTTAGAATGGAAGAATAAGATGATTGCATCTCTGATGAGACGAGCTCTCTATGGGGTGTCTATTGGACTTGGTGAAGAGTTTTTTAGTGAGAATGAATGCCTGAATGAATGTGATGTAGCTTTTTGAACAATAGCACTGGGTCTTTCTCCTAGCTTGTGCTACCTCATTAGATCTATTGAAGACCCAAAGGAACTTTGGACAAGATTGGATAGAACCTTTGGATTGATTGACAAGGATCATAATAGCAATTTTGAGAGAAAATGCAGAACCATAAGCATTCTTGATCCAAAAATATCGTCCTCCACTCTCTCCGATGAAGTTTTTCAAGATGAAGAAGAAGCAAAAGCTTCTACACAGTCAATTCAAATTGAAGACACCCTCCTTGTAGTGATTCCTTCTCCTGATGCTCCAGAAGTTTATGAGATCTATGATATCTCATATCCTCATATCGCTGAAACATAAGAATACATTTGAATCTCTGATATTGAATAAAAATACTACTGCACTTCCATGCAAACATTCACCGGTGATTTTCCTTTGAATTCTGTGCAAAATTTGCTAGTAATTGCTTTCGAAAGTGAAGAGAAATTTTATTTTTCTCCCTCTAATGTTGCTGCTGGTATGAAAATATTTAATACCTTGGATATTTTGGAAGAAATATCATATTACTATAGTGGTCCATTTTCTCCCCATGATCTAGATCTTCCAGCAAATTCCTGCAGGATTGCATGCACCAAATTCCATAATTTTGAAGAAGAAGAAAGCTGTGCATCGACCGTCTCGGTTGACCATTTCTTTGGATCTGATATGAACCTTATTGGATATGATATGATATTATTTGGATATGATATTATATTTCTTGTTTTAATATCTCAAATTCATAATATTTCAGTAGTGCTTGTAGCTGTTCTCATCAACGGTGTGAAGAAACAAGTACCGCAAGTCTCCTACAAAACTGCTACTGGGGATTTCATTTCATTTCAAAGTTTTGGATCTGTTACAAACCTATTTAGATATGATTTAATTTCTGATATGATATTTTTTGGTTCAAATTTTAAAATCCAAGATCTTTCAGTCATGCTTGTAGCTGCTCTGACCAATTTCGGTGTGAAAAATTAAGTATCACACTTTCTCTTCAAAACAATTGCTGGGGATTTGGTGTTAGTTTCCTCTTATGAGGTTGATAATATTTTAGTTTTTGAATCATTATATTATTTTGAAGATATATCAGACTATGGAGCTCAATCATTCAATATCCACAGACCCAGTACTTCTCTACCATTAATCGCATGCTCATCTCCTCACAGAACTAGTAAAGAGGAAGAGATTATGCATCCTCCTGAACACTTGCTCCTAACACTTGGGGATTTTTTTAACACTCATGGTTTGCTGTTCATGGATGAAAGATATCACTTTCTTGATTATTTCTCACATTTTATGAATCCTCAAGAACATTTTCTCACTTATCAGTTGATTGCAGTTGCTCTACATGGGTCCAGTCTTCATCCAGAAGCTGTCTATATTTCTGATTTAGTTGAGCATATCATTCTTCTTCCAAAGAGGAATATTCATCTAGACATAATGATGGATAGGTGTTAGGATACCTATGCACAAAATAACCATATTGATCCTGATTCTACCTGCTTAATTAGAGGGGGGGGATTTTTTCCCATGTAGTTTTTTCCCCATCTCCTTGTATTGAGTAGTTGCTTTACTTTACTTGATGTAATGGGTGACCTATCATCTTAGTTACCAGAGCCCACAGATTGTCCAAGTTAGCACTCAAGGGGGTGTTAGGATTATTAATCCTCCCTTGTCTAAATTTGGTCATATGTCTAAATCAGGAGTCATGTCTAAATCGGGACTCCATCTAGTCTATTTTTAGTCACTAGCACCATTGGGTCCACTTGGCCTAATTGGGGAAAATGTTCCAGTTACTAAAGTGTGGGGAACACTAATTAAAGCCTACTGCCACTGATTGCACTTGCATGCATCATTTTAGGAGCCTTATAGATCAATTCCTACAATTTAGGAGCCATTAGGAGTGCCGATACCAACCTTCATCAGTTGAGTTCAGTTAGTGACTAGTCAAGTTGAGTTAGGAGTCAGTTACATTCAGTTCTATTCCTCTACATTCAGTTAGCTCTAGGTTTGAATGGTTGCATGTAGGAGAGGCACATTTCTCACCTACCATAGTCAGTTATCCTCAGTCAACAGTGAAGTAGACACTTGAGTTGTTCTTTAGAACTTCGTTGAACTCCAGTAATGGTTTAGACAAGGTCAGTTAACTATTGAGTCCTCTGACAGTTATCTAGACAAGTTATTAGTTACCTATAGTCAAGTAGAATCTAATAAATTCGAATTGCATGTGGCTATTTAAGCCATTGTACTTCATTGTAGTTACTATCTAATTACTCTTTTATTAATGAAAAGCATTCACAGTTGCAAGCCATTTTTGCACTGTTTCATTCTTCAATAACTGAGTAAATTGTGTGATCTATCCTATGAGTTGTGTGTTTGTCCATAGATATATGTGCTCAATTTAATAAAGATTCCATACGGAGAAAATCTATAGAGACAGTAAGGTTTATACAAGGTTCTAATCCTAAACCCTTTTTATTCTTCAATGTTCAAAAGCCATAGTACATGGTAACTATTTTTATCAAATGAAAAAGTTTTATCCTAAGTATGCTAATGGCCGAATTTTATCATTGTAGGTATAATATAACCACAAAATTTGAAATGTAAACTATAAAATTACACTATTCTCCAATGTAGGAAACTATGCCAAATACAAGGGTTTCAATTTGATGTGATGTGTGGACATTCAGATTTAATTTTCGATATCCACTTAATACTAAGGACAAGGTAAAGATTCATTATTAAGACAAACCCTATGATTTCAATACTTTTTTCTACTGTTGAAAAAGCATGAGTTGTAAAACCCTAAAGGTTTTAATGGGTCTTGGTTAATACATGGGTCATTTCATTGAGCTTTTCAAAAATGTTAATAGCTCCTTCAATTCCTCCAAGGGCCTTTGACTGCTTATTTTTGCTTCTCCGTTGTCTATATTCAGAGGTGGAAGAACCACCAAACTTGACCCTTGTCACTATATAAATAAGTATAATCTTGGCTCAAGCGTTAATGGAGTTTGCAATATTTTCTTTGGTGTTGACTGTGTCGATGAATCTCAAGAAGGTAACTGAAATTTTAATAGTGTTTATTTTTCTTTGTATACTAGGCTTCGAAATGTTTAACTACCATGTATCATCTTTGTTTGCAGAATAAATATGGAGCAAGATGGAGGAAATTAATGGCCACGAATCCTCCCCTTTTTAACTAGTAAGACCTCTGTCACTCCCTTATGTGGCTCTTGAGAAGAAAAATGGTTTCGTGGTGTGTTTTCATGGCATTGGGTTTTTCTCCACTCCGTGTTTGATAAGAAAGTGATATATTGCTTTGGTATTTTATACATTTGTTATTTAAGGGTATTATTCACCGTCTATGGAGTCCTAGAGGAGTATGCCACTCTGTATATTTATTTGGTTATATACTTGTTTTAATATTGTAAGTACTCATGAGGGTTTTGATACTATAACTATGAATTTCCTGAGGTTAAGAGACTATGTAAACTTTCCAGAATGTGAATGAGTCACTGTGGATTCTTGCGACTATGCCACTTTTATTTTTGAGCTATGTTGTTATAAGGCCTTTCTATTTCAATTTTTCATTTGTGTTTTTTTTAAATAGTACAAATCCTAGAGTTTTCTGACCCTATGAGGTATTTTTACTTAGAGTTATTTAAACTTTAAGGTCATCATCCTCTACACATTTTATTTGTTTTGTTTGGATTTAAAGTTTGTTGTTACAGCTTCGTCATTGATAAAGGATGCACTCTAGAAGAACCTTTAACCTTGTTTATCTGTTATGGTATAAATTGGGCTGAAACATTGTTATCGTAATTTTCTTTACTGTTAGTTGCATTAAATATGCTTTGGGATAAATCCCATGAGGGTTTTCTGGGTATACTTCTTTCTTTACTTTGCAATAAAACATGATGCGTTTTTACATGATTTACATTATGTTTATTGAGTCCTTCAATTAATTTATTAGTCTTAGCGTAACATCTCATGATGAACACGTAATGCAATAGCAGAGAGATTTTTTTTTTTAAATGTCTAGGGTTATTTTACTGTTTACAGTTTGTAGTTAACTTATAAACGTTAGGATTCGACTGTTTTTCCTTTCCAAAATAGGATTAGAATAAAGGATCGTAAGGCCTCTGTTTAGCTATTTTCTCTTAAACTACTTCTATGAGAATCTAACTTAACTTTCTGTGTATACAGATCTTAGATACAAATGATACTTGTGTCAATATCTTACATGACTTTACTTGGTTACAGTTTATAAATTGTATCATTATTCTTTTGGATTAACAGTTATGTTGTTATTTGGTTTTATTATTAAGATGAGGTCAAGCTTATAATGCTTATGATAACCACTCACTTATACTAGTGATATATGCTGAAATACAAGATCTCGACTATGTTTATTTTCTTTATAACTATAAATATTCTAGGAAGATCTTGGTAGAGCTTTTACTTGATTACTTAACTTTGTTATCGAATGTTTGATATCCCATGGGTCTGTAGTTAAACTTTTAGTCCTATTAAAATAATTATGCACTGTTTAGCTAACCATATTGTTTCGAATAATAAAAGCTTATTCCCTAAGTCATCCTGTAACTTTTATTTTGTAAGAGAAACATTACAGAAACAACACTAGTTTAATCGAAATCCTGTAACCAGTGCTATGATTTGTCGATAAGCTCGACTTGGTGTTAATTAATAATTTAGCTGCTAAGAAACTGTGCTTAAGTTACCCTTAAGTAGTCTAGTTTAGCTTTATTATGGTTTATTGAGAACTCTGGTTATTATAGATTAATGCTAGAGTTTGATTAAGGAAATACGATATGATCCTAGAGAGATTAGTGTAAACAGAGTATTAAAGAGGAACTTGAATCTGTACATTTATGTTTTTATACCGTTGGAATTTAATGGATTTGAGAAAAGTAAATAAATTAATATGTACATAAAAGAAAAGACTATGTAGTTATTTCTTGTTCCTATACTTGTATTGTAAATAAAAGTTTAGTTTTACTAATTGTAATTGTTTATCTTTTGAAATAAGAGTTGTAGTGTATATATTTAATCAAATACAAAGTCTTCTAAAATCAATAGAATTGTAAATAATATATATATCACTTTTATTTTCTATGAGAGTGAAAAATACAGAAAGATTCAGCCATTCAAGAACTAATAATCAGACATAATTCCATATCTTCCTATACTAGAGTATGTTATTAATCTTGCACATTGATCTAGGAACAAATAATCAATCTCATCAAGAAATAATCAACAAATAACTTAGAAATGGTGTTAATTGGAACCAGAATGGTTTCCTCTCTGTATATTCAATAAACCATGAATAGTTACAATAACAATGTTAAGCAATATCTTGAATCAATGAGGAATTCAAATACTTGAGGAGGTCATTCGAATTCAATGAGTGATTCTAGCTTAATTGACTGTAAGCCATTGGTTCACACTCAGTTAACCACTTGAACAAAACCCTAATTGACTCACCAACCCCTAACTGAAGTCAGAGTGTAATAAATTATTGAATCTCAACTGAAAGAGATCAAACACATGTCATAGCAATCCAACCATCAAGTGCTAGTGCTTCAATGACTTCAATGAACCCCGATGAGGTTAACTAAAGCTGAACTGATCATCAGAAGTTGGTCGAGGCACCCCTGTTTACTCCAGATCATTAAATAATAATAAATAATCATTAAATAATATATTTAATGAGAGGAGGTGCCTTAACTAACTGGTTGAACTGATTGTAACCACCAGTTAGCAATTAGGTGCATTAATATCACTTAGATCATGCCCAGAGTGCTCCAGTTAGCCTCCTTGACTATAGGTAGGCATGGGTGTGACTAGATGATGTCAATTAATGCTCCACTGATGTCAATTAATGTCAATTATACTTAGGATAGTGGTTTAACTAGGACAATTTGACCAAAAAGAGTGTGTATGGTGGTAAATGTCTCCAACACCCCCCCTTAGGCTATACTCAGGAGGAGTTAGAAAACAAAAAAGCATAAAAATGCTAGGGCCCCAGAAAATAAGACCATAGGTCACCTTGTACAATGTTGAAACTGAAACAATGCTCAAAATAAGCCAAGTGAGTAAAAGAGGGAAAACCCAGTCGGAAATACCCCCCCTCAAGCTAAACAATGAAAGTAGTCTAAATCACCCTAATGAAATCACCCCCAATAGTGAACAGAGGTAAGTGAACTTCTTTTTTGAAAATATCTTGGTGAAGATGTCTGCAATCTACTCATTAGTCGGGCAGTATTGCAGAATGATGGTCCTGTCATGCATTAGCTCCCTGATGTAGTGCATGTGAATCTCTACATGCTTGGTCCTCTACCTGGTAACTGGATCCATGTATATCTTAATAGCACTCTGGTTGTCACAAAAGAGGACAGTGGACAAAGTACTATTAAGATCAAACTCTAAAAGAATGCCTTGCAACCAAACTGCTTGGATGTAAGCATTCACCACTCCTCAATACTCAGCCTTTGTTGAAGATAGTGCTATGGCAGCCTGATTTTTGCTTGAACAGAAAATGGGGCCACCACCAAACATGAATACATATCCATAATTTGAATTCTGATCAATAGAATCACCCGCCCAATCAGAATCTGTGTATCCAACCAGCTCTAGCTCGGAGTCTGCAGCATAGTGAATGTTGTAGGTCCTGATTCCCTGAATATACTGGAGGATCCTCTTGGCTTCCTTCCAATGAATATCATGAGGCTGATGCATGTATATTGATACAGAATTCATGGCATAACAAATATCAGGCCTATAATGTGTCAAGTACAACAAGCTACTAATCAGCTGTCGATAGATAGTGCAGTCCATGGGAGGTGTGTGTTTTCTATCTTCAAGGCTGATCCCTGACAGGAAAGGGAATGGTGCAGGCCTACATTCATCCATGTTAAAATTGACTAACATGTATGAAGTGTATTTGTACTGAGTGACCATAATCCCATCATAATTTTGCTCGATTTCGAGCCCCAAAAATTGTTTTAGAATCCCCAAATCACTCATTTCAAAGGCATTGTGGAGAGCAGTTTTGATGGCTAAAATGGAGGTAACTGTGATACCTGTGATCAGTAATTCATCAAAATATAAAACAATGATAATTAGATGACCATCATGCTCCTATAAATACACATTTGTATCTTATCTACATCTCTGAAAGTTTTGCGAAAGAAGAAAGGCATCCATCTTGGAATACCACTCTCTCGGGGCCTGTTTTAACCCGTATAGTGACTTCTTTAGCTTGAAAACCAAATATGGATCAGTGATGTAGCCATCAGGATGCTACATGTATATCTCCTCATGAATATATCCATGTATAAAGGATGACTTAACATCCATGTGATGCACCTCCCAGTGCTTGGATGCTGAAATTGTCAAAACAAGGCGGATGGAGTCCATTTTTGCAACCGGTGCAAAGGTCTCATGGTAGTCCAGTCCTTGGACCTGAGAGAAACCTTTTGATACTAGCCTTGAATTATATTTTCAATTTCTTCCATCAACATCAACCTTTTTCTGAAACACCCACTTGCATTGAACCAATTTCCTTCCCGGAGGAAGAGAAACTAGCTCCCAAGTAGTGTTTTTCTGAAGAGAATTCATCTCTTCATCCATGGCAACTTTCCATCTCGGATAATTCCGAGCATGGTAGTAGGATTTTGGATCTGAAATAATCATAAAATAGCAATTTTTTGACAGCAAATTATTAGAACAAGAGAGTGCAATACCTGCTCTTTGGAAATCAGATCGGGTTCTCCTTGGATCATTCAGATTTCCAATGTTGTCTCCTCCGGAGGAGAGTGTCTGTTGGGCCCATGTAGGAAGATGATTTTGCACTTAAGGTTATGATTCAGAATCTAATTATTACTGTACACTGATATCATAAATCAAAGGATCCAAATCAGGGTCATCACCCCCAATTTCATCATGTAAATATTCAGTAGAATAGGAAGGAAATTCAACAGTTTTCTCCTTCACTAGTTCCATCTCCTGAAGAGGCTCATCGAACTTGACACTTCTCATGATGATGATTTGTTTGGTATTGATATACAAAATATTTAATCCTTTATATTCATTAGTATACCCAATAATCAGACATTCTATGCTTTGTGGTTGCAAAGCCCTTCTTTTATCAAGCGGAATCTGGGCCCATGCAGTGGACCCAAACACCCGTAGGTTCGACACATCCGACTTGTGTCTGAAGTATGCTTCAAAAGGAGTATTTCCTTTCATGGATGAGTGTAGAACCATGTTTTGAATGTATGCTTCAGCATGCATGGCTTCAGCCCACAAATTTTCAGCAAGCTTCTTTGACTCTAACATACAGGTGGTCATCTCCTTGAGAGACCGGTTCTTCATTTCCGCTACTTCGTTTTGCTGGGGAGTGTAGGGAATTGAATGCTGGACCTGAATACCGATTTGGGAGCATATGTACAGAAACTCATTAATGACATTCTCCCCTCCATTATCAAATCTCAATATCTTGATATTAAGCCCAGCGGCATTTTCGATCAAGGCCTTCAATTCAGAAAATTTTTCACATACTTCTGATTTCTTTTTGAGAAAGAAAACCCATGTATACCTTGAAAAATCATCAATAAAAGTAAGGAGGTACCTTGATCCATTCATTGATGTGACAGGAATTGGACCGCTGATATCAAAATGTATCATCCCCAATATGCTTGTATCTCAGTTTGCCTTCCCCCGATCGAACTTGTGCTCAAGGTGTTTTCCAATCACACAGCCCTTGCAAATTCCCGTGGTTTCCTTGATGACCGGGAGGCCTTCAACCATGGAGTTTTTCTGTAATTTCTCAAATATTTGAAATTAATATGGCCAAACCTCTCATTCCACAGCCTACTAACCTCATTTCCATGAGTTAGTAGAGCAGTCGGCTTTGCATCTGCAACAAAGTGAGAGAACTCATAGGCTTTTACATGATGATTTGCAAGGCCTTTTGCAATGAGTTTCCTGGATGCAATTTCTATTATCTCAACATCATTTGGGCTGAAAGAGACTCTCTTAGGCATTCCTATATGTGTCATCTGATAGACACTAAGGATATTTGTTGCTAGAGATGGTACATACAAAACATTAGAGAAAAAACCATTTTCAAGATCTACAGTACCTTGTCCTTCAGAATTGATGGTGGAGTCATCTCCCATATGGATAGGGATGGATTTTCCGGTCTCCAAGGATAAAAAGGAGTTTTTTTCAGCCATCATGTGACTCGAAGCTCCAGATTCAATCAGCAGTGCTTTGGACTTCAAAGTGCTTGCCATGAGGGCATGATCTTTCTCATGCTGTGGTTCCCAACATTTGGTGATCCCTCCTCCAAAATATCTCTGAAAGATTGATGTGATTTTTCTCAAGGAGAGAGGTTGCTTCATCAATATTTTTCTTCATGAAGGCATGTTTAGGGTGAAAACCCTTCCCACAGTAAGAACACTTGACAATTTATTTCCCATTGTTCCCTTTTCCTTTGTTCTTCCTTGAGCCCAAAGATTCATCATGCTGCTGGTTTTCAACTCTAGGCTTGGGAGCATCAAATTTAGTTTTTTTATTTTTCTGCTGCTTTTGTTTACCCTTCAGATCTTTGGGCCCCGATACATGGAGGGCTTGATCATGGGAAGATTAGATGATCCCCATTTGGACAAGCTTGTCATGTTCATTTGTTAGGGACTCAATGAAGGCATTGAGTGTAGGCATCTTCCATCCAGGGGTTGTGAGCTTCCCTGCATGGAATGTAGAAACAAAAATTGAATAATCAGCCCCGAGTTTGGAGAGTATGGCAAGGATGGGTTGATCATCCTCCTTCTCCGCATTGCATTGCTTCAAGAGTAAAACAGTATGCTTGAACTTTGTAAAGAAATCATTTAGAGTCTTGAAATTGGAAGGTTGGAGAGACATGAGTTCATTTTCAAGCTGGTAAACCCTCAAGTCATCATGCTTTCTGTATAGAGATTCCAATTTTCCCCACATTTCTTTCGGTGTCTTCAAATCTGTAAGATGGAAGAGAAGGTCTCGAGAAATAGAGAGGCACAAGAAACTGAAGGCTTCATCCTTCTTGTTTAAGAATCTTAATTTTTCTATGGCAGATCCAGGCTCAACTTCAGTGTCCATGGTGACTCTAAAACTCCTTTGGAGCATAGCTAAATCTCCATATCACTTTTCCATGAGTGGAAATTATATGGAGTCAAGAGATCTGCTGAGGAGGCCATCTGGATGTGTTGGAGGGAATGCTTCACCTGTAGAAACCTAAAAATCAAAACAGAAAGGGAAAAATAAGGTTGGACAGCCTACACATTCTAGGATTTCATCACACCCAACATAGTCAATCAAGTAAACTTGATCAACACGTTCTTTACTTGCCCAGGGTATTGAGTGGTAAGCCTTGGCTTCTGGTGCAGTGTTGGATTTTTGAGCTATTGCTCACTTTTCATGGAGAAATCTATCAAAAATCTTGTTTTTGAAGATAGATCTTCATCCCACCATATGATATGATACCATATTAATATTTCACATTGATCTAGGAACAAATAATCAATCTCATCAAGAAATAATCAACAAATAACTCAAAAATGGTGTTAATCGGAACCAGAATGGTTTCCTCACTATATATTCAATAAACCATGAATAGTTACAATAGCAATGTCAAGCAATAGCTTGAATCAATGAGGAATTTGAATACCTATGGAGGTCATTCGAATTCAATGAGTGAGTCTAGCTTAATTGATTGTAAGCCATTGGTTCACACTCAGTTAACCACTTGACCACAACCCTAATTGAGTCACCAAACCCTAACTAAAGTCAGAGTGCAATAAATGACTGAATCTCAACTGAAAGAGATCAAACACATGTCATGGAAATCCAACCCTCAAGTGCTAGTGCTTCAATGACTTCAATGAACCCCGATGAGGTTAACTGAAGCTAAAATGATCATCAGAAGTTGGTGGAGGCAACCTTGTTGACTCCAGATCATTAAAAAATAATAAATAATCATTAAATAATATATTTAATGAGAGGAGGTGCCTTAATTGTCTGGTTGAACTAATTGTAACCACCAGTTAGCAATTAGGTGCATTAATATCACTCAGATCACCCCCAGAGTTCTCCAGTTAGCCTCCTTGACTGTAGGAGAAGGCTAAGTTAGCCTCTTTGACTGTAGGTAGGTGTGGGTGTGACTGGATGACGTCAATTAATGCTCCATTGATGTTAATTAATGTCAATTATGCTTAGGATAGTTGTTTAACTAGGCCAATTTGAGCAAAAAGAGTGTGTATGGTGGTAAATGTCTCCAACATATGTCACTTCGGTGAGAGGAAAAATACAAGAGATAATTTCATTTCATTTATCTATCAATCAGTTTCTATGCAAAATACTGAATCAAATAATCCTCCACTAAATATGAATTAATTATAATCATATTTGAAAATAATTACAGCTTACTTAAAGAGGAGTATTACAATAACATAATACATATATAGAGTTGGAACCTAGATTTGTTGCAGAAAAGGGATTAACACCCAAGGGAGACTGCTCCACCCGAGCTTTTTCTAAAGCAGCCAAATCACTTGCTTAGGAACCTTGAGCTTGTTCACTGAACCACTAGGACAGAGATTTCTGCCACACAACAGACTTTTGCAACTTAACACTCAGTAGAAGACTTAACTCAACAAAACAGTTTAGCTATCCCCTCGTCAAATTCTTTGTGTGCATGACATTTCAGTGTGACACAAACTTCATTTTCTTAAAAATCAGAATGAGTGGTGAGCATCTTGCTCAATTTGATGGTTTATATAATATTTCCTAGGTCTTTGGGTCAGTTTTAGAATTTAATGAGCCACCATCTCAGTTCCCCCTCTTAGGGAACATGACCACATTTTTAGGGATTATGCTCCTGCAACAACTAGAAAGTGAATGCTAGTGTTGCCACTTGTAAAACAGCCTTCTACAGCTGCTCTTTCCTCCTAGTGGGCCAGTGAACACTCATTTAACAGTCTCCCTTGAATAGGTGTCTCCTTTTATTAATTATTAAACTAAATAATTCTTCAATTACAGTCATCCTTTACCCACTTGGTCATAAAGTTTATGATAAAAATTAACATAATTTTTTTGCTCAAATAAATAATAACTATTTTTTTTTAAAATTTTGGGTATGTTACACCATCCCTTGTTGAGCCACCCAATGGTGGGGTTATGGGTGTGGTGTTACTAAAAACTTTAACCATTTAATGACCTTTTTCAAAATTAGGTTCTTTTGGCTTTCGTTGAGAATAATGAAATGTAGTGGAGTTCCTTTTACCCACATCTATGAGAGGAAGAGGCACTCACCTTACTCTATATCCTCTACATAGTTGGGTTGAATCTTTGTGGTAATAATGGTGATGCTGGGTCCTATGTTAATGATATACTTCCCCTTGTCTATGATTTGACATTGGGCTCTTAATCAAAGACAAAACTAGGATCTAAACTCAGAGCTTTGTGTTAGATTTTTAACATTAAGCTAGCATAACATTAGGATCTTTAACGAAGAGAACAAAAAGCACATCAATCAAACACAAGAGACAATGAACACAGTGTTTTTCCTTGGGGAAACCATAAATGGAGAAAACCCTGTAACTTCCTTAGAGTTAGAATCAGCACCAAAAGTAAAACCCCAAAATAGTAAGATGATCTCCTGACAGCAGTAACCTCTTTCTTCCTAGCCCCAGTGTCTTTCTCTTCCTCAGCTATGCGCTACAATTGAGTGTGGATGAGTGTGTGTTAAATAGACAGGCTAGCTCTCTATTTATACTAATTCCTGACATGACTAAAACCCTACTAGGTCCGACCTCTCTAGGAGAGTCTAATAACTCTAGTGCCCCGGAACTGCGGGGACTTTAACTCTTAGACAATAGGAGGGTTACGCACAATGACTTGACATGACTTGTTTACATTATAGATCCTTTCGATAGGAACATTAGGTCATGACATGACACAAGTACATCCCAGAATAAACATCGGGTTACAATACATAAGAAATATAAGTGAATACATTCTGAAGTTACAATTACATCAACACTCCCTCTTAACTAGGAAGGTATCCTCTCAACACAATTTTCATCACTGGTCTTCTTCTCTGGAACATCTTGTCATCTACATATTCAAGTCATCTTCGTCTTCAAGTCATGTTCATCTTTGATTCATATTCATCTTTGGATCTGGATCATTATCACTCGATCTGGATCATCACTGGACATCATCATTGGATCTGGATCATCACTGTTGGATCTTCATTACTTAATCATCATGGATGCTATGTCATGATTCTTCTCGTAACAGGAAGTTCTATAGAGCCATCCTGTTTTCATGCTAGTTGTATTCCTAGCCTCCATGTAGGCCTTCTTCAGCGCTTACATCTGACACCAAGTCAGAATGGCCTACCCAGCACTCACATCTGATCATGTAGGAACCAATCCTATAATCACATTAGAAAGGCCTAGCACTCACATTCACCAGCATGATAGGACACAACTACTATCATTTGTGAAAATTATCAGCACTTACAACCACCATCATGATAGGACACAACTACTATTATTTTCTTTTCAGTGTGGTTCTTGATTAAGGCTTTGAATCCCTTGAACTTGCTGAATACTTCATCTTTGTTCTTCATTCAGTAGATCCATGTCTTCCTAGAAAATTCATCAATAAAAGAAACATAATATACATACCCGCTTCGTGAGCTTGATGACATAGGACCACATACATCGGAGTGGATGATTTCCAAGATTCCTTTTTCCTTGCTCTCGCTACTTGGAAATGTCTTCTTTGTATTCTTTCCTTTCGCACATCCTTTGCAAACCCCATCATGTTTTGCTTGAATTTCTGGAAGACCTTCAACAAATTTGCTTGCAATTGGTAGTGCTTTGTAATGCACATGTGCAAGCCTTCTATGCCAAAGCTCATTTGGCTCTACTGTGTCATGTACCAAGGATTTTTATGGATGGCCCTTCAATTTGTTCAATCCTTCTTCTTGTTCTCTAATCACTACTGCATCATCGATAGTCTTTCCTTTTGGTCACATGATGACTTGACCATCTATGAATATGACCCTCATTTCTTTTGCATCTAATGCACATATGGAGAGGAGGTTCTTCTTTAGTCCTGGTACAAAGAATACTTCCTTCATTGTCATAGACTTTCTAGAGTCTAGCTTATAGGAAGATTCCTTACTACCTTTTATTGGATACTGGTAGTCATCTCCGAGCTTCACCTTGTGAGGTGATTCATGTTCTGAAAGTTCCACAAAGGATTCCTTGAATCCTGTCATATGTTTTGGAAGCCCCACTATCTATAAGCCAATCATTGCTTCCATGAGTAATGTTTCCTGTGAGAGTAGAAATCAAAACATATTCTTCCTCGCTTGAAGAATCTTCAATTTCATGTCTATTTCTCTTTGATGAAGGTTCATCATCCTCTGCAACATGATCATGATGTATTCTCTTATTTCCCTTCTTCTTGTGTGAGACATTTTTGTTTCTAGGACATTCTCTAGCATAATGTCCTTTCTCATCACATGTATAAAATCTGATTCTAGAAAAATATTTTCTAGAGTTATCTTTATGAAAGGACTTACCTCTGGGGTGATGAGAACTTCTTCTGGGTTTCTTGGAGTGAACTATGACAGCTTGATCTTCACTTCCCATCTTTTCTTCTCGAGTTGCTATCCGAGCTTCTTCTTGAGAGCACTCTTCCCATAGTCTAATGAACTTGACTAACTTCTTTCTAGCACAGATTCCTTGAATAAAGGAGTCCCATAATCTAGGGAGACCATTCAAGATGGTCATTACAATCTCTGCATTTTCCACTTCTTCATCTACTACTTCTAGTTGTTCCTTGAACGAAGAAACTCTTGTGAAGTAAAACTGGATTGTTTCTGCATTCTAAAACTTCACATTCTTCAGTTGGTTTCTTAGAGTCATCTTCTAGTTTATGTTCTTCCCTTCAAACAATTTGGTTAGGGCATCAAACATAGCTTTAGGTGTCTTGAGGGAGGACACCTGTGGTATGAGGTGATCCTTGATAGAATCAGCAATGATCCTATTTTCCATAACCAACTTCTTCTTATGTAAGGCCTTTGCCTCATCTCCCTATGGAATTGGAACCTCCTCACTGATATACGAGTCCAACTCATTTTCTTCCAGGACCAGGGAGATCCTATACTTCCAGGCTCAGAAGTTATCAACTCCCTCAAGATTTCCATCAAGCTTGGTATGATGAGACATCTTAACTGAGAACCTCAAATGGAAATACAAAATATTTAGATCTTACCAGGTCAAGATGTCAGATCTGAATTTGGAGCTGAAATCCTGTAGTGCTGGTTCAGGAGTAGATTAGGGTTTTTCTTTTCTGAAGACCTGTCCAACCAAATGCTTTGAATTTTATCCCTAACTTTGATTTTAGGGAGGAGATCAATCCAGGCCTGGGATCACTGAAAAATTCCACTTCTATGAAAAGCCCTAATTTTCGGCAGCAGTGTCAGGTCCAAAACTGAAAAACCTCAGAATTGGATTCTTCTTCGACAGAAATATGCGCCCTAAGGAGGAGAGTTATTAGAACCTTCTTTTGCTGAAAATTTGTGGAGTAAGATCCACAAAGTAGGAAGCCTTAGTTCCCTCAGTTGCACAGTGTCTTCTTCTCAGGTTAGGTCTGATACCATGTTAGATTTTTAACATTAAGCTAGCATAACATTAGGATCTTCAACTTAGAGAACAACAAGCACATCAATCAAACACAAGAGACAATAAACACAGTGTTTTTCCTCGGGGAAACCATAAATGAAGAAGACCCCACAACTTCCTTAGAGATAGAATCAGCACCAAAAGTAAAACCCCAAAATAGTAAGATGATGTCCCGACAGCAGTAACCTCTTTCTTCCTTGCCCTAGTGTCTTTCTATAATACCCCGGTTTTGACCCCATTTACATTAAAGGGTACATGCGTGTTATGCCAAACCTATCTTGTGTACATGAGGGAACCTAGATTGTATATATTACCTACCATGTATACATGATCCATCTCACTTGAAGTTGTTTCCTGACCATTGACCTCGGGAATTCCATGTTCCATGACTTGATTTGCAACATAACAAGTACTCTCCTAGTGGACTTGTTCACAAGGTCTACACCATTGAATCACTTCCTCTACCATGTTAGCTGAGTCTAACTATTTTGGGATCCTAGGTTCTTTATGAGGGGATTTCTTCTAATACATCTGATTTTGATTGGGCTGAAAGTTCCTTAGTCCATTATTCCTTTCCATCATCACCAATCTATTCTACAGGTGATTCAACTATGCAGCATGATTGGCCATTTATTGATTTTGATTAGTGACCAAGGTTTTCATCATTTCTTCCATCTCTTTCATGGGACATTTGGAAGTTCCCTTCTCTTCTGACTCAACAGCCTTACCCTTGGTGTCTTTGTTGTGAGAAGAGTTTCCTCTGGTGTATCCAGGTATGTTAGATTTACCGAATGACTGCATGTTTGTTTCAATTTTCTTAGTAAGGATCTGGGAAGCTTTAAGATCGTAGGTTCTTTATTTCTAAATTGGTACCTTAAGTCACCTTAGAAGGCTTCAATGTAGTATATGAGGATAGAAGCATTATTGGGATTGATGACATTATGAAGGTCCACAACCACCTTCCTGAATTTAGTGTTGAATTCCTCTATGGTTTCATTCTCCATCTTCTTGATGTTGTGGAAGGCAACAAGTTGATGTCTAGGTTCTTTATTTTCTCCTCACTTCTCCATAAAACCATCCAGGAAGTCCTTAAGGGTTTCATATGAGTTGTTTTCCAAGTCAAGGTACCATTCTCCAGCCTCTTATTCTAGGGATAAATAAAGCAACTTCATCTTGACATCATCATGGTCATTGGCTGCATCAATGCAATAAGAGACTAGGTGCTTTTCAAACTTCCGCAGGTGGGACTTGGTGGTGATGGCATTGTTGCCTTGGAAGGTAGGAAGTTTCTTGACAGCATCACTCGGGATTGGATGTGGATCACCTGCTATCTGAGAAAAGTCAAGGGGTTTGAAAAAATCAGACATTATGGTAGATGGTTGAGTGTGACTCTCTTCAAATATGTGATGGATATCTGAGAGGGATTGGTCTCCTATATATTCAAGAATTCTATGAGAAGTATTCCTATTTAACCTTTCTCTAATAAACCTTTTAGGATCAGGGAGAGGATTGAATAATCATTCAGGGTTCCTTCAGGTTAAATCCTTGGAGGGATATTAGACAGTGGAGTTGCCATATGGATCGAGTTTTAATTTTGTGTTTTATAGACAAGATCAATCAATTTTTATCTTTTTAGTTCTTTATAAAAAAGTTAATCTAAGTCGTACTCGGGAATACAAATATTTATCCCCAGCAATGGAACCAAAATATGTTTCTGCCTTTCACACACCTAAGGGGGAACGTGGCAGAAGTATTCAAGCCACTCGGTGTGTTCTTGGGGGCAAGTCTCGAGTCAAGGTTGTCACCTTGTTCTTGACTCCTCCATTTAGGAAAACTCCTAATGAAGCCAAGGGGGGTAGACCCTACGAGTTATTAAGTCTGGTTACTTAGATGATGATGGTATTAAATGAGTATTTTTTTTAGGATTTTTGACAACTGAATTTGGCACAAGATATTTTCAATATTTATTATACCACAACAACGTAGAAATCAAAACTTGATAATCAATAATGCAAAAACATATGATAATATCAAATAGATCAGTGCCAATAATGGAGTCCACAAATGAGATTGTTGTTGAAATACAAATGGGTGTTGCAAGTGATCTTGGTCAAATTTTAAGTTAATGTATGATGAGTTAATTAAATTAGGCGGGGGGACTCTAGATATACCCAGGGGGTACTTGGAGTATGTACAAAATTAACAACCGCTACGGCTACCTGCAAGGAATGTGTGGGTTGAATGGAGTATCTGAAACTATGTTCATAATACACCCGCTAGGATGTAATAGATATCAGTGCCTCAAGGTCACTGTCTAGTAGTTCCCACTTCCTTTGGGTATTTTTCCACATTTTATGGTTCAATCGAGGTGTTGTATTTTCTCCTAAGGTGGCTAATTGGGAAAGTGAATCCTAATTATTCTAGCCACTCATGTTGCTTTTGATGTAGCTTGACTGATCGGATGAACCGCAGCTAGTGCAGAGCATACATAACAGAGCCTTGATAAGTTTTTTAAGGATTTTAAGCTCTGTTCTTTGTTAAAAAAGGAGAAACTCCAGGAATGTCTTTTGGTCCAAGTGGACCTCAATCAAGAAAGCAAGGAGGGGTTAATTTTATATGATAAAAAATAAAAAAATAAAACAAACATCAAAACACAACTCACAGGTTATCTAATTAGTCCTACCACGCATCTCTTTCCCCTTTTGGGTCAATTGGGAAGTCATGGGGTAAGTAGTATGATTACTTTGAATTTGTAAAATATATTGAAATTATTATGAATAAAAGTATACAATGCTACTTAAATAAACTAAACTAAAAAAGAATTGAAAAAACACAAAATCCTAAAAATGTAGAATCCCCTTTGGAGGGATGGGGAGTTGGCTCGAAAGAGCCTACTCAAACTTGTTTTTTTATTACTCGGTTACAAAAATTAATTGAAAAATATCACTTTGTTATTATACCAAATGAACCCAAGGGATTACAAATTACAACAATAATGACTATGGAAGATGGCGACACCCCCGGGAGGGGTTCGAATGGCCCAAAAAATCGCTTTTTAGAAAACAACTCCTCCTCTTTTCGGACGGACCTGATAAAAAACAAAAAACTTTAATTAGTGTAAATTTCCCAAAAACACTTTAAAAGTGTATTTGGACAACCCCCAAAAAACTACCGAAAAATACTGAGTTAAAGTACTTTTAAGAAAAGACAAAAATAACTCAAGAGGACAAGTCCTCTTGAGGATCTTGGCTCGTTTTGGGGAAGCCAATGCAATGTGCACTTTAGATGCTAGATTTAACTTTTAATAAATAAATACTATTCACTTTAAACAAGCTTTTGATTTGGATTAAAACTACTTATAAAAAATGAAAGACTTTTACTGCTAGATCTAGTTTTTAAAGAGAAAGGACTTGAATCTTTTTCTTAAATGAAACTAAATCTATGCATGCAACTACTATATGCTCAGATATAGAAAGATATCATATTTGAAATAGTAGATATAGAATATAAAATCCAAGTAATCAAGAAGATTTAATTTTTTAAAAGGTGAGTAAGAGGAGAGAAGGTTGGTTCGTTGCTTGAATGAAACAAGCTGAAAGGAGGCCCTTTTATGGAGCGCTGAGTCACAGAGTATTGAGCTTATTGGATAAGGAATGGAATCAATCTTGATACACACCTCAACCGATCAGGAACCTGCAACTATATCACACAAGCCTACACAACACCTCGTGAGATTTGGATATATAGGTATGAAACAAAAAATGAAAGATCATGCAAAAATAATCTTATTTTTGCATATAACTTATATTCTTAAGCATACATAATATGAATAAACAAGAGAAATTAATATTAATTTCCTAGTTTACACCCTTACTTGATTCAACTGAATCCTTGAAGCCATAATAGAAAGCAGCACAAAAATTGGAAAAAATTTGCAGTTACCACATTAGTAGCATGACGCTGGGAATCCACACAAGCACATGCACTACATGGTATAGCCTCCAAATTTTATTTATTCACAATGAAAATATAGTAGTATTACAATGGAAAAATCTCTTCATCCAACTCTAACTAGCTTGGAAGAGGAAAAGGCTGCTTTATTTATAGCCAGACTAGCCAAGTGGGGCGCATGCCTGACTGAAAGAGAGACTGAAGCTAATAGAGAGTTAAGATGAGCCTAATCTAATGATGAACCGAGTCTAATCTGATGATGAACCGAGTCTAATCTGATGATGAACTAAGTCTAACTGGACTGGAACTGCAAATCGGAGCGACACCTCACTTAGTGAACTGAACCACCCATCAAACAACTCCCAGATTGATCCACACATGTGGAGGAGAGAGAAAGGAGGGCACAACCCCTAGATCTACATGAGCTTGTTAGGATCCTCTTCAACCTTGATCCATGCCTTCATTCAAAGAATGGGAACTCCTGGTCAATCTGAAGCCAATGAGACTGATTTCAGTCAAATCGGAGCAAAATACACTAATTTAGGAATTTGGATTTGCACCATTATTTAATTAATTTTTAATTAAATTAATTAATGTTTGATTTTTTTGGATTTTCTCACCCGAGTGATGGAAAAATCACTCAAAACTTAGGAAAAGTGGGTTTATGGGTTTACCGGGTGCTTTGAGTTAGAAAATGATCACCCCCATGATTGAAATTAACTGTTGACCCCACTTTTATTACAAGACCAAAATTTCCAATTAGACTATTAAAAAATAGCCTAAGTTTTGTGGAAAAATTAAAATTAAAAATAAAAATAAAAACCTAGGGGGACTTAGCACATATTCATATGACTCAACCATAATTCCTAGAATATTTATGCATTACCACATAGACTCTAATAACCTCAATAGGCCTAAATGCCAAGCCGACCACCCCAACTTTGGAGGTATTGAGTGAAAGACTCAGAAATTATCAGTCGTTTATTCAACAACAAATAATAACCAAGGGAAAAAACACTCTTGGCTGATCGGATTGACAAATAAAGTCCAAGATACCGAGTCTTTTATAGACACTACCATGCTAGAACATTTTATTACAACCCACCCCAAGAGGGTATGAACATGTGGTAGAAAAAAAAACACTTCCCAGAAGCAAGTTTGAAGGTCTTCTGAAGTCCCAACAAATCAGCTTTGTCCGGTTCACCAGGCTCACTTGATTACACTAACTATGTATGAAGTAGTAGATGACACCTGGGAACTGGAGATCGATATGCAGGTGACATATGCAACTCTATTCCAATAAGACTCAAAATAACTTAAGCAACATCAAGGACGATGTTGAGCTTAAGGGGGGGTGTTTGTAACATACCCAAAACTGAAAAAATAAATTTTTATTATTTATTTCAGCAAAAACATTATGTTAATTTTTATTTAAATTTTATGACCAAGTGGGTCAAGGATGACTATAATTGAAGAATATTTATTATAAAATAATTAATAAAAGGATACCCCTATTCATGGGAGTGTTAAATGAGTGTTCACTGGCCCACTAGGAGGAAGGAGAAGATGTAGAAGGTTGGCTGACAAGTGCCAGCACTAGCATTCACTTTCTAGATGTTACAGGAGCATAATCCCTAAAAAAGTGGTGATGTTCCCTGAGAGGGGGAACTGAGCTGGTGGCTCATTAAATTCTAAAACTGACCCAAAGAGCTAGGCAATCTTATATAAACCATCAAATTGAGTAGGAGGCTCACCACTCATTCTGATTTCTGAGAGAATGAACTTTGTGATTGTTGTAAAATAAAATTTCATGAACACAAATAATTTGATGAGGGGATAGCTAAAGTGTTTTGTTAACTTAAGTCTGATACTGAGTGCTAAGTTGCAGAATTCTACTGTTTGGCAGAGATCTTTGTCCTAGTAGTTTAGTGAACAAGCTCGGGGGTCCTAAGAAAGTGATTTGGCTGCTTTGGGAAAAGGTTGGGTGGAACAATCTCCCTTGTGTGTTAGTCCCTTTTCTGCAACACATCCAGTTTCCAACTCTATATTTATATTATGTTATTGTATTACTCCTGTTTAAGTAAGATGTGATTATTTTCAAATATGATTATAGTTAATTGGTATTCATTTGATGATTATTTGATTCATTATTTGCATAGAAACTGATTGATAGAGAAATTAAATTAAATTATCTCTTGTGTATTTTTCCTATCATCAAAGTGGCGTACTCTAGTACCGGAAGATATGAAATTACGTCTGATTAGTAGTACTAGAATGACTGAATCTTTGTGTATTTTCGTTCTCATAGAGAATAAAAGTGATATATATATGTATATAGTTTACAATTTTACTGATTTTAAAAGACTTGGTATTTAATTACATATATACGCTACAACTCTTATTTCAAAAGATAAACAATTACAGCTAGTAAAACCAAACTTTTATTTATAATACAAGTATAGGAACAAGGAATTAGTACAATGTCCTTTTTTTTATGTGCATATTCAGTTATTTGCGTTTCTCAAATCCATTCACATCCAACGGTATAAAAACATAAATGTACAGATCCAAGTTCCTCTTTAATACTATGTTTACAATAATCTCTCTAGGATCAAATCGTATTTTCTTAATCAAACTCCATCATTAATCTATAATAACCATAGTTCTCAATAAACGATAATAAAACTAAACTAGACTACTTAAGCGTAACTTAAGCCCAATTTCTTAGGAGCTAAATTATTAATTAATACCAAATTGAGATTATCGACAAATCATAGCACTGGTTACAAGCTTTCGATTAAACTGGTGTTGTCTCTGTAATGTTTCTCTTACAGAATAAAAGTTACATGAAGCCTTAGGGCTCAACATTTTATTATTCAAAAACAACATGGTTAACTAAACAGAGCAAAATTCTTTTAATATTACTAAAAGTTTAACTATAGACCCATGGCCTATTGAACATTCGATAAAAAGGTTAACTAATCAAGTAAAATCTCTCCCAATATCTCCCTCGAATATTTATAGTTATAAAGGAAATAAACAGAGTAGAGATCTTCTATTTCAGCATAAATTATTAGTATAAGTGAGCAGTTATCATAATCATTATAACCATGACCTCATCCTAATAATAAAATCAAAGAACAATATAACTGTTAATTCAAAATAATAACGATACAATTTATAAACTGTAACAAAGTAAAGTCATGTAAGAAAGTGACACAAGTATCATTTCTATCTAAGCTCTGTATACACAGAAATTTAAGTTAGATTCTCAAAGAAGTTTAAAGTAAAATAACTAAACAGAGGCCTTATGACCCTTGATTCTATGCCTATTTTGGAAAGGAAAATCAGTCAAATCCTAACATTTATAAGTTAACTACAAACTATAAACAATAAAACAACCCTGGACTTTTTTTTACATCTCTCTGCTATTACATTACGACTTCATCGTGAGATGTTACATTAAGAATGATAAATCAATTGAAGGACTCAATAAACATAATGTAAATCATGTAAAAATATAGCATATTTTATTTCAAATCAAAGCAAAAAGTATACCCAAAAAACCCTCACAGGCTTTATCCCAAAGCATATTTAATGCAACTAACAGTAAAGAAAATTACGATAACAACGTTTCAACCCAGAAATAAGAACCTCACAGCCTTATTGTTTTCCAATTTATAGCATAATTGATAAACAAGGTTAAAGATTCGTCTAGAGCTCATCCTTTATCAAAGACAAAGTTGTAACAACGACCTTTAAATCAAAACAAAAAAAATCAACTGTGTAGAGGCTCACAAACTTCAAGTTTAAAGAACTCTAACTAAAAATCCCTCGCAGGGTCAGGAAACTCTAGGATCTGTACTATTTAAAAAAAAACACAAATGACAAATTCAAATAGAATAGCCTTATAACAACATAGCTCAAAAGGAAAAGTAGCATAGTCACAAGACTCCACAGTGATTCATTTACATTCTGGAAAGTTTACACAATTGCTTAACCTTAGTAAATTCAGAGTTACAGTATCAAAACCCTCGCGGGTACTTACAATATTAAAACAAGTATATAACCAAATAAATATACAAAGTGGCATAGTCGTCTATGACTCCATAGATGGTGAATAACACTCTTGAATAGAAACTGTATAAAATACCAAAGAAATATATCACTTCCATATCGAACACGGAGTGGAGAGAAACCCCAACACCATGAAAACGCACCATGAAACCATTTTTATCCTCAAGAGAAACACAAGGGAGTGACAGAGGTCTTACTAGTTAAAAAGGGGAGGCTTCATGACCAGTATTTTCCTCCATATCATTCCATATTTGTTCTTCACACAAACATGTTACTTGGAAGTTAAACATTTCGAATCCTGGTGTACAAAGATAAAAAAACAATATCAAAATTTTAGTTACCTTCGTGGGTTTCATCGACACGCAGTCAACACCAAAGAAAAGATTGCAAACTTGTTAGAGGAAATTTCAACTCAAAATGGGCCTTTAAACGTTAACTCAAATTCCATGTCATCATGTGTTAGCCAATTAAATTGATTTAAATTTGAAATACCGTATAGGTCTTAAACACTTTTTTAATATAAATTTGGGGATAGGTATCATAAAAAAAACTACTTTTTTGTTTGTATTTTCGACATATCTCCCCATGTTTTTACTCAAATTTCGATCAAGAGAGCTCGTTGGATGCGGAATTAAATTCCACATCCAACGAGTACCCACTTGGCATACTTTTGACAAATCCCGCTACCCCAAAAACAATAAATACCTGAAAAAATGTGATGATGATGATGTCATCATGACATTTTTTCAGGTATTTCTTGTTTTTGGGGTAGCAGGATCGGTCAAAAGTATGCCGAGTCGATACTCGTTGGATGCGGAATTCAATTCCGCATCCAATGAGCTCTCCAGATCAAAATTTGAGTAAGACATTTTTTCAGGTATTTCTTGTTTTTGGGGTAGCGGGGTCCGTCAAAAGTATGCCGAGTGGGTACTCATTAGATGCGGAATTCAATTCCACATCCAACAAGCTCTCCCAATCTAAATTTGAGTAAAAACACGGGGAGATATGTTGAAAATACAAACAAAAAAGTAGTTTTTTACTTTTCTTCCTACAAAATTAATAAATATTATTTTATTATTTTAACTATTATTTTATTACTTTTTTTTAGAAGGCCCATTTTGAGTTGAAATTTCCTCTAATAGATCCATTAACACTTAAGCCAAGCTTAGACTGGTTTAGATGGTGGCACGTGCCGAGTTTGGTGGTTCTTCCATCTCTGAATATAGAAAGGGGAGCAATGAAAAAAAGGTTCTGAAGGCCCTTGGAGGAATTGAAGGAGCTGTTAACATTTTCCAAAACCTCAATGAAATGACCCGTGCAGTAGTCAAGACCCATTAAAACCTTTATGGTTTTATAACTCATGCTTTAACGTTGGCTGGAGAATGTATTGAAATCGTAGGGCCTATCTTAATAACGAATCTTTACCTTGTCCTTACTTAGTATTAAGTGGATGTCGAAAATTAAGGCAGACTGTCAACACATCGCATCAAATTGAAACCCTTGTCTTTGGTATAGTTTCCCACATTGGATAATAGTGTAATTTTATAGTTTACATTTGAAATGTTTTGCTTATATTGTACCTGCAATGATAAAGTTTTTCCATTAGCAAACTTAGGATAAAACGTTTTCATTTGATAAAAGTAGTTACCATGTACTATGGCTTTTGAAGATTGAAGAATAAAAAGGGTTTAGGATTAGAACCTTGTCCAAACCTTAGTGTCACTACGGCGTTGCTATGTATGGAATCTTAGCATAGAGTTTGAACATTTCAACTGTAATGTCGAGGTACCTCACTTCTTGCATAGTAGATGAGAATATTCATGCATTAGTCATGTCGACTAATTAAGACCATGGTCCATCCCTTGTGCAGCTCAAGCATAGAATTCAAACAAGCAAACGACAATGAAAAACTGTCTTACGACAACAAGTTTAATATAGACAGTTTTCCTGTGTCACAAAGTAGTGTCATGTCGGCAGATCACCAAATAAGAAAGCTAATAATAATTTAGATACATGACGACAGTAATATATGACAAAATAACTATGAATAATAGCATCTCTCTAAATATTTTAGTAGGGATATCCAATGTTACATACAATAAATTATTTGTTTATTTATTTATGAAATTTGAGGGATGTTACAGATGGGACACCCATGCTAGTCAATACTATCTCCTACCCTATGGCATCAATACTTTAATAGATGAGGTGATGTATATATTTAGCACCAATCGAGGTTTGTGATCTTCTTTTAGGGAAACCATATATGTGGAATCATTATGTTGTGTATGAATCTAGAACTTGTACTGTCATTATTATCTTGGTAAATTAACTCTACAATATAACAAAGGTTGTCCCTCCTATTGTAATGTTTCTCATAACAACTAAGGTTCATAAAGGTAATTTCCTAGAATGGGAAATTTTTCCTCTTTAGGATTCACCCTAAAGGTGGTTGAAACAACACAACAACATCCACCACCTCCACACATGGTCTCTCTATATAACAAAATTAGGTTGAAAATATCATGCAAGAACACAAAGAAATCATCAACAGACTTTTCTGGGTGCCATTACATTTCTAGGTTAGACACTTAGTTGATTTGATACTTGGGGTACCTCTACCTAATGGGCTAGTATATAGACATTCCCTCATGGAAAATGAACAAATCAATAAACAAATTCAATGTTTATGAGTTCATTTTGGGATGCTATAGACTATAATTTTAGATCAGTACATTATGGTCTATCCTATGGTCACCGATAGACACCAAACTAGCCGAAATGAATCCCTTCCACCCCAAATTAATGGATGGATAGAGGTGTTCAGTATAATGATTGTGCATATTATGAAGATGTACAATTTTAAAAATTCTCATAGGTGGGATGAGATTCCTACATATATTCAACGTAACTAAAAAATATCCCTTCATATCTCTATCAGAAGAAACCCTTTATAGGTGTGCTTGGGGTTCCATCCATTAGGACCCATTGATGTATCTCTACCCCTTTCCTCAACATACGAGGAATATGCACATGTTCACATCAAGACAGATAATGAAACTCAATTTGTTGAATGTATTCAACACATCCATTAACAAGTCCATGATATTTTGGAGAAATTCAATATCAAGTGCAAGCAATGATATGACCAACATTGAGTTCCATACAAATTTTAGGTGGGTGATAAGGTTTGGTTGCATTTGCAAAAAGAGAGGATCACATAACCCCATCACAAGATTCTTACATTTTGATTTGGTTCATACACCATCGCTAAGGAAACCTGTTATAATTCCTTACAATGAATCATTCCTTCCTTTCTTGTCCTGCACTCGGTATCTAAAGTGGAGCTTCTTCACCCATATTTTCCACTGTTGTTGGAAATCTTAGAGGTGGAAATGCATTTGGAACCATAAGAAATAAAACCTATATATTTGGAGTAGTCTATAGTTGATTGGATCATGGATACATAGATGAAGGGTACTTTCCAGCAATGCATTCATCTCCATCGGGTCATCATAGCCAACTATTTTCTTCACCAAGGCAAGTGTCTCACTAGGACTCAAGTTCAACATAAGTTTCCCCATATGATGAGGTAAATTAAATCAATGGAGACCATCTCTTAGTAAGGTGGGAGGACTAATATATATGGATATCAATGGACACTCTCATATTCATGGTCGTCATTCTGCCAATTTTCTTGCTTTGATAGTGTTTTATGACATCCTAGATCACTTTGGTGGCCTTATTAGACAATGTAGGACTCTTCCAAATGGTTAACATACATTTTCCTTTTCTTTTATTAGTATGATACATGTTTCCTTCATCCAAATGATCTATGTAATAAAAATATGCAAGACTAAGCTTCCAAATATGCTCACTAATGTTTTTATGACTTCACAAGGCTTAAAACACATACACGGGATGCCTAAAATCCTAATACTTGATTATTAGGGTTCTTAATTTGACCTAATAATCAATCCAATGTTTATAAGCACTTCAATATTTCAATCTGTTGACTTGATGGTTTAATTCAACCACTCCAACTCTTTTATTTCAATCCTGACTATTCAATTCACCAAAGTCGAAAGTGGAAATCAGAAGCGATCACACCATTAATTGTCAAACTCCCTAACTTTTTGATTCTGGGTCCTCGAATTTAGTATTTGGAATTTGAAATATGTAAAGATATTATAACAAGAACCCTCTAAACTCCTGAATTTGATGTCATCAATGAGAATTCAACACTATGTATCAACTTCTAAGCAAACTGCCCCGTCGCTCCATCTCTGATGCTACCGTAGTCGAAAGTCGGAAGTTGATGATATGCCAGGAACGTTAAACTAATTTTTGTGTTGACCCTAAAGTGAACACCATAGTTTTGAAATAGGATCAAAGACTCATATCAAATTCAACCAAACGATCTACGATCTATATTCCTCAGATATTCACACGCTAACACTTAGCCGGTTTTCTCAATGTCTATCCTCTGCATTAACCTACTCATTCAACCATCGAAATCAACAATAATCCTCCTTCCTTAGGTGATTTCGACAATGTAAATTTGACCCTACTGTCCATGAATCCACACAAATACCTTTGTATCAGTTCCTTGTGGAATTATGGTGTGCACACCAGCTTCTTCCACCCTATATGTAACTCTACAAGGTTCATAACATATGAAGATGCAACTAACTGTGTATAAGAGACATACATTAGAGGAAATTTCAACTCAAAATGGACCTTTAACTTTAACTCAAATTCCATGTCATCATGTGTTAGCCAATGAAATTGCTTTAAATTTGAAATACCGTATAGGTCTTAAACACTTTTTTAATATAAATTTGGGGATAGGTATCATAAAAAAAACTACTTTTTTTGTTTGTATTTTTGACATATCTCCCCATGCTTTTACTCAAATTTTGATCGGGAGAGCTCGTTGGATGCAGAATTAAATTCTGCATCTGCATCCAACAAGTACCCACTCGGCATACTTTTGATGGACCTTGCTACCCGAAAAACAAGAAATACCTGAAAAAACATGATGATGATGTCATCATCATGTTTTTTCAGGTATTTCTTGTTTTTGGGGTAGCGGGGTCTATCAAAAGTATGTCGAGTGGGTACTCATTGGATGTGAAATTTAATTCTACATCTAACGAGCTCTCTCAATCGAAATTTGAGTAAAAACACGGGGAGATATGTCGAAAATACAAACAAAAAATAGTTTTTTTCTTTTCTTCCTCCAAAATTAATAAATATTATTTTATTATTTTAACAATTATTTTATTAATTTTTTTTAGGAGGCCCATTTTGAGTTGAAATTTCCTCTAATGCAATTTATCTAACAATGCAATGGATGCATAAAAACAAACCATTCAACACATATGTAAGGGTTCATAAGACATGCATACATATGACTTTGTTTGCAACTATGGACAACTACTCTCTTAATATTTTCAATCTTTATGAGTTAATCCATTCCTCATACACATTCAAACATTCAAAACATAGTTTATGCACAAAATTAACTATTTATAATCATTAACAACTATTTCAAGGAGAATTCTACCACATAAGTATGCACAACCATACATTCAGCATATCAACAAATTGAGAAGTCATGAACAACAATGGAACATTCAAACAACATCACCAAATTACTAATACTGCAATGGAATTGTTTAGCAACTAGAAACATGCGTGCAAAGTTATTCCCAACCATAGGTCTCTGATCAACCTATATTTTTTCATTTATTAGAGACTACCCTTGAGCTGGGATATGATATCCACTAGAAAGGCACTAGACATGTTCACCCATAATAAATACCATAATCACTCATGCTAAGCTAGTATCCTACTGGGTTTATCAAGCATACAAGGAGTCAAGAGAAGGGAACACTAATTCAGTGAGATTAACCACAAATCTACAGGAATATCACTCATTTTAGCTATCCATATACCCACAATACCTACCATATCCAATAATGTATGATTGATGATTCCACTTGGGCAAGATGACAGCTCAAAATTGGAGAATGTTAGCTTTGACAGACTTCATGGAGTCTTTGACTAAAGAAAAAGATAAATTGGTTCAAATGGGTAACATCAAATACACCAAGGATCAAGGCCTTGTTGGAGGTGTTTTGAATGAAGAAAAGGGAAAGAAGAATACCAAGGATTCGAAGTAGCAAGAGAAGAAGAAGCAGGAGAAGCCCAAATCTTCTAATGGGGTTTTGAATCCTAGCAAGGACAAAGGAACGAAAAAAGAGAATACCAAATGCACTTACTATCACAAATTTTGGCATCCAAAGATTGCATGCATGAAAAAAACCATTTCTGTGATGGTGTAAATCCTTAGGAATAACAACATTCCCCTTCTAGATGGTGCAACAAAGAAAGATGGAGGTTCAAATTCTGAAAACAAGGAGAGACGCCATATATTGGTTGCTAGATATTCTAGTTATTCCTCCTTACTCATAGATTTTAGTTCCTCAAGGAACATGGTATCTACAAAAGAATCCTTCTCGGCCCTACATTCATACAGTGGTTCATCCATCGTCATGGGTGATGACTTTGATATCCCAGCCAAAGGGATTGGAAGGATCAATCTTGACAATGGGTACTTCAACAACGTGTTGCATGTGCCTGATATTGCGGAAAACCTACTCTCGATAGACCAAATGACACATACAAGTTCAGCCAAGAGAGTGGTATTCACTCAAGATGATGTGGAAATATCTTAAATTTATACAGGCAAATTTGTTGTAGTGGGTGTTGCAGTTCATGAGTCAAGAATGTACAAGTTTTTACACTTTATTCCTTACTCCTCAGGGAATGTGGTCCGGTAACATGTAAATTATACTAGGAATATATGGAAATATATTTGGACACCTCAAATACATATATATTCAAACTTTGATAAAATAAAACACGATTGAAGGACTTCCAAGCATCAAGTTTTCCAAAGGCACATGCAAGGGATGCATTGTTGGGAAGCATGTAGAGCCCAAGTATGATAACGAGAAGGAAAGAAGGGTTGTCCAAGTGCTTGAATTGGTACATTCATATATTATAGTACCTATTCCCACAACCTCCTATGGAAATTCAAGGTATTTATTAACATTCATATATGATTTCTCAAGGAATTGTTGGGTGTTTTTCCTCAAGCAAAAAATTGAAGTGTATGAGATCTTGAAAGATTTCAAATCTTCTGTTGAGAAATTTAGTGGGAATAAGATAAAGGTATTAAGGAATGATAATGGAAAGTAATATTTCAATAAGAACCTACAACATATATGTGAATCGAATGACATTCAAATGCAACATCCAGTGCCTTACAGACCACAACAAAATGGTGTGGCAGAGCGTAAGAATATAATATTGAAGGAGATGGCCACATGCATGTTGGAGGATGAGTATTTGTCTCCTAAGATATAGGATGAGGAGATAAATTGTGATGAATATGTTCAAAACATATTTCCACACAAATAATTGGAATATAAAACTCCATTTGAGGCCTGGAGAGGTCACAATCCAAATGTTTCTCATTTTAGGGTTTTTGTCTCAAAGGCTTGGGTAGAATTCTTCCAGAGAAGAGAAAATACTTGCAAATTCAAAGAAAGGATTCCGTAATGGTTGGATATAATAAATATGCAAAGGGATAAAATCTCTTAGATCCCTCATCTCATAAAACTTTCATTGAAATAATTGTACAGTTCGAAGAAGATCCCATGCAAGAAGTCAAGCTAGTAGAGGGGGATTGCTCACACCCTCCACTCAATGATGATGTAATTAATGTTTCTCTTTATAATTTTTCTTATTATGATATGGAATATGAATATTATTAAATTAATCCATACCATGAGTCTCCCATAAGGAAAAAATGGGCTCATAAAACCATAAAAGCAACTGGTGATCTTGCAGGAGATTCACTAGACTCTAGGAATACTAGATCTCAGTTTCACAATGCTTTCTCCACTTTTGATTTGAATATTCTAGGGAGGTATTTCATGATGGTTGTTTATGATTTTAATTTATATGAATAAGTGTCACATCACCCAATATGGAAAACATCCAGGCAAGAAGAGTTCAAGCCTTTTAAGACAATGAATCGTGGGAGTTGGTTCCTCTACCTTCCAAGATGAAACTAGTGAAATGTAAGTGGGTTTATAGGACCAATATGGATTATTATGGTTCATATGTAAAGTATAATCCTAGGTTGTTTTCTTAAGGATTCTTTGAATACCATGGAGTGGACTATACAGAGACATTTTCACCGGTTGCTAAGATGGACTCAATCAGGCTAGTTTTAGCCATTGTAACATCTAAGCGATGGGAGGTGCACCATATGGATGTGAATAGTGATTTTATTCATGGTGAACTTCAAGAGGATATTTATATGCATCAGACTATAGGTTTCATTCATGATGCTTTACATGTTTCTAGGTTGAAGAAGTATCTCTACGGCATTAAGCAAGCCCCCAAGGCTTGGTATGCCAAGATGAACAACTTTATTCTCTCATAAGGATTTGAAATATGAAAATCTGATCCTAATGGGTATTTTCAGAATTTATATGAATCTATTCATATCATAGTACTGCATGTTCATCACTGCAATTTTCATTGATGATATAGGTTCAATTAAGTCTTCATTGCACAATGCATTTTCTATGACTGATCTAGGATTGTTGAAAAAATTTCTTAGCTTTGAGATTGAGAAATATGATGCAAATACTAAGGTAATCCAATCAAATTATTCTTCAGACATGTTATTAAATTAAAAAATGGTTGAATTCAAATCATCCAAGTGTTTGTTTCTTTCAGGAGTAAAAATAGGTGAATTTGGTTCATCTCCATTAGTGGACCGCTTGTTGTATAGACAAATAGTTGGCAGCTTGTTGTACCTCACACACTCTCAACATGATTTGGATTATGCAATAGGTTCTATTGAAAAATATATGTAGGAGGCTCATGAGATCCATTGGAAGGATGCTAAAAGGATCTTGCATTATCTTGCTAATTCTCTATTAGAACTAGATGGATTTACTTATCCGGATTGGGCTGGAGATTTAACTGACATGAAGTCCACTACAAGATATGTATTCATGCTTGCACATGGTACCATATGTTGGTCAGGTAAGAAACAACACTCTATATCCATTTCATCAGTTGAGGCCGAGTACATAGGAGCAGTGAATGCAGCTACACAATGTGTGTGGTTGCAAAGAATTCTTGGAGAACTTGGTTTTGCATTTGATTCACTCACTTTCTTTTGGTGTGACAATAAAAGTGAAACCAAGATATCCATAGATCCATTATAGGTCTAGAGGACCAAGATCATTGATATTCACATGCACTACATCAAGAAATTGGTGCATGAGCAAGTGATATCATTCCACTATTACCCATCTGCAAAGAAAACTACTGACATCTTCACGAAGAGCTTCACAGAGAATACATTCACCTTTATTAGATTACTCCTTGGGGTGGGTGACACTTGGTGATGACTGATATTCACTTTCATATTTTTCTCCATGTCCATTTTCGAGGGGAATTTTTATTCCCATGTGGTTTTCCTTCTTACCTTGGTTATATAGACAAATAAATTTTGGTAAGAGGTGACTTAAGCCTTAGTTTCCAAGGCCTCAACTCTTGATATGGCTACACAAAGTTAGGGCTAAGGGGAGGTTTTAGAACATCATGCAACCCATTAGCATAGTCACATACCATCTAGGACCATAGTCACATTCATTTTCACATATGTTGCATAGCCCAAACATTGGTTATGATGGCTTCCTAAAGTTATTGGGGATTTTGGACCATTAATTGCACCCAAAGCACATGTTTTGGTCAACTAGGAAAATGATCACCGTCATTAATGATATTTGTTCCCCTTAGGGTGCTCCCACTCCTTAAATCATGTATCCGGTTTGACCAGAGGAGCCCATGCTTTGTTTTTTAGTGTTTTTGGCTATTTTGGACCATTTAGTGTTGCCGAGAGCCACTCCCACTCACCCATGCACTCCAAAATGCCTACTTGACCCTTATATATGACCAAGAATGCTTCCTCAATGTTCACATGGCCATTCAGTAGCTTTTTAGGTGGTTTCATAGCTTATTGGTCCACCTAGGGGGATTTTAGGTCCAATCTAAGCCCGCCACATGTATGCCACCAATTTTCCTCCAAAGGCAACCAATTTTATCCTATTGTAATATAATCATATTCCAAACATGTGTACATGTTGTACTATAATATAAAAATCAGTTATTGGCACCATTTCTATGTGTTAATTTTTCTCTTTTACATTGTTTTCTTCATGTATTGTCAAATTCTTTTGTTGTGAGGATTCTCTTAGCTTCTAGATCCAGCTGTGAATCAGAATTTTAAAAAATGGAAGATGGAAGAGCAGAACTGAGGAGAGGTGTCATCTAAGCATGAACCACTGAAGTGAAGACTATTCTGATATGAACATTGCATTAATGATATGATTTGAAACACTATTTGAATGATCATCTTCTCCATTTGAATTTGTGTTCATGAATGGTATTTTGATGTTGATGTGAAGATGTGTCTCTTCCTATCTTGTAATGGATCTATGCATTGGATGTTGTGTTATCCACATTCAAGCATTCTACAACTTTTCATAAACCTTTTAACACTGGAGCTTCTACCTTCAACGAAGCTAAAATTTCTACAAGAATGTGGACCTCTTTCTCTTCAGTGTGTGGATGTGTTAACACCAATCCCCACTACAAGATGTACGGAATTAACTATACCTTTCTATGATTATACCCAAATAAATACATATTGGCTGACGAATCATCAAGATTATGGTGTTCAAACCTACAAAGAGTCCTTTTCTCAAATTATTTTGCTATGGAGAATGGAGAAATTAGTGTTATAGCCCTTTATTGCTGGATAGATCTATGAAGATTACTCAACAATTTTAATTGAGAGCTACAACCTCTCTGATTGAGTTGTGAATTGTGTCCACGAGAGGAAATGCGTGAAGAGCAATTGTGGAATGTTAATTTTTTCATCTAAGGCTACAATTTTGAATAGTGAATAGTTAAATATATATATGCCCGTAAATACGACTCTCCAAATGTATGCATTCAGAACAAGACATATATAAATCACAGACTGAAGAAATTTATTCAATTTACCTGAAATTGTTGTAGAATGAGAAACCGGTTGCATTGTGAAGCAACAATATACATATCTCTACATGTCTTTGCATATTGTGAAAGAGAAAAGATACAAATATGAAACCTATTCTATAATGCATCTGCCTTCTTGGTTGTTAGTGATAGGACGCCGTGAAGAAGACTCCAGTGCTCAGGAAGACTACTCTTTATTCCATTCACTGTGAAGATTGTAGTGAGTCATATGATGAACTCATATGGTGAACCTCTTTGCATGGGTATATTGCGCTTGTGAAAGAAGGTGAATGTATTTCCATGAAGAAAATGCTCTCCTGTAAATTACATATTATTAGTTTGAAGAGTTGCGGGATTCTGTCTGAATTATCATTTTTTTGTTTGTACCTTGTGCATTGAAGAGTTAGACTAGTATTGTTTACCTGCATGGTCATATCAGGAACATGTCTGCATTGATGGTAAACTAGTGTGTTGAGCATTGTGCTTAGAAATTTTCAAGTTGTTGAGGTATGACTTCTCATTTAAATGCACATTGGAGACTATTTTTGCTGCATATTGGTTGCTTTTGAGATATGGTATGGTATATATGTCATTCACAATGACTATGTGAGCATTGTATTTGGAATCTTTGATAAACCTGGCACTCATTTTTTGGAATATCCATTGCTTTAATATTGTCGGAGTATATTGTAGAGTTGACTGAAAGCCTTGAACTTGTTACTGAGTTAGTATTTTTTTGTTACTGAGTTAGTATTTTTTTTTTTGCAATAATGTGCTTAGAATGTAGAGATTGTGATTTCAGAAGACTCCTGCCATTAAAGGAACACATCCTTCTTCTACAAAATATCCTTATATTTTGTCGATCACTTCATATTCATTGAAGATTTGAACCCAACATGAATGATTTTTTTGTGTATATCATTGTAATAGTCACAATTGTAGAAGTAAAGAGTACAACTACAAAATTGATTTTTATACAACTACAAAATTGAATTTGTATGCTATAGAATTGAATATAATAATGCTACTAAATTGATAGTTGTTGCAGAAAAAAGTAATGACTGTCTAGCTGCTGAACGACAGTATAGGACTTCCAAAGAAGGATTGGGAGTGATTTTACAAATTGTACTGCAGGTTATTGCTGGAGATATAGAGAAAATTTTCAGATCTGAAACTAGTAAGTGCACAACTGCTTCCATAGAAAATTTCAAAACAAGACCTATATCATTTAGATAGAGTAGATTCCTCAGTTCAACCACCATATATGTAACTTGCAACTATGTTTGTTTGTAAGTTATTGTCTATTTTTTGTACTTGCTTGTATTTTATAAGTATCAAAATCTAAAGAAAATATTAAATTTTTTATTGTATATAGGTGCATTTTTTTCTGTGATTGACACCCGTCGGTGTCACCTTTTAAGGTTTGAATCTGCTGAAATGTATTTGTAAAAGGTGGAGTTGTAGGAAACCATGGAAGTGATATAGTTTACATTCCACACAAAGGGAGTTGATTCTTTGCTACAAGTGAACAATGTCAGCATAATCTATCGTTTGAATTGAGTATGGTATTTGTTTCCTCCAAATAAAAACCAAAAGATAAAATTTTGAAGAGATAGGAGTTAAGCGATGTGTGGATGGTGTCAAAGACCAAGAGATGAAGGTTTGCGATCAAGATCACATCACGTTGAAGATTGCAAATCCATATTCATTCAGGCTCTTGATATTTCAATTCTAGCCTCGCATCAATAATTGTTGACCTACCTCCATTTTCTCTGCCTATAATTTCTTAACACATGGTTTGCATTAAATTTTTTTCAAACTTATTATACAAGTCATGTTTCTTTTTTCTTTTTTTCAATTTTAAACTCATCGTCCAAGCCTCTGCATTCTCTCTTACCTGTAGAGTTTTTCCCACTAGTTTCCTCCTGTAATAAAACGCATCCGCCATCATTTTACTATGAAACCTCCTTCGATAGACTCTCCTTTAGCCTATATTCCATCATCTCCAATCCCTATTCCTATTGCAACCTCTATAAACCTCCACAATAATTTATCTTATACTTTTGCAGAGGTTTTTGATATTGTGACCTCAATTTCGAACATGCACCAGATCGCTATGGAGGAAAAACAAATTTTGATGCCATACATGACTACCTCCATTTTTGGGTCAAGACCTCCCCTCATGGTCGTCCCTCGGATGAGGAATTTTCCATAACTCATGCGATGTTGCACCAACCTATACGACGAAGAGAGTAGCACAATTGTGGCATGGGATAGAGTGATAATTTTCACAGTAAAAAAGGAGTTCATCAAGAAAATGATAGGGATTCCAGAAGGGGTCTCTGAAATTTATTCATTGAAGATGAGATTAATATCAAATAGAAGGAGCTATTTCCATAAGACAAAGCTCATTTTCTCTTAACCTTACTTCCCCATCACTAAGCTACCATAACATGACCCCCCTATAGGTTAGATATTTTTGTTGAATTACCCAAAATTATCATGTCACTCATCTACCAACTTTATTTTTTCAGCAGTGACGAGATAGTAGGTGAGTTTTTTCTCAGTTTGATTCTTGAAATTAGTCATCCATCTTAATCAGTAACACAACTTGATTTTGCTCAGTTTTTAGTCAATGTTATTAAGGACAATTTTGTTGTTTTCTCCATTCTTACGATTTTTAGGTTCAAATCATAGTTAATGTATATGATCATTTATTAGTTCCTAGATAATTTCTCACAGTCACTTATTAACCTGATACTCCATCACCCCACCAATGAAAAATACCTTGAGTTTGTAAATCAAGTGATGTCAAAGATGTAGATTTTCAATGGCTCCCTCTTTGCCAAGATTCTACCCTATTACAAAAGAATTCTTCAGATAATCCTAGAGGCAACTTAGGGAGTTTGGTTCTCATTTGACAATCAAAATAAAATACAAACTTATGGATTTGATATTGCTTCTACCAATTTCCATATTTCCTAACCCCTAGGATATTTTCCTTGGAATACATATGGCATATATTCAATTTCAATGTTGTTCATTTCTTGAAGAACTAGCAACAACCACATTAAATTAATAATGC
>LPNX010254579.1:10880-38438 GCA_001517045.1 Pseudotsuga menziesii | reverse complement strand
CATTATACAAGGCCTAGAGATGTCGAACGATTAAACGATTCATCAACCATTTCCTTGATTCTATTTGCATGTTTCTCAGAACACTAGAAATTTCTAGGCTGGAAATGAAATAAACCAAGTAGATGATAGAGATATGCACCAATACAAGATGCCATTCTTGTATACACATGATTTAAATTTACATGAAAAGGTGTGGTCTCTTTAGCATCAGTGTTACCTTCTTCCAGCACGGTCCATTAGAAATACGAGTAAAAGTAACCAATACAGTAATAGAGCACAATGTACATGGCTTTGCATTGCATTGAAGTCAGGATGGCTTTCTGGCTTGCTATTACCAATAGCTTTATCTTCTTACATCAGCCAGGGACTGGTTATTTATCATGTAGAGAATTTATTTCTTCCAAAAATGATGGTGCGATCTACAGCTCCTATGGCAACTAACAAAGTGAAAATGATAGGACATGCTAGATTCATGTCAGCTTCAAAACCACATATAAAGTCATTGAATGGCATGCAATAATTTTCTCAGTGTTAAAAGTTAATGCATTTTAAAAACTTATTAATGAGTACCTTGTTAATGTGGTTTCAACCTCTTTTCCTCAGCTGTGGGCTCCATACCTCACAAGCATGAAGGAGAGAAGGTGCCAATAGGTTATAAGAGGCAGATCTTAGTTCTCATATTTTAAAAATGTAGATGGAGTATCCTAGAAATAACTTATGCACATCTTAAACTTTATTTCTATTGCATAATTCACATATGTTGTTTTCTTAAGATGTTTTAAGAGTGCCCTGTATTTTGTCTCACTGTAAAATTTGTGATCCGGTTGTCGTCCTATTGATATTATTTTTGCTATTCCAACCAATTTCCTATTTTTATGGTATGGTGGTTGAAGTTCTGGATTGAGATTGGATAATAACAATTTTCTTATCTTGTGGAGGACTTATGTGTTCAACAAAACTTCCCTGCATTTGTCTTTAGGTAGTAATTTTACATTTGATCTAGTGGAAATATGGAGATTCCCGAATTGAATGGCCATTTGATGCTGCCATTTGGCCACCCTGTCCACTATGATTTTAAAATGACATTTTTCCAGTCTTCCTAGTTAAAAAAATATCTGGTCGAAAGATGTGTAGGTGTCCAAAGACAATTCCACAGGATATGATTCAAGTTGAGTTTGTGGCACATCCTATGCATCTCGAGTCTATTTTAAGATTGGTTTCCTTTCTCCACAGATTCAGATCTCTTGGAGACTTAGCTTCAGGACGAGACCAATATCCTTTCTTGACACTTTGTTCTTGTGAGGAGATTGCTTCTACTTCTGCAGACCTACACCCTAGAGGAAAATGATGTTGATTCTTTGAGGCATCTTTTCTCCTTTGGTATGTTGATCCAAACATTAAAATCTGTTATTTTTCCTACTTGGTTTTTTGAAAATATCACCTAGGCATTGATCTTGTTGCCATTCTTCAGGATGATCTATTTCTATGTTACAAAATAGTGCAATCTAAATTTGTGATTTCATTTTTTATTTTGGAGTAGTTACTTGTTTCACTCTTTTCTAAGAAATTTGATTGGTTCGAAATCCTCAGTGACTGCATGCAAAGGTACATCTAAGAGGAATTATTTTCGAGGTCTTGAATACATTTAAATTTAATCTACAACTCTTATGAATGAATATAAATAGTTGGATTCATATTTTTATACCCAGCATGCTTCTTATGAATGAATATAAATAGTTGAATAGTGATGCAGGCCACATTGGATCATTCTATGTATAAGGTTTTATTTAGACTTACAGAAACCAATATAGACTCTAGAGTGAGTTCTGTATTTTTGAATAACAAAAATTGGCTTCTTGTTTCAGTTTATTTCTGTCATTCATTCCCTCATCATTGCTACCTAACAACTTGATCAGTAGCTTGATTGGAATCCTCTTGATTAGGTAAGTGATACTGTACTACCTTTCAATGTTTTATCTAAATTATTTGTGTTTTGCATTGCCACTTTGTATTGACTGTAGCTTGTGTTCTATTTTATGATATTTTTACAGGAAATACACAAGACTCCAATGGGAAACCCATGTTTCAAGCAAGAAAGACCAAGGTTGGAGACACAATTAACATAATTGTTAACATCTTCTCGATTGCGGTAGGTCACCATGTCCTACTTTCAGTATCTTGTTAGTATTATGCTTGAATGGATAGTTTGTATAAAATCAGCTGTCATTGTTTACAAAAATGTTTAGTGTCATGTCCAATGATTATATGAAAATGTACATAAGAGAAATACTAATGGAAATATTTGTTTGTAGGTTTCCATTGTCATTGTTGCAGTTCCAGAAGGACTTCCATTGGCAGTCACCTTGACGTATGATTAATTGCAGAGGTTTTTCTAGATTTAGCTTATTCAAATTATTATCTAGTGATTGTCTATGATTTATTTGAGAGTGGTGTCTCGCTTCTTAACATGTTTTCTTGTCATTTTATTGACAGTTTAGCTTATTCAATGAAGAAGATGATGGCAGACAAGGCTTTGGTTAGTATCTGATTTACAATAATTTATTACTATGCATGGATGGGTGATTGATATTTCAACATCTAAAAATTCACCCCATTCCAAGTACGAAGTTTGTTAGAATGTGAGACTATGGGTTCTGCTACAAAAATTTGTAGTGACAAAACAGGGGCATTGACCTTGAATCTGGTTGGCCTTTCTCATTGGTTTATATCTATGGGCATGATTTCTTCTTACAAGTGTGTTGGGCTATGATAAAACATGGCATTTACCCATTGTTATATGATTCAACGTTCTTGTTAATTGCATGTGAAGCTTAACCCTGTTACATAACACGTCATATTTGGCTTCCAGATGATAGTTGTTAGGGAATGGGTTGTCGGCAGGCTCAGGGACCAACTAGGCAGTTCAGAAAGTTTCCCTTCTATTGTACGTTTCCTTCTTATTGAGAGTATCTCCCAGAATACCAAAGGGAGTGTCTTTAAACCCGAGGTAAAACATTAGAATCTTTCCAAGTGCATGAGTATGAATAGAAACTTGGAAATAAATGTCTAATCGCTCAATTCAAGTGATTTGTATAGAAAAAGGAAAAGCAATTGGAGGCTAAGATCTTGAACATTATAAATAATTTTCTTCATTGTTTTTGTATTTTACAGTTCATTGTTTTTTTTACTTAGATTTTTTTACTGGATTTTGCAGGAATGAAATTAACTAAGTGGGCCATTGAGTATGAAGAGCCTGTTGCTGAGGCTTTGCCATTGAGTATGAAGAGTCTGTTGCTGAGGCTTTCAAGATGCTAAGTATGGGTTAATTGAAGCTGCTGCGGGATCTAAGTATGGCTTAGCAGCCAAGTACAAATGGGATGGTTTAGTCATTGTAATATTTTGAAAACTCATCGATGTACTAGATGATTTTCATGTAAATTTATATGGAGATAGTTTTTGAGAAAACTCATATTTATTGTAATACTTGACATTTCATATAATATAATTTGCGCTATTTAAAACTTATATGGTTGTACTTTATATTATTTATAAGTGTTGTAATTAACTAATTAATATGTTGTTGCTTAATTCACATGTGTATTATATGATGATAATTAATGTATGGTTTTTTATTATTATTTTAAACATAATATCATATTAAAAATCTATGTTGATTAATAATGGACACCATTTAAACTACTAAAATATAATAAATACACATAAGATGGCTAAATTAGTGACCAATAAATGAGATTAATGACAAAAATTTGCATATAAAATGACCAAAAATTGAGAGATACTTGACCAAACAATGAGATATAAATGACCAAAAAAATGACCAAAAAGCAGTTTTGGTGGCTAATTTACGGTCTTTTATTACGCGACCAAATGTGGTCATATTCTAGTTTGTCATGTGGTCATTAATTTGGTCATAAATGTAGTCATATATTTGGTCGTTGATTCAAATATTGACCAAATTAATGACCAAGTATATGACCAAATTAATGACCAACTGACAAGCTATAAATGACCAAAATAAAATGACCAATTTTGGTCACGTAATAAAATACCATAAATTAGCCACCAGTGATCACCAAACCAAAAGTGGTCATTGATATGCGGATTTTGGTCATTTTTTTTGTCACTAATTTCTCATTTTCCACTAGTGATAACCCCTACAAAGTACCCCCTCGATAACCTAGGTAAGGTAACTAAGGTCACCTCAATATAATCAATGCTCAGGCGAACAGTCGCAGGCAAGATTGACCATATGGGCAGGGTAGCAAAGCCCGAAAATCTCGAAAGAGACCCCATATATGAATACAATCCTAGAAACATCTTCGGTGCTACTCAGTTATGACTAGGGGTTATCCAATCAATAACCACTCACACTGCCTCATGCTTAACTCCCTTGTAAGAGGAGGATCCTGAGAAACATTAATTATACCAAGGAATTTCACACTCTCACCTGGACAGACACATACATGTTGTTGTTTAGTGGTCTTGAAGAATTTACTAACAATGAACTATTCCAAGACCCTAAAACGTAATCTTGTTGGTGTACCCTATCAAAGAAATAGTGTAATCCATTTTAATTTAGTGATGATTTTATTTGGCTTTATTACTCAAAAAAGGTAGATGACTGTGCAACCAATGGTGTTATGACACAACATGAAGTAAACTGTACACCTAACAATCAATGCAAATGCATTGTGTTGAATGAAAAACAGGGCATGCTACTACGTGAAATGCACAATTTTCTTCACATGACAAATGTAATCATTCCTATATGAAATCCTGACTAATACTTCTCTAAGCAAAGCTATTTCAAGTACCATGTAAAATGCAAAGTGCAATGATGCATAATGATGCAAAGAAGGAAATATTTTTGGATTTTTTGAATAAAAATGAGATAATAAAGCAAAAGAATGACTCTACCACCCCCAGAATTTGTGAGCACAATCAAACAACACTCATGCAAAGCACTAAGGTAAAAGAGACCTAATGCACTAATTCTAAAACCAAAAATAAAAAATGCAATGACAAGAACATTCTTAAAAAACATTTTACCCTAAAAGGCATCTCTGGTCAGAAACAGAGGTGTATACAGACTCTAGAAGCATCAAAGGAGACTCAGAATTCATCAAAACTCACCCAGCAACACTTAATCTTCCTCTAAAAGGAAAAAATTAGGGCATATGCGACTGTGTGTAGAAAACCCGCATATGTACGTGGATATCTCAATCAAAACCACGTGTATACGTAACTACGAGGAAAAAACTCGCATATAGGAAGAAAAAGAGATAAAAATGAAGGCAAACAGATAAGCTGAGACAAAATTCACACCTATCAGACACTGCCGGGAAAACATGCCCCCAGACCTGACTCAGAAACAGAGAAATCAGAGCAATTCAAGAACAATGAATGCTGATAAAACCCCCCAAAGGAAAATGACTAGGAACTCCCTAGCGGAGTCGCCAATTTTGTTACGAAGAGAAATTCCTAGGGCTTGGGGTACCACAACAAACAGCTTGACTCCAGAAATCAATCCTTTCTTATATGCAAGAGAAACCAAATATCTAACACTAAAGGATCTCAATTCGTACCTTATTCCAGACGGTTGATGTAGATCCCCATTGAGCTTTCCAACTCCGGCTTGTATTGATAAATTGCTTCCTCAACACTCAACAAACAAGACAAGCATGCTATATATAATTGTGTTAGACCTACTCTAGCATATATAATCAATAACATATAAGCATTTAAAAGCATCCATGGATCAAATACTCATTTAAAAACACATTATTGGACAAGAAAAGATATTTCCATTGATACAAAACAGATATTACAATAGTGACAACCTCTGTCGACACATCTACGAATCAGAGAAACTAAGTCCCCCACTTGGTCCTCCACCACTTCAATCCTCCATCTCTCGATAGCAAGCTCACAAACCAAAGGAAAGCTTGGGAAGAACACAAAAGTGCTCCAAGGGACAAAGGGATGCATACACAAGTATAAGCTCTAGCAACAATGGACTATAGTTTTCTTTCTCTTCAATTCTTCATGCCTTCAATGTATCCAAAGGGTCCCTTATATAGCTCTTCAATGGGGTAATTAAAGGTCGAATCCAAGCAATCTAAAGGCATATGGAAGGCCAGGAGACAAGTGAGTTGGATCCACATCAAGGAAAACTCCAAAAGAATTTGGCCTTTTGCAGAAATCCCGATGCATGCGGGTTTAAGGGTCAAATCCACGTATATACACGAGAAAGGGATTAAAAGTCACGTATGGAAATTATTGCATGTTTTTAGGGATTATCTTGGAAACATCAAAGGTACAAAAATGGTCCATGGGGTCTAAAGATTTTGCAGAAGGGCACGGAAGGCCATAAAAGTGTGATTCACCATGTGTGGTAAAATTAGCTATAACAAAGTGGATGCTTTTCCACGGGATGATGCTTTTAGTGGCGTTATTTTCACCTCTTTTTAAACATTGGTGATATTTTGGATGATAATTAGCATCCTATTTATTGTCCCAATTAGCATCCCAAGTAGCGTCCTAATTAACGTCTCAATCAGTGTCCTAATTAGCATCCCAATTAGCATCCCTTTTTAAAAGTTGGTGCTATTTTGGACAATAATTAGCATCTCAATTAACGTCCAATTAGAATCACAACTATCATCCCAATAAACATCCCAATTAATGTCCCAATTAGCGTCCAAAAAAGCATCCCATATAACACCCATAATAGCCTCCAAAAAAACATCCTGAATAATATAGCAATATATATTGATCCAGGGTTAGCGACAGGAATTGCACCATGAATTTTGGCAAGAAAAGCATCCAGCATAGCACCATGTATAGAGCCAAGAATTGCACCTAGAAAACATCCAACATAGCATCAGTTATAGATCCAGGTATAATGTCTAGAATAATGCCAGAAATTTGAAAGGAACCACGTTAGGAATTGCACTAGGTTTAGAGCTAGGAATTTTGTTTGGAAAATGTCTCACATAATGTCTGATATATCAATGTTAATGTCAATGATTATGATTCATGTGATAGTAATTTTGGATCTTGATTTATCATAGTGGAACCTAAATTATTGTAATCATGGAACTTTTGGATCTTGAATAATCCTAATGAGGGGTAAATTAGCTTAATGTCACCTAAATTACTCTAATGGAATTTAAGTGTCCCCAACAACATTTAATAGACCCTAATGGCATTTGATTGGAATTGGTAAAGACTTAGACCCTTAATTTCAATCTTGGTTCATAACAACCATCCTCAGTGTTACAAATGTTGATATGGCCACCATATTCCTTTTGCAGGTTAAAATTTTTGTTAGGGTACACAGGGTACTCCCAAAGGACCAAACACCAAGACCAATCGCTTTAAACAAATGAATCATAGATCAATACAACAATGTTTATCATGTGGTTAAAACCCTCGAGAGGAAAATAGTCCATGGACCCAGCCAAATAGCTACTTTGAGCAATTTATTATGCAAAAAAAAAAGTTACATGAGCTTCTCATAATCGATCAACTAGCCAAGGACCCTCTATGGTCTTTAAATAGAGATCATAGACCAATCGGGTGTTAAGCCATAAATCAATGGTAGATATGATCTAAGAGAAGTTGAACCATCGGATCACTCTATGTCTAGCACATATCGTGACCATTGGATTATAATATTTACAAATGCATGCATACTAAAGAAACATACTTTTACCTAATTGATATATTACACAAGTTGATCTTAACTAACTCCTAAGTGTCTAAATATCCTAACATCCCCCCTTAAGAACAACTTGGGATAGGATTGAAGGATTTACAAAAGTGACACTATCAGGAAAAGGAAGGAGGCATTAGAGCCTATCCCCCCTTAAGGACACATTCCTAAACTCCTAACATAGACCAAAGTTTAGAAAACTTCGCTTTTGTAAGAGACTTGGTGAAGATGTCTGCAACTTGATCATCTGTAGGGAAATAGAGAACTTCAATAACACTATCATGAACAAGACTTCTGATGAGGTGCATGTGTAGCTCAATGTGTTTGCTGCACTGATGTACAACTAGATCTTTGGAAAGCTTGATGGCACTTTTATTGTCACACCAAAGTGGAGTAGGCCGTTGCTGCTCGAATCCAAACTCTGAAAGGATCTGTCGAAGCCATAAAGCTTCCCGACTACCATTAACTGCAGCTCAATATTCTGCTTCTGCTGAAGAAAGAACAAGAGCTTGTTGTTTCTTACAAGCCCAAGTGATAGGTCCAGATCCCAGGCTAAAAACATAACCTACAGTAGACTTTCGATCATCAGGATCACCGGCCCAATCTGAATCAGTGAAACCAACCAACAAAGGTTTCCCCCCTATACTATAATGAATCCAAAACTGAATTGTACCTTGAATATATCGAAGTATTATTTTTGTTGCTTTCCAGTGACTTTCATGAAGAGTTTGCATATAACGGGAAACATGACCAACACCAAAGGAAAGGTCAGGATGGGAATGAGTCAAGTATAAAAGATTACCAACAACCTGACAATACAAGGTGGCATCTACTTCAGGGGAAGTACAAGTGGCATAAAGTTTGACTCCATACTGGAAGGGAGAAGGAGCTGGTTTACAATCTTCCATGTGGAAGCGACGAAGAAGGTCACAAGCATACTTAGACTGGGGAAGAAAGATTCCTTCTTTGGTTTGCAAGACTTGGAGACCAAGAAAATAATGCAAATGTCTTAAGTCTAACATTTCAAAGTTTTGCTTAAGACTGGATTTCACATGGGTTATAAGTTTAGGGTCACTACTAGTAAGGATAAGATCATCAAGATAAAGAACAAGTATGATGAGATGGTTTCCTACTTTTTTGGTATAGACATTGGGGTCAGAATGGCATCTAGAAAAATTAGTGTCAGGGAGAAAGCTATCCATTTTGGCATACCAAGCTCTAGGAGCTTGCTTAAGGCCATATAAGGATTTCTTAAGGAGACAAACAAGGCTAGAGTTATTTTGAACATATCCAGGAGGTTGTTCCATGTAAATTTCCTCATGTAAGTCACCATGTAAGAAGGGTAAATTTGACATCCATTTGATGGACTTCCCAGTTATGTAAGGCTGCAAGGGAAAGAACAAGGCAAATGGAGTTCATTTTTGCTACAGGGGCAAATGTTTTATTGTAGTCAATCCCTTCTACTTGGGAAAAACCTTTGGCAACTAACCTTGCCTTAAGTCTTTCAACACTTCCATATGATGCATACTTAGTTCTATAGACCCATTTACATCTGACAAGTTTTTTTCCTTTTGGAAGAGGAACAAGATCCCAAGTATCGTTCACTATTAAGGAACGATATTCTTCATCCATAGCTGCATTCCAATATGGATTTCCTAAAGCTTCTGCAAAAGTTTTTGGATCATGATTCTTAGAAACTTGAGCCAAAAGAGAAGAGGCTCGCTGAAACTAAGAACATGTTTGACGTTGATCTCTAGGATAATCGGTAAGATCACTAGTTGCTTCACATGTTGAACGGACCCATCGAGGAAGTATTGGTGCTAGTGCAATTGGAGGAACATGAGCAGGTGGAGGTGGATTTTCATCCTCACTGTCATCATCAGAAACTGGAGTTGGAAACCTGTCAAGGAAGCTGGAAGAAGAACAAGAAGAAGGCACAATCACCAAATCAGGCTCGCAGGCCAAAGATGGCACACCCGCCAAGTTAGGCTTGCAGGCCAAGAGATTTTCATCAAATTTAACATATCTTCTAATGATTATATCATGAGAATGTGGTTGAAGAAGTCTATAACCTTTTACATCTTCAGAATATCCAACAAATATGCACTTTTCACTTTTAGGCTGCAATGCTTTTTGTTTTTCATCCAGAATGTGAGCCCATGCTTCACAACCAAACACACGAAAGTGACTTACATCTGGTTTAATTTTACTCCATGCTTCTTCCGGTGTTATACCTTGTAAAAATTTAGTGGGTGTGCGATTAACTATGTAATTTGCACAATTTATGGCCTCAGCCCAATATTAAAGACTTAGTCCCTTAGATTGGATCATACAATTAGCCATTTCTTTTAAAGTGCGGTTATTTCGTTCAGCTACACCATTTTGTTGTGGTGTATATGGAACAATGTATTGTTGTTGGATTCCTTGTTCAGTGCAAAAAGTAGTGAACTTGTTGTTAACATATTCTCCTCCATTGTCAGATCTTAACTTAATAATTTTGATGACCAGATTGTTTTTCAGCAAGGGCCTTGTAGGCCAAGAACATGTTAAATACTTCACTCTTAAGTTTTAGGAAGTAAACCCAAGTGCATATGGAGTAGTCATCAATGAAAGCTAAAAAATATTTGAAACCAGAAAAGGAAGTAGATGGAAGAGTGCCACATAAGTCACTATGCATAAGCTCCAAGGGAACTGAGGCGTGCCAAGAGGCACATTTGTCAAAACTGTCCCGATGATGTTTTCCAAGTACACAACCGGAGCAAACACCATCCTTGCAAGATACCAGCGAAATACCAGTCACCATATTGTATTTACATGGTTGTTGTAATGAGCGATAATTTAAGTGACCAAATCACTCATGCCAAAGTTTGCTCAAGTTATCACTATGAGCAACAAAAACTGAAGGAAAAGGAGATGACCCAAAGTTGTTAAATTTGTACAACCTGGTAATATCATCAATAGTTCTAGTAGCAAGGACATTTTGAGGATTTTTAAAATCCTTGATTACAACTTGGTGAGGTGTAAATGTCACAATTTTACCTTCACCTGAATGAGTAATTTGATAGACTGATAACAAATTGCATGAAATTTTTGGAACACATAGTACAGCACTAAAATGACCATTTTCTACTGGAACTATTCCAGATCCTACAACACTCAGAGATCTATCATCACCAACAAATATTTGTTTGGTGTTACATTCATGCATAGTAGAAAAGATGGCTTGATCCTTAGCCATATGATAAGATGTTCCAGAATCAACGAGACATTCATTTGAAGTAGAAGAAGAATATTTAGTATAAGAGTAACCAAAAGCACAAAGTGCATGTCCATGAGAGTTAGATTCTGAAGATGAATCTATGCTGATGTGGTGCTTCTTCATTGCTGCTTCCAAGGCTACCATCTTCTTAAAACGTTTAGATTCATCATGATTATCTTTCCCACAAAAATTGCAATGACGCTCTGTCTTCTTTCCTTTTTGATTGGATTCTTTGTCATTTTTTAAAGGAGGAGCTGACTAAAAGGGTTTGGGACCCTTGTTGTTTGGCTTATTATTGCAAAAAATTGTTTCTTGGGAGGCTTGGACTTTCTTTCTGTTGGAACAATAAGGCTTTCCCAGATGTATCTGCATTGTTAATTATTCCAAGATGAATGAGCTTATCTTGGTCTCTAATTAAGGAATCACAAAAGGATTCAAGCCTAGGCTATTGATAGCTAGTTGCAGTCAAGGATTCTTTCATGAAGTATAATGTAGATACAAAAACAGAATATGCAGGTCCAAGTTTGGAAAGAATATGATAAATACATTGCTTGTCTTCTTTCTTAATCTTGCATTCTGCACATAAGAGTCTAAGAGTTTTATACTTAGATAAATAGTTTTGAATGCATGAAAAATTATTTGGATTCAAGAAAAGAAACTCATTCTCAAGTTGATGACCCCGAATTTCATTGTGTTTACTAAACACAAATTCCAACTTTTCCCAAGCTTTATCAGGTTCATCAATTCTAGATATGTGGAATCGCAAATAAGTAGAGATTGACATCCCAATCAATCAATGAGCTTCATCACATCGATTTTCCCATTTAATTTTCTTGTCGTCATCAGTGGGTTCTATTTGTTTCCCTGAGGTTATCCTAAAAAGTCCCCTACTTCGCAGAACATCCTCCATACGAGATATCCATGAGAAATAGTTAGAAATTATAAGTATAATATCACAAGGGGCGGCCATACTGTAAAATAATGGCTGAAAGAACAGAAAATAACTATCTGGATGCAAAGAGCTCAAAAAAATATGCGGTTAAAAAAAAAAACGGCACTTAAAACTGATTCCAGATGATGAAGTTATGCTTGATCAAAGAAAATGTTGAAGATGTCCCCAATAGTGATGTGACAGATATTAACTTGACCAACTAAAAAAAGAAGCCCCCTCTTCCGAAGATCAACCTTTGACAATCACTTTTACAATAAAGTTGCTTTGAAGTGAATCACTTTTGTAGAATAAGTGATGTTCACTTTTACAATAATGTGACTTTTTAAATAGTGCGGCAATAAATTAAAAGACTTAAGTGACTCACTTTTATTTTATTTTATTAATGTGAGATGCACTTTTACAATAAAGTAACTTGAAAATAGAAATTGCATGCACTAAAAAGTAGCTTGATAAGACTTGAACTCAAGACTTATCTAGGTGTAAAGCAACTTTGGACCAAGTGAGCTAAGTTTAAAAGGTACATAAAATTATGGAAAGAGGAAGGGGGATTTTTTTTTTTTTAAACTCTTCTCTCTCATTTTCCGTGCTTGCTTTCTTTTCCTGCAAATCACAAAAAAAATGAAAAACAAAAAAAAAACGGTTTCCACACAATGGGGTTAGATCTTGGTTAGCTTACCTGGAAAGTCTACGTTTTCAAGTTTTTCTGTTGTTTCTAATTTTCCGTGATCGCACAAGGTGCACGACAAAGAGCATACGTAGCCGAGAAGACAAAAAAAAACTTTCCCGTACTGTTTCTGATTCGTCGTGATCACGCAAGGTGCACGGCAAAGAGCATACGAAGTTAGGGAAAACAACAGTCCGAGACTAAAACATAAAAGATCTAATATTAAACTGATAAAATATGAGAGATTTAAAAAAAAACCAATCTATCACTGTAACATTATACCTTCTGATTTGTCGAAATGGATGTTTCTGGAGCAAACGAAAATGGTTTTCGGTGAAACGAAAACTATTTCCCAATGGAAATGGTGCTCTAGATGCAATGGAATAGCTCCAATAGGCCACAAATTCATAGAAAATATAGAACCAAAAATCCTTTCAAAGTTTCGGTAACATCGGTTCCAGATCTTGATCAAAACTGAAAGCGGTTCTTCATAAAAGCTCCTGATACCATGTTAGGGTACACAGGGTACTCCCAAAGGACCGAACAACAACAACAACTTTTTTACACAAATGAATCACAAATCAATACACCAATGTTTGTCATGTGGTTAAAACCCTCAAGAGGGAAACAGTCCATGGCCCTAGCCAAATAGCTACTTTGAGCAATTTATTATGCAAAAGAAAGAAAGTTACAAGAGCTTCTCATAATCGATCAACTAGCCAAGGACCCTCTATGCTCTTTAAATAGAGATCATAGACCAATTGGATGTTAAGCCATGGATAAATGGTAGATATGATCTAATAGAAATTGAACCGTCGAATTACTCTATGTCTAGATATTATCGTGACCGTCAGATTATAATATTTACAAATGCATGCATACTAAAGAAACACACTTTTACCTAACGGATATATTACACAAGTTGATCTTAACTAACTCCTAAGTGTCTAAATATCCTAACAATTTTCTTATAAAGGGCTTACGTGATAACTAAGTCCCTACAGTACAAAGTGTAGCAACACAAGCAACTCATAATAGAAAATAGAATAATTCAACATCGTGCCTAAAAGAACTTCAAGTATAATGTAACGAGTTTGTTTTTTTGCAATAATATGTTTCTGAAGCATGCCAATAGGCACCCACATTGAATTTAAAGGCTTGTTAAATGTCATGTAAGACAACTTAGAGAAGTCACAACTCTTCACTTGATATCTTTATATGCTTGATGGTGTGCTATGTCTCACCTAATTTGTTATCACATTACTTTTATTTACTTAGAACACCTAAGGAACTTTCATTGAATACATTATATATCAACATTAACTGCATCCATTAAACTCAAAACCATCGAGGTTGGGACAATTACATATGAAAATCCATATCAACCCTCAATTTGACCATTAAATAAATCGCGTAAATTCCTCCTTATTAAGCACATGACCATGTGATATTCCTTCGATAGCCATGTTGCATGTATTCATTGATTTATGTAAGTATACATCCCATTGAATGGAAGGGTTTCTCGAGAGCTTGGTTGGTGAAGCAAACCCCATACCATACAAACCTCCTCATCGAAATGCAATCATAAGGCTATCCTTGAGTTGAATGTGAACATGTGGTTGAGGCATGGGTTGAGATTTGATACAAAGCTCCACTTACATCCATTCTACCTCCATGAAAATATATAATGAAGTCCTCCTCCTTTTATTTCCATAATATTTCTTGTGTTGATGTTACATTGCTGAGGTTATGTTTCTAATGCTATGCCAAATTTTGAGAATCATCTTTCTTCCATTCACCATTCTTGAGTTTCCTTGTCATCATGATGCCCAATTTTACTCCCGAAGTGTTCATTGCATAATGGGATGTTTAGTTAGGCTTATGCTACATGAGCCAACATTGAAAATTCCCTTGCTCCAATATTTCATTTGAGCTTACATAAGTGGTCATGATAACCATTTATTCCTCTTATTAGTCCATTTCATAAGGGGAGGCATTGTGGGATTGCTTCCAAATCAAATAGAGGCTAGTACAGAAAACAAAGAACCCTCCCACACATAGAGGTTGGAGACAACATATGTTCCAACGTTCTTGTTTTTGTTGGAGGGCCCATACTTCTTGGCATTGATTATGTAAGATAATGAAATCAAGGCTTTAATCGTGTGGAAGAACCAACCCCTTGATCTTCACTATGATATTTGGTTGGTATTGAGTGGATTGATCCCTTAGACATCCTCTTAGGAATCTTAAGGATTTTACTCTATTGAGGCTTAGTATTTTTCCCAATGTTTATTTTCATGTGAAACACCCAGCAATACCAAGTGGTTAACACCATGGTCCCGTGGAAACATCTTGTTTCAACCACAACTTTATCATAAGAGAAGGAGAATAATTTATATGATTGACATGACAGGAACTTCACAAAAATTATCTGTGCTTACTCACTTTAGGGGTGTGCACATATTCCGCTACGCTAATCTATATTAAAGGTGTGCACATTTTCTTCATTATGATGATCGAGTAAAACTTGTGCTCAAAAAAAATTGAAGCAAAACACAAGAAATTTAATTTATCAAATTATCATCAAAGTGCATCATGGATAATACAGAGGCAACTCAATTTCCTTGAAATATTTGTTGCATATTACTCTTTCCATATGTGCAAGTCCACATGCAATAGCAGTTGAGCAATCCAAAACAATCCATACATGGAAAACACATCTTTATTAAACTTCTCGTGACAATTTGTTTTTTTAATGAATAACCTCTACAAATGGCATATTATATATCTCTCCTCTTTCAACTCAATTCCTATGGCTAAAGTATTCCTTTGAAATAAAATGTCACAATTTCTATTACACCATTTGCGCAACACGTTAACCTTGCCAAATTTGGTACATTACATTACATGTGGCCCGACATTAACCTCTAATAACGGAACATAGTCTAAGAAGAAAATCATGGATGGTTCGCATGGATTTTTACACCCTTTTTTATCTTACAAGATATCGATACCCCAAAGAAACTTTACATATTTTATTTTCATTTGATGTAATTTAGATAAACTTTTAGATCCTGGAAAAAGTGCCTATATCTATTGTCAAATTTATGTTGTCCCATACATTTATCTTAGGTAATCTTGTTCATTCATCAACTAAGATACAAGAACATTATTTTGAAATATCTACTTCTCATACTAGCAAAGGGAATTATTTGGCTCTCCGATATAAGATTTGGTAGCATTTGTCTTAGCATGTTTTCTGGGATTGTAGACAAGACCACAAGTCCTTGAGGAAGCCCAAAGGCTCATTCGAAGTGACTAAATTTATGTTTAGTTAAAGTGAGCCAATGTTATGTTAAATTTTATCTAGGTGGGATATAATATGTATTAATAACTAATTAGATATATCGATGTGCCCACTACTTATTTTAGGTACCAAATATTTCCTAGACATGAGATTTGAGATTGCTTGTTCATTGTCAAACCCAAATCAACTTATCCCTATGAAAACCAAGCCCCTCAATCCCTTCAAACTTAAACATCTCCCAAGATTCAATACCAATGATAATGAATATTGATGAGTTCAAGTGGTTTAAAGGGATTTTTAGTGTACTAAGGTTGAACATACCAAAAATATTAAGCCATAACAACTTCAATCCCTTTTTGTGTTACAAATGAGGATGCCATTAGCATAAAAAATGTTCAAGGAACATTTGCGACCCTCATAAAAATTCATCCCTTAAGGTGATAGAAATATTATGCATATTATACCTTCCCACTATAACTCTCATGAATTCTCTAACCTCAAGTAAGCTCAAAAGAAATGAAAAATGCACACCATACACAACTATTTTCTTCTAGTGCTCTATGACCCATCAACCTTGAACTCTTTTAACAATCTACACATGCCAGGTAATAATGTTTCAGACCTAGATCACTCGCTAGCTTGTCGGCTCTGAGGCTGCGTTGACTAACGGCCGCCTAGAGTTTCGAGCTCTCTGGCCGCCCCCATGGCTGTGCCTGGGGGAGGGCTCTCTCCTTCCTCGTCTCTCTCTACCGAGGAAGCCTTCAGATGCCTGCTTTTTGCTCTGGGCTTCAAACCAGCTGCCCCCTCCATTCCAAAATTTATCAAGAAACTGGATGTTGTCCCGGAAATTGATCTCCCGACCGAACAACCTATCAAGATTGCCCTAGCCCTAGATGAATGAGGTCTGGTTGGGCAGTTCATGGGGCTATGGCCCTCTACTAAAACCACTGACGATTGGATCCAAAGGAACTGGCGACCTCAACTCAAGAATAGTGTTACCTGTTACTCGGTTGGAAGAGGATTCTTCATCTTTGAATTCATTTCCAAATAAGATCAAGACCTTGTCTTTAGAAACGGCCCGTACTTCATGGGCACCCAAGGGCTGTACCTCAATAAATGGACCCCAGACTTCAACGCTGAAGTAGATGTCCCAAAGGAAGTGCAAGTGTGGGTAAGGCTACCAAATCTCCCAGTTCACTGCTGGAACTCACAAACCCTCGAAAAAGTGGGGAATGCCCTGGGGAGATACATAGAAAAAGCAGAGAACAAAGGTCAGTATTCCTGCGCCAGGATTTGTGTGGAGGTTGACCTGGAAGCTGGGATACCTGAAGCAGTTAAGCTGAAAGTCAGAGACTGGCATCATTACCAAAAGCTGGATTACGAGCAACTCCCGTTCAAGTGCCGGCATTGTCACGAGCATGGACATTTACAGAGAAACTGTCCTCAAATTCAAGTCCATGATGAAGAGGAGGGCTGGCAAAAAGTTAAAAAGGGCAAATCTGGCAACAAAAATCATGAAAAAAAGACAGGAAGTAACATGCAAAATCTTCCATCAAGCTCTTCCTTCCAGGAAGCCATCAAATCAACTCCAATCATCATTCAGGAAGAAGAAGATCCAAAAAAAGCTAGCGATCCTGTCGAAAATCAAACCAGCAATCCACCGAAAGGAAAAGAGGCCGCGTCCCATATTGAAGAGCCATTGGAAATGGGGGAAATTCCTCACGCAAGGGGAGCCTCCCCTGCTGATCCATCTAGTCCTCTCAAAGACTCCAGCGTGGATCCTCTTCTTCTAGAAATGGATCAAGAAGAATCGGATGAAGGGGATTCCTCAAGTAGTCTACCGACGGTCCCCTTCAAAAATCCAAGAGGCCGGAAGTAAAAAAAGAAGCAGAGGGAAGAAGCTTCCTACTTAGCGATCCTTGAAGGCTCACAAAAAACACTGAAAGGTATCATGAACGCCAGATCGAAGAAAGGAACCAGTCCGGCCTCAAAAGGGGCCACCTCCCCCCACCGTTATTAATGTGCTACATCTCCTGGAATTGCAGAGGATTAGGGTCTTCATTAAAAGAAGAAGCAATGAAAGATATGGTCCGAATTCACAACCCTGAGATTCTGCTTGTTCAGGAGACTAAAATGGAGGAAGCTGCTGCCCTCCAAGCTGGGAAAAAGTTCTGGATAAAAAGCACCGGGACTGCCATCAACTCTAGAGGAGCCTCTGGAGGTATTGCAACCTTCTGGGATTCCAATCTCTATACTCTTGAAGCTAAAGTCCGTGAGCTCCACTGGATCTTTACTAAACTCTTCCACAAACCATCGGGGCATTCCGTAAGTCTCTTCAATCTCTATGTTCCTGTTCTACAATCGGAAAAAAAAGACTGCTGGAATAACCTAGAATCCTTTCTCAATCATCAGCGTCTTGATAATATTATTGTTGCTGGCGATATGAATGTTACCTTAGCCTCAAGTGAGAAAAAAGGTGGCTCGCTGGTCAGGGATCCCTCGAGGGAATGGGTGGAGGATATTATCCTCGGCTGGGATATCCTAGACATAAAATCAACTAGAGGGAAGTTCACTTGGACGAATAAGAGAGTTAGACCGGGTCATGTGGCTGTCCGGCTTGACAGGTTCCTAGTCCACTCCTCCTTTCTCACCCTTGGTCTTTTGGCCTCCTCCAAAATCCTCCCTCACTGTAACTCGGATCATAAACCCATCCTTCTAGATCTGTCGCTTGCCCCTAACCTCAGTCCAATCCCCTTCCGCTTTAGTCCCCTTTGGATCCAGCAAGAGGATTTTCTTCAAGTTGTCACCGACTCCTGGGCCACTCCTCTTAAAGGCTCCCCATCCTTCATATGGGAATCCAAGCTAAAAAGGCTTAAATCAGATCTGAAAAATTGGGCAAAACTCCTTGTCACGCCCTCCTCAAAAAGAAATGCTGCACAAGCTAAATTGGATGAGCACCAATGCCTCATGGATGTCTCAGATATAACTGACTGCATGCTAAGAAAGGAAGAGGAGCTCCAGAAATCCTTCTTCTCAGCATGTAGGACGGAAGAGGAATATTGGAGGCAGAAATCCCAAAATCTTTGGCTCATGAGTGGAGATAAAAATACCAAGTATTTCCACAAGCAGGCTGAGGCTCGGAAAAACCACAATGCAGTCTCAGAAATCAACTACAATGGAGACCTTATCAAAGACTTTGAGGGCATCAAGCAGGCTGCCCATGCTTCCTTCAAGGAGTTATACACAGCCCCCATTGAGGATCCTATTGACTCCAACGCCCACCCTTTTGACCTTATTCCAAACCTCATTAAGCAGGAAGACAACAACCTTCTCACAACTCCGGTTTCTATGAATGAACTTAAAGAGACCCTTTCGATTATGAAACCGGACAACGCGCCCGGCCCCGACGGTTTCACCACTAGATTCTTCACCAGATGTTGGTCGATTATAAAGTATGATCTCCTTAAAATGGTTCGGCACTCTCAGTTCATTAATAGGCTGGGAGGAAGCACCAATTCTTCCTTTCTAGCTCTGATCTCGAAGGAAAAAGGTGCCAATACCTTCAACCACTTCAGACCGATCTCCTTGTGCAACACAGGGTATAAGATCATTACCAAGATCATTACCTCCAGACTTAAAAGGATTCTGCCCAAAATTATTCCCGATAATCAGGGTGGATTCATCAAGGGAAGGAAAATCTTGGACAACATCATTCTCGTCCAAGAAGCTATTCACTCCAGCTGCCAGCGTAAGGAGAAAGGTATGATCATCAAACTTGATTTAGCTAATGCTTTTGATCGTGTCAAGCATGATTTTCTGTTTGTTGTTATGGCAAAATTTGGCTTCTCCTCCACCGTTATAAACTGGATAAAAGGCTATGTAGACTCTCCTTGGATTAGCCCTCTAGTGAATGGGAGACCTACGGGCTTCTTCAAAGCAACCAGAGGTCTCAAGCAAGGATGCCCGCTGTCCCCTCTTCTTTACGCCATTCAAGCCTCAATTCTCAGCTTTCAGCTAAACCTCTGCCAGGAATCCCAATCATTTCCTGGTCTCCGAATAGTGCATGGTGTCCGGAGCATAAACCATGCTCAATTTGCAGATGACACCTTGCTGTTAGGGGGAGCGAGCTCCCATTCTGCCGAATAATTTAAGAATGAACTGGAAATTTACAAGGCGGTGTCTGGAAGCAAAATCAACTTCCATAAAAGCAAGATCTATAGCTGGAACTGTTCAGCAAGAGAGCTCCGAGGAATAACCAGAATTCTTGAAATGGATGGCACAGCTGACTGGGAGACCTTCCCCTACCTTGGCATCCCCATCTGCAAAAACAGACTCAAATCAGCAAACTGGGATAACATTATAGATAAAATCAAATCAAAAATCCAAAGTTGGCATGCTAATTGGCTCAATACCGCAGGTAAAACTATTCTTTTAAAAGCTGTCCTTAATAGCATGCCTATTTACCATTCATCCATCATGCTTGCCCCTGCTTTGGTCATTCACAAATTGGAAAGTATACTTCGAAAATTTCTGTGGGAAGGAGGCAAGGGGAATGAAACGAAATTCCATCTGATTAGCTGGAAAAAGATACAAAAACCTCGTTATGAAGGAGGGCTGCAAGTGAGAAGTCTCTCCTCTCAAAACCTGGCTCTAGGAGCTAAACTTCTCTGGCAAATTGTAACTGGAAAAGACAGCTGGAGCAAGAAAGCTCTAAGGAAGAAATACTTTCCCAGCCCAAGAAAAAGATGCTTGGATGTACCTCCCCCAAGCAGAAATGGATCCCGGATCTACAAGATGTGCCTTAAAGCTCTGGAACCTTTCCGAAGTAACCTTTACTGGATCCCTGGTGATGGTAAAACCATAAGAGTTTGGGACGACTCAATCATGGGAGATACCCCTCTTGGATCATGCAGGGAAGTTGAGAATCTCAGAAGCTGGCTGTTAAACAAAGGCATCATATCGCTCTCGGACTTGTCTCAGTGGGAAGATAACATTTGGATAGGGTGGGACCTAGGCAACCCCCCTCCAGACGTTGCTGCCGAGGCTGATCTGCTCTCAACCCTCCTCCAAGGAAAATCTCCCATCAAGGGAGGATCTTGAGACAAAAGAGGATGGGGGAGTAATTCAGGAAATTATTCCTCTGCTGAAGGATACAAGAAGTTTCAGGCTGCCCCTTGCACTGCTCCCAACCCTGCAATCTAGAAATTCCTGTGGGAAAAAGGCTTCATTCCAAAAATAGACATGTTCTGCTGGACTATGGCTCACCACAGTATCCTTACTGGAGAAAACCTCAAGAAACGAGGGATGGAAGGCCCCTCTAGATGCTCGTTGTGCAAAAAGGAGACTGAAACAATGGATCACCTCATCACTGGCTGCAATTTCTCCAAAGAAGTATGGATTCAGGCCTTGAGGATTAGCCCGAGCATAAATTGCCCAACCTCTATCCAAGATCTCCTCTCAAGCTGGATGCAACTCTCCCCTTTCTTGCTGCCCAAGAAACCTCTCCTTCAAGCAGCCTGGAATTGGATCCTTAAAGCTATTTGTTGGAAAATATGGACGGAAAGAAATAGTCGAATCTTCAGGGGGCAGGAAAGCCACCCTTCCAAAGTAGCAGCTCAAGCAAGAGCTATTGTTGGGGAAGCACTGGAACAGAACTCCTCCCTGGCTAACACTGTTCCTCTCAAGCCCGAAGAATCACATTGGCTTGCCCAGTTTGTCCCCAATCACCACAACAGAACTCCATCAAAATCTCTCTTAGCTAATTGGGATATTAGGCTAGATGAGGACACCTTCAACAGGTGGAAACTTGCAAGGAATACTATCTGTCTTTTCTTTGATGGAGCAGCAAAGGGAAATCCAGGGCTTTCCGGTTGTGGTGGAGTTATTACTGAAGCAAATGGCAATTTGGTCAGCTCCTACGCCTGGGGTCTAGGAAATGGGACAAATAATAAGGTTGAGTTCTGCGGGCTTTATCAAGGCTTGAGGATTGCTAGGACCAAAGGTATTGCAAAACTTCTGGTGTTCGGGGACTCCAGGTTGCTAATCCAGGCCATCTCCAATAAGAAATGACCCTCCAATGTGCAGTTAGCTCAAATTATGCAAAGAATTAGGACGCTTTGTAAAGATTTCCACTCTATTAATTTCTATCACATTCTTAGAAATCTGAACTCTACGGCAGATAAAGCAGCGAATGAAGGAGCGCGTTTATGCAGAGGAATCCTGCACATGGATGGCATAGAGACTAGATGGGACGTCCCCTAGCAGGGTCATGTGTCCTCATTCGCCTGGCAGAACTTTGATGCTCCAAGATTCCCCGTCCATCGCCTGGCACTGCAGAGGAAATCTCTGTTCTATGATACTGCTCTCATGCTGTCTGAGACCGAATCGTCCCCTGGGTTGCTTTATTTACTGCCTCCTTCGCCATGAAATGCACTGCCTTTGTTCCTTTTGCTGAATCTGCGCTGAAGGTTAAGCATCCGATCTGTTGCGTGCCCCAGAAGTGGTCCCTCGTCTCTCTATGGCTTCGGATAGCTCCTCTTCATCGGGTTTGTCTGTGGAAGCTAGAATCCAAGAGCTAGAATCAGCAATGGGGAGAATCCGAGGCCGTATGGCTGGCTTTGAGAATACTCTGGAAGAGTCCACTAAGGCTGCGAACAAATCCTGGGACTTACTGAATGCCGATCTAAGGAAGTTAAGAGAATATCATGCTGCATCAGCTGGAAAAATGAAAAATTTTAAGGCCGAGGTGCGCACAGGGTTTAAAGATGAAGCAAACGTTCATGGCGACTTTGGCAAGCGTCTCGATGCTCTGGAGACTGCTGTGGAAAAACTGGATCTGAAATGAAGAGATGGAGTCCTGTTCCCACTCTAATCCTCTGCCGCTCTTTGAACTACTATGTTAAATAACTATAATAAGGCCGTTGTGCCCCTCTCGATCAAAGTTTAACTTTGGGAAATCGAATGTCTGCTATGTTTTGTTGCAGCACATGGCAGCTATTTTGCCGGCTCCTTATAATCTAATCCTCTGTTTTAGTTTAAAAAAAAAATGTTTCAGACATACCTTACCAAATTCCTTGTTCAACAAGGTACTAATCCATAAATAAACCTTATAGCGACGCTAGATAAACTTAAAACACAAATTTAATAGTACATCTTCTTATAGATTTTTAGTGGTTCATTTAAATGCTAATTACTATAGTGGAATTGTTCTTCTTATATATTTTTAGTTGTTCATCTAAACACAAATTACCATAGTTAAATTGTTCCAACCCATCTAAATGCAAATTTGACATAATATAAATTATAACAATATTCATTAAATCTAAACATCCATAGAAATTGTAATAAAACCTATGTTGCACGAAAGCTAAACATCTTAATTCATTACCAAAGAGAGGTTTTGCTTTGGCCATAGCCATGAAATGTGGACACCACTATCATGTTGGGATATGTGGTGACAAGGGAGAATATGGTTCACTATATTTCTCTATAAGATCACAAAGAATTCCTCAAAATGTTGCTACTTGTCCAATATAGTAAGTTAACTTACAAGGAAAATGAAATATTAATCCCTCGGCACTAGCCATTTTGGTGCAGTTTTTATGAAGACCTGGTTACCAACACTCACCCAAGATTTTGACCAAACCCTCATAAATTTATAAGTAGCATATAAATTGTTATAATGTGATAAAGGAGTAAACCATACAAATATAAAGAAAAAACAACAATAATTTATAAATCTTGTGTTTTGACTTACTTTACTATTCCCATTTTTTCACAATCTTGATTTAATTGTTGGGACAAATTTCTATAAAGATTCGTCTTGTTATGTGAGTGTTATATTCATAAAAATTCATTACTAAAATTTCTTTATATTAAAAAATTAAAAAAATCAATTTCACTAAATTCAAAAAATGAAAACATAGGCGCCAAATTTTTGCCATCTTCATTGAAAATTTATGGATTCAGAAGCTCTGATTTTGCTTACTTTCTCTCTACTAGGGCTTGAGGTTACTGCTTTTGTAATCAATCCTTCCAAGAATATGATACAATGCATCTTCTCCCTTAATACATACTCAACCAACAATTGAAAGAGTGGACAAACGTTTTGTAGACCAATGGATTGGCTTGGACGGTTTGCTGTGGGAAATCTGTATTAAGAAGCTACTATAGCATACAAAGGAGTAGTCTACTGTAAGACACCATCATTTTTGTTTTCTAAATAGTAGTATTAACCATCAAAACCTAGGCATTCTCCTTCAAATTCTATTTATCAACACAGATCCTCCATTACATGCTTGGGTGTGTTCTCTACAACAACCTTTTGCTGGAATACCTAATGAAATTAACCCTGATGATCTTGGTGTTTCAAAACCTACAAATGGAAGTAAAATCACCTTCCCAGGTATGACAATATAAACCCTTATACTATTTCAAATGGAATCATCACAAATATGCTGAGGGGTATACCAAAACTACCCAAAATAGTCACACAAACCTTCTTGTAACTATTGTTACTTAAATAAGGCATTAACATGTTTCCAATATCATGAAAATACCCATGATGGTAACATGCTACAAGGAAAAAATACTCTTCAAACTTATCAAGTCTATTGCTACAAGCCTAAATTTCTCCATTCTGTTGTAACTTCTTTGTCATCATGATGATCCAACCACCAGGAATTTATCTATTCACTTTGCAATTCGATCCTCTCAAGCCCGCTTTTATTTCTAGGAGGGTTTGAGATTCACTGGATCCACATCTATAAACCTTTCTCTTCTAGCTTATGGATGAAATACCCAAATAAAGAGTCATACCCTTCCCTCGCCCACCAAACTTCAGCCACACTCAAATAAAAATCGAGATCCCCCAATGATTACTAAATCAGAAGACATAAAATATTTTGAAAAGAAAACCATACTATAAATGGACCCAATCCTGATAGGGCCATATATATTTACCACCAGAACATCCAAACAACGATCCAAGGGGTGGACTTAAAGACCCAAAAAGTCCTCAAAACCCCAATAATTTGAAACCTTTATAGTCCTAGATCTCCATCCTATAGCTAGGTCCCTAGAACGACAACCCATTACATCCAATGCAACAAAATACCACCCATGAAACATAACCTCCATAAATTTTTGAGCAATTTCACCTTCCCCAAGAGTTTATTGAAGGAGAATCACATCAGAACGAGTAGAATCTACCATATTTTTGGATGGGCTCTAAGGGTTGGCATTAAAAACATGAGAGCCCATTAGAGTCTACTATAAGAGGACTAGTATCACACAAATTACACCCTTCATGCCTTTAAATGCTCTCTCCCGTAGCAATTTTCCCAATATAAGCATCGTAATACATGTGGTTGTATGGTTCTGAGGGGATCACAATACTAGATGGTAAGCAGCGTATTTTCTGGTTGGAATGCTTTTATGTTTTCCTTACTGAACCAAGATTGTTAGAAATCATGTTGCCAATGTTGATAGTAATTGTATGGATGCTTATTCTTGTAGTGGCCCATCCAGTATTTATTAGTGTCGATAATCTGTCAACATATTTTTTTATCTGCAGCTAAAACTTAGAGATGGTGTGACATTTTAGTGGTGTTTCTAGGGAAATTCCAAATAGAAATGTAAGATTACTTTCCTGTTCAAATAAATTGTCACGATTGCTTAATTTCATGTCAGTGATGGGAAAAAAGTTAAAACCTATGGAAGTCTATGTTAAGTACAATATTAGATCCACTATAGCATCTTCATCTTGTATGCAATATTTGCCCAACATATTAATCCAAAGTGTGGGTAATGGTATCGAATAGGAACAACTTCATTGTACTGGGAGTCCCTTTTTCTTATAGATGTGCAGAAAGAAAAAATCCAAACCAAGTAAGAGTACAAATGGATGGCTGCATTGTCTTTAATTCTCACAGTTGTTGGTTGTGATCAACAACAATAATATTCACTTATTGCAGTGCACCTCTTTTCCAATATCGAAACCCATTACAGAGGTGTCCTATATACATTTTGGAGCTCATATAACTTACTAAACATCTTCGTAACATCCCAACTTTGCACCTAGTTCTATATCCTTCCTTGTTTAGGTGTGTTTGAATGCTTGAATCTAGTAGTTCCTGCACCACTATGACATGTTTCTTTTTGGTGTATATTGTTTCACATGCATTTCTCTCATTGAAGTTCTCTTTTGATCACATTGTGAAGATGTGTTCAATCGTTGTTGCATACAACATTATATTGAGTATCGAGGCTCAGAGTTCTCTAGTTTTCTCATAGTAGCACTTTTCCTACAAGCTATGTAATGAAGGCTACCTTTGGAATGTGACTGATGTGGTACAAACTGGGTTTCTTTCCCAAATAACACCACCCCATCAATTTTGGACTATGTATTAGTGAATGTGAATTTTTTTGTAGACATTCTTGCTCACCCCACAGCTTGTGTAGCTTCTCCAAGTGATTTTAATTTCTTTGTTTAATGTTGGAAGTGGGTACATGGGCCTCTATGGTCTACACTCTGCAATATGGTTTCTTGAATTATTAGTATTACTGTGCATGGCTCCCCACTTTTTATTGGTTAAATAGGAAACTTCCAGTTTCCACCTTGGTGCCCACTTCCTTCGTACATTAGATATTTAAAGTATGCTTTATTAAGCCTTTGCATTCATGCATTTGAAAATCCTTTAGAGTTTCTTTTAATTCTGTTACCTGGTTTTCCCTGTGGTAATTTATGTCATCATTAATGCATTGCAGTTTCAAACTGCAAGTACCACGTGTGCTAAATTAATGGTGCTTTATCAGTTGCTAAATTCTCTTCCCTGCCTTTTTATTTCAAGCTTCTAGGTAACCGGGTCCTTGTTTTTTGGGGTTATTCCCTAAGACACAAGCATCTCTAGAAATTTTCCCCCATGCCTTCACAACACTTAGTTATTTTTCTACGGGTGTGGATTTTGGAGCCTTAAGGAATAGAATAAGGTACTCTTTAAAATGAACCTTGTTAAGGCTAGTGATTTGTAGAGGGAAACTGGGTCCTAGAAGATGATAGATATTATTGATTGCAGCCAATTTTTTTTCAAATTGAACAGTGAACACTAACTTTGGATGTAGTTATGTAGCTTGAGGTAAGAGTGTTATGGAAAAGGGTGAAAAGAGATGAGCTTAACAATAACTTTTTTCATTTGGTTTCTAGTTGAACTTGTACCTAGCATGGAAATTTCAAGGGATGAAATGATTTATATAGATATACTGTAGTTTGTAAATATAAATGGGGAAATTCAGGATCAGGCAATATAAGTAGTGGGCACATTTTCAAGAAAAAAATTATAGTTTACTATCATTCCATGTGGAGTTTTACCAATTAAATTGTTGATCTAAATGTGATTCAGTCATGCAAGAATGTGCAACATATGTGTGTTATTTTTTTTCAATTGGCATCACAAATTCACATTGCATCATCTTATTCAGCTTATGAAGTCATATCATTGCCTTCTTATTTTTGCTCAGTATGAATTACAAAGTTTGAAATTGTGTCCCTTAGCAAGTTGATCATGATGCCATTGAATCCCTTATCCCAGAAGACTTGTCAGTTGGAGAGACAATAAGATGTCCATAATTGGCTAGCATG
>LPNX010254560.1:0-207293 GCA_001517045.1 Pseudotsuga menziesii | reverse complement strand
TTAAGGTGTAGGCTTGAGTAGTAATTATTAGGTTGAGCCTACGTGTGAAAAGGCAATTCAAGTGAACGGATGAATATAAATAGAGAGTGAGAGTATCTCTATTTATCACATTGTGAAATACATCACTTGCTCTCCAAAGTGTGGTGCACTACTGAAGAAGGAAATTTTGGGACTAGACAGAAGAAGAAGACTACTGCTGTTTTGGGAGATCTCTTACTATTTTGGTGCTGATTCTATCTCTAAGGAAGTTGCGGGGTTTTCTCCTTTATGGTTTCCCCAAGGAAAACTCTTTGTGTCTCTTGTCTCTTGTGATGTGCTTATGTTTTATTGCTGTGCTTGTTATTCTCTCAGTGAAAAGATCCTATGATCATAATGCTAGCTTAATGTGATGAAAAACTAACAATTCCATTGCATGTCGACACTTCCATGATGACACTGAAAAAACACCTAACTTGGAGGACCTGTACCTTGAGTTATGTAACTCCGTTTGGCCTCATCTATACATCGTTGGAAAGCCATTTTTGTTAGATAAAACTTTCTAGAAGACACCAAAGTTTGAAAATGCCCAGAAATACCCTAAAAATGAGTTTTTTTGTCTATATGCGACTTTCCTTAAGGCAAACCCACGTACGTACGTGACTTGCTTTCCCGCGTATGTACGCGAGTTGCTTATGTACGTGAATTTATGTATTATTAACCCATGTGTATTTCTCGTGTACGTGGCTGATGTTTCAGCAACCCGCGTATGCCTCTTAAAAATGTCAAAAAACACAAATTTTGAATTTCGGGTAGTTTGGGTAGTTATGCAATTGACTCCTTCAGTTGTAACTACTTTGTCTTCACCTCTAACTCTTCCTTAACCATATAAATAGAGGTAGGGAGGTCCATGAGAGGAGACTTGAATATTTGCATTGTTATGCTGGAGGATTTGGAGCTCTCTTTTCCCACACCTTTTCCCTAGAAGCATTCTCCTTGTGTTGCAGAGCTTGGAGGCTGAGTTCCTTGTAGAAGAGAAGCAGCAGAACCGGATCAAGGTTTCGTGAGGTTCCAAACTTGAAGAGAAGGTATACTTGTACTTGTTTTCAAGATTAATAAAGATGTGATGTCCTTCTTCTTCCCAAATCATTTTTCAATGTGTGATTGAATATTTGTTTATGATCATATGATGATGCTAGTCAGATCATTAGTTCATGTTTATTTGATTATCATTGTTTTATATGTGGTCATAAAGGTTTGAGGAAGGTATAATTCGTTTTGCAGGTCTCTTGGAGCAAGAGAAGCAAGAAGAGGATTGAAGAGAAAGCTTGGACCAGCCTTTAGTTAATCAGGTGTGGACCATTCTAATATCTAATCTTGCTTGTATATTCTTGCTGAACCATTTGCATCCACCTTTCAACCCCAGTACGTTGATGGCCTCTTAAACCCTAGCCATAGGACACTTTCCTTTACAACATATATGGGTTGCATAAGAGAGTGGTTGTGGTCGTTGTTCACTAAGGGGGGGATGTAACGGGTGACCTTATTGATCTCTTCAATCTGATCGTGGTTAGGTTCTGGAAGGAGCTGACTGAAATGGTGAGTTAGATCTTTGGAAATATCGAGATGTTCTTCCAACATAACTCCAGAGTCAGTATGCAACTTGCTGATCTTGTTCTGCATTCTGTGTTGGATGGTGGATTTATGGAAAAAAGACGTATTGTGTTCACCATCCTTTAGCCACTTGATTCTTGCTTTTTGATTCCAGTAGATGGCTTCTTGATCACATCTATTATTAAGTTGATGGAGAAGTTCTCTTTCTTGCAGTTTAGTGTCACGGGTGAAACCGTTCTCCATAGCTTGGCGTTGGAGAATTTTGAGGCTTTCTTGGATTGCTTCTTTGTCTTTGAAAATGTCACCGAAGGTGTTCTTGTTCCAATTCCTGAGATGGTTACGTAGCACTTTCAGTTTTTGATGCATGATAGCCATTTTTGACCTCCCTGAGACCAACATCTCATTCCACCAGGTGGAAACTGTATCCAGAAACTTGGGATGGGAGAGCCAAAATTTCTCAAATCTGAAGGGTTTATGGAGGGGTTGACCTTAACTATGCCAAGAGAGGGCAATGGGCCAGTGATTCGAGCCTGCCGTAGGTAGAACCATTACATCCATGAGCCCTCCCATAGTGAGGATAGATTCCGAGACAAGGAAATAGTCCAGACGTTTGGCAATTTGGTGGGGTCCACCTCTTCTGTTGTTCCAAGTGAAAAAACCAGAGGAGGTTTTGAATGTCAACCAATTCACATGCATTTATCATAGAATTGAAGGCTTTATCTTCTCCTGTGAGTGATCTGAGGCCCCCTTTTTTTTCCTCCAAGTTAGAGATCATGTTAAAGTCTCCCCCTATGATGATCAGAGAATCAATGTGTAGGGTCTTGAACCAGTCAATATGCCTGAGAAGATTTTTTTGTCTGCCTGCAACCTGAGGCCCATAAACATTCATTAGATATCCTTTGATGCTGGAGCTGAGAAGGTGGAAAGAAGCAGAGATGGAGTTCCTCGCAGCGACGGCAAAGTAGAAAGAGATAATGTGAGGGTTCCAACTAATAGAGAGGCCACCTGAGGCACCCTGCACATCAATGGAAATGGTGGAACATTTTTTCCAAATACGAGCCATGATGTCAGAGGCAGATTCACTAGGACATTTGGTTTCTTGGAGGAAAAGGACAGAAGGGGGATCTTTTTGTAGCTTCATTTTCAACATTCTTTGTTTAGAGCGACCGTTGAGACCTCTAATATTGCAAGAGATGAGCTTCATTGGTTAACAATGGTGGGGGGGGAGGTGAAGAATTCCGTAAGCTGGGCGTATTGGCCAGAGTCAACTAGAGCAGTGCCTAGATGATTGATTTGTTGAAGAGCTGATTTCCTTCCTTTTTTCTTGGGATCTTTGTGGGCTTTTTGTTTCTCCTTTTGGCTGGAGGTAGTGACTCCAAGCTTTGCTTTAATCAGAGCTTTATGCAGAAGCTGAATCTGCTTAGGAGGAATCGACTTGAAATCTTTTCTAGTACAGGCATCCTCCAGACCAATGAGGTCAAGCCCTTCTGGTATCGCAACCGTCATATCTTCTTCTTCAAGGTTTTCCAAATTATGATCTGGCATGGGCATATTAGAATGCATTTTTTCTTGAGGATCATAAGGGTTTTCTAGAGTTTTACCTGGATATTTCTCTGATTGCTGAGAGGTCAGGTTTTCCATTGCTTTTGGAGCCTGGAGTTGGATCGAAACTTCCTGATTCGAAATAGATTCATTGAAGGTTTTTCATTAGAGGAATTTTGGGGTCTAAAATGGGCCTCCTAAGGAAAATAATAAAATAATAGTTAAAATAATAAAATAATCGTTAAAATAATAAAATAATATTGATTAATTTTGGAGGAAGAAAGAAAAAAACTACTTTTTGTGTTTGTATTTTCAACATATCTCCCTGTGTTTTTACTCAAATTTCGATCAAGAGAGCTCGTTGGATGTGGAATTTGATTCTGCATCCAACAAGTACCCACACTGCATACTTTTGACCGACCCCGCTACCCCAAAAACAAGAAATACCCGAGAAAACGTGATGATGATGTCATCATCACGTTTTCTTAGGTATTTCTTGTTTTTGGGGTAGCGGGGTCCGTCAAAAGTATGCAGTGTGGGTACTCGTTGGATGCGGAATCAAATTACGCATCCAATGAGCTCTCCCGATCGAAATTTGACTAAAAACACAATGAGATATGTCAAAAATACGAACAAAAAAAGTAGTTTTTTTAATGACAAATATGTCAATTCAACCATTATGGTCAACTTATTTTATTGAAATTCTATTGGTTCTTAAATTCCAACTCACAAAAAACTTATTTTGGCACGTTTTCTTATAAGGCCCATTTTAGACCCCAAATTTCCTCTAATGTCTGTTTCTGTAGAAACTTCTTCCAGGACCTGAAAGCTGTTTGAGGAGGGAGCAGGGTACTTCGGAAGCTTTTCTGACGACGATATTTTGTGGTTTCTTTTCCTTCGGGTCATAGGCTGGAACCCTTGCTCATCAGTGGTAGGAGGGTTAGATTTCTTAGGAGCTTTATTCATAGGACAGTCTCGGAACAAATGTCCATGTTCATGACATTTTCTGCATCTAAATTGGATATGTTCATAGTCAAGGGGCTGGATCCAATTAGTGTCTTCATGGGAAAGACAGATCGCATCAGGGAGAGCCTTTGCGATGTGCATGAAAACATAGATTCTGGCATATGAGGTGAATTTGTTCATCCGAGTCTGATCAGCAGTTCTAACAAAGGAGCCCAGAGTATTTCCGATCTCTTGAAGAGTAGCTTCATCCCAATATTTCTGTGGTAGAGAGAACATTCTGATCTAGACTAGGGCCCAGGAGAAGTCCTCTTTTTCTAGGCAGAAGCGTTCGACCCAGTTTTTGAGGTATAAGCCTGTAGAATTGAAAAAGTAAGGGCCTCCTTCTTCCACTCGAGCCTTGTCTTCCAGATGATGAAAGATGATGGTGAAAAATCCTTTGGATCCTAGCTGTAAGTCAAAATGCGCTTTGGGTTTCCATTTGGCAGCAATCCATCCACGTAGAGCTTGTTCTGTTGGCCAGAATCCCATATATTTGCCGATAAGCGCATGGTCTTTCATTTTTTGTGCTCTAGCATTAATCCTTTCTGTCGGTAGGGTTAAGCAGGGGCACTCAACTGAGCACGGAATACAAGATTTATGAGCTTTGGGAGGATGATGATTACCTTTTTCCAGATTGGGGTCGTCGGTTGTCATTCCAACGGGATTTTTGACTTCCATCCTGATGGGGATGTCCGCTGAACCAATTTTCAAAGTACTGCTGGGGATCGTGAGATTCTCTAAACTTAGATTTGATGGGAGAGGCAGAGATGAGCTTGGGTCACCCGCTCCCCCCCGATGCGGATGCCATGATGTCACACAGTATTGGGCGAATAGCTGCAAATCAGGATCTGTACAGAGGATGCAGAGAAGGACAGACTAAGTGCGGCGTAGGGTTTGTATTAATGACAAACCCTAGCAGAGCGATTTTGTTCACCTCCTCCCATCGACATCCGAAAAATGATGATTATGTTGATTGGCTATGTTACCATCTATGTGTAACTTTCATTGGTCTCTACCAATATATATATATATATATATGTATTCTTGTAATTTGGAAAACCATAGGTTTGTACATTACAACTTAGAAATTCTAAATTCTAAATATTTTGTAAAGATCCTGCAAAAAGTTCATCACAAAAAATTGCAGGATCTCTAAACAAAATTTAAAATAAACTAATTCTTAACAAAAGCATAGATATTTTTCTTTTTCTTTTGAACCACTTATTTTATTCTATTATTTTTCTTTTCTTTTGAACCACTTATTTTATTCTATTTATAATATTATATTACTATTTAGCTGAATTTTCCTTAATGCAATTTTTATGGGAATGTCCTACAAACTGCTAAAATGCTAAAATGCTAAATTGAATTTTCTTGAAAAAAAACTCTAGAGAATTTTGCTAAAATGTTGGTTTGACAGCTCGAAAGTCAGATCGAGTTAGTCTCATTCTTAATCTATCTTTCCTATTTAATATGATTGACTTGTTCTAAAGTTATATCTTAAAGGTATGCACCGTCGATTTTTTTCGTTTTACCATAAGAAAGGGCGTTCGTGAATTTATATAGTCAAATTCAATTAGAAGGTTCTTTTTGAGCACACTATATATGGTAATTCAACAAAATATGTCCATAAAGTGTTTGGTTAAAATATCTCTCAAGGCGCTGTTAACCCCTTTTGCATGGGCCTTTACTTGTGATCTTTATCACATGGGGTTGCATCTTGATGAAGCTGCTCTAAATGATTTGATTGAAGGTGCTAGTAGCCGTGGTATGAGTTCTCTCCTTGTTGATCGATTATTTTGTATACTCATTTTGGATATGTAGGTTTGCTCCATCTTTTTAGTCCCTATCTGTAGGCTTATAGCTCTGCATCAATATAACTCTGGGCATCATTATGTGGGTGAGAAAGGCATAATGATCTCATTTACTATATATCAGATATCATCAAAGAAGACCATAATATCATCCCATGTTTTACTATAGATGAGGATATCATCACAGAAGACCAGAATTAAGTTCCGCAAGTAGGGACAAAATATTTTATTCATCAATGCCTGGAATGTGGAAGGAGCATTTATGAGGCCAAATGGCATGAACAAAAACTCATAGTGGCCATCATGTGTGCGGAAATTTGTTTTAGGGATATCATCCTCATTAACCCGAGTTTGGTGATACCCAGAATGAAGATCCAACTTTGAGAAAAAATGAGCACCATGAAGCTCATCAAGAATCTCATCAACAATAGGAATTGGAAACTTATCCTTGATTGTGATGTGATTAAGTGCTCAAAATTCAATGTAGAGGCGCCATGACCCATATTTGTTTTGAACAAGAAGAACTGGTGAAAAGATGGAACTGGTACTAGGGAGAATATTACCTTGCTTCAGTAAGTCCCGAATAAGCATCTCAATCTCTATCTTGTGGTGAAATGGGTAGTGATAGGGCTTGATGTTGAGAGGGACGCTTCTAGGAAGAAGCGGAATATGATGGTCCTCTAGTCTTGAAGGTGGAAATCCCACTGGATCAACAAAAACAAATGTGTATCGATCCAAGATTTGTTGTATATCCAAGGGAGTAGTTGAGACCACTGAAGGTTGCATCTGAATGAAATGGAGTTTCACGATGACACCATGTGAATTCCTCTAAAGGATATTTCCCATGCAATGTGAACTAATGATGCTGAGAGACCCTGGTTGTAAGCCCTTCAATGTGTGTTTTTTCTCATTGATGAAAAAATTGCATCCAAATTTGAGAAAAATCCCATAAAATGGGTCCAAGTGTGCGTACCATTGAGCGCCCAAAACCACATCACATCTGCCTAAGGGAAAGGAAAACATGCCAGAGCATGATTTATAATCTCCAATAGAGATTCACACATTGCAACACTTCCCTTTGCAAGGTAAGGTGCCCCCATTGACAATCATGACTTCAAAGTTGGAGCAAGGATGGACAAAACAATCAACCTATTTGGAAATCCTGGGGTCAATGAAGTTATGAGCGCTACCAGAATCAATGAGTATTGTAAGAGGGAGATTTTTGAAGAAACCCTTAACCCACATGGTTTGTGGGGTGGTGACTCCGGCTAATGCATGGAGAGATATCTTTGGATGGTCATCCTGAGCAGGAGGGTCAACATGAAGCTGTTGAATGTCATCCTCATCATATACTAGATCCTAAGCATCATAAAAAATTTCAGGTGCAGGTGGAGAATCCACATCCAAGAGATAGAGATTTTTCTTAGCACATCGATGTCCTCGAGTGAATTTCTTAGTACAATTATAACAAAGTTCTTTTTCTCTATGTGCCCGCATCTTGGCTTTAGACAATTGCTTGATAGGAGTGGTTCTAGGAGCTAGTGGGATTGGAGGTCTTTGGGGAACCATATTTTTGAATGGAACAAAAGTGGATTTGGAGCATTGTTGATCCATGATCTTGTCCTCCACCAACTTATCCAACCCTAGGGATTCCATCATTGTGTTGGGACATAACATTTTAACCTCATATAAGATTGCATCCTTCATACCACTGATAAAACAACTCTTGTATAATGCGTCAGACAATCCTTCTGTCCGAATTGGCCAGTTTCTCAAATTTTGTCTGATACCCCCTCACAGTTCCAGTTTGGTGAAGCTTGGTGAGTGATCCTGTGAAGTCATCAAAAGAATTAGAGCCAAATAGTTGCAAAATGGGTTGGAAAAAATCTGTCTCGTTTGGCTCTTCATGTGCCTTGATGTACCAACAGAACCATTGAATGGATTCATGTTCCAAATGAAAGGATGCAAGCAGGAATTTATTGACATCAAAAGTGTTATGCAGATAGAAATATTGTTCTCCCCTTTAACTCCATCCATTCGGGGTTCCTGTGGTACTCCTCACAATTATTTTTAGGGTTATTCCCAAGTACTTCCCTTAGTTAAAAGGATAGGGTTTACTTCCTGATATGAATGAACAATACATATGCAAAGAAGAAGCACTACTGCAATAATCACATCATCGGGAAGCACTGCAAAAGGAAAAAAAAATTGGCAGAAATTCCACCTTGCAAGCCCAAGAAAATGCTCTGATACCAGATGTGAAGAACCTCCTACAATAAACAATAAAAATGCACGATATAACAGAAATAACACATCACATAAGAGATTTAGTGATCGCATGCGACTTCGAGGGGGAAACCTACTTTGAGCAAGCTCAATACAAAATAACTTGTGGATGCCTTCATTGGAATCAACACTTACTTATATACTAAGTCTAATATAAACAACTATTACTCCCCATGAATGTCGGATAATACAATATACTCATAGGATGACTTACACAACATATGCGTCCAACAAAATATACTAACGAAATAAAGAGGAGGGTTGATACATGTTCTTAACAGTTGAGGATGATTTTCTTTGCACGGCAAAGAAGACCCTCTATGATGAATTCGTTTCAGATAGTGAGAACCATATCCAACCATGTATGACATCTTCACTTCAGAGGATTATCTCCCAATATGTAATCAACCTTCATTTAGAAGAAAATATTGAATCAGATCCCCATTTATCAATAACTTCATCACTTTTCATACCACAAATCAATAACTTCATTAAGTAGTGGTTTTTTATGAATCTATACCTGGAGTTTTGCTATAGTTCTTAGCATGTGAGGACTAAAAGTCATTCCCCCACAAGATAATACTTGTTTGGAGGAGCTCAGGTATTTAGCATAAGTGAAGAGATTAAAGGAAGAAGATGTAATGTATTGCAAGTTACTATCCTGCAGTGTGTAAAGAATCCCTCCAACTTACACAATACTATTTACAATGTTAAAATCAAAACAAAATTATGAGGACAAAGAATGTATATCATTCAATTCTAGTAAAATATCAGAGACCTGGAGTGTATTTATCCCATGATGGGAGAAGAGAGCAGATATTATTGTCAGCATGTCCTTTGTAGTCCTGAAGATACATCACATTTCCTAGCAAGAACTTCTGCACATAGCATCATACAAATAGTCTAAGTTTGAGCATCACTGTACAATAGCCCAAGTTTAAACCAGGTGGGTGTCCAACAGAGAATGTGGTGATTGGTATATAAGAATGTGCTAAACATAACTAACAACCACTAAATACCTTTTATAGGAGAACTCTAGATCCTGCATGCTTATTGTCCCATCCAAATATATTTTCAGATTCACCAGCTCCTAATGATCAATGGCCTTTTGATTGAATGTAATTTAGATAAGTTGGATTGCTTGTTGCCTTGTGCAACCATGCTTCTCCCCAGAGTAGTTCATCCTGAGATGATCCAAAAACAAGTTGGTTGTAAATATTCTAACCTGATATGACAAGATGAGAATCTGCTTAAAATTGAAAATTATATTTAAGGAGTACCTAATATCTAGAATATGAACAATAAAATGGATAGACTCCAGACTTAAGGGAGTTTCTATAAGATATTCTATGCTTATCAAAAAACTTGAATACCTGAAAATCCCAAGGCAACAAGGTTAGGTGTGGGGCATTACATAGAATGCTTGTAGGTAAGCTTATAAGAGGTAACCGTTTTAAGTATTTACCCTCATAGTAGTATGAATAAGTCGTTTCGAATATGAAGGGTCTGATTTGCGAAATACAAGTGATGCAACTGCAAGTGTTGCAGCTGTTTCAACAACAACATCTGAACTAAGATATTGTTGGATGTCGATTTTATACACACTCCTCACAATGCCCATGTATTTTGGCCTCTCCTAGCATTTGTGATTAGAGTTGGGATCCCCTACCTGCCATAAATTTGAATATTTGACGAAATTAAGTCAGAGGATGTAGGATAACAATGTAGCTTGTATTCTTGGTCAGCTAAAACAATGGTTGTAGATATGGCTTAGTTTGCAGGGAGTTGAATCATTGTGTACTATATATGTATTTACCTGGACATATATGGTTCTTGGATGTGTAGTTTCTTTCAACAATTAATCTGTGGCCTAGTGAATGGCAACCTTTGAGTTGGCTAGCTCACTACCCATCAACCCGTCAAATTCAAAAATGCTCCATCACAACATTGTTTTTGTGAATGCCATTGGAAACCAAAATTCAACATTGTCTCCTACATCATAGTATCCTCCAACCAAGTCCACCTGCCCAAAAGTAACAAACGCCATCAAATCTTTAAATTTTTTTTATATCACCCTAGCATCACATTTTAGAATGTATTTTATGTTAAGAATCTAAAAACAAATGCCATGAAATCTTTTAAAATATTCTATAGCTCTCAAGAAACACATTTCAAGATGTATTTTATGTTAGGAATATGCAAACATAAAATCACTAAAAATATAAAAAAAAATTACGCACCCTATACTTTGTAGTTTAACATGTTACTCAAAAAATATTACACACTCTACTCAAATTGTAAATCTTCTTTCTCAAAAACTTGGAAAAAAATACAAATCAAAGTGAACCATCAATATGAAAATGCGTAGATACTCTTAGTTTGAATCATTGTATTTGGAGAAAAATTTGAAGATTAAATCAAGATCTTGTCAACAAGAAAGAGGTGTCTATGATATTCACAAACCTGGCATGAAGGACTATGGAATGAAGGGATTGAAAACGTCCAAGAAATATCACTTGACATAGAGAAGGTCTGTTTCTGATTAATTGTTGGATCATACCATCTATTTGATTGATTGAAACGACCCAAAATGAGTAAACATGTAGTCTACAATAAATTATTTGTGCCCAAAAGAAGTGGAAAATGTCATCAACGTGAATCATTGTAGAGGTGTTTTGATTGGCCTTTATTTCAACTGCCATAGCTCCATTTTTGGCACCCGACTAGATGCTCTAGCATCATACCCTCTAAGTCACTGAAAATCATCTCATTGTTGATGACAAATGTTGTTGCTTAAATTCCGTGGTCTCTCTATGCTTTGTATTCCCTCTCGTCAAGCATGCAGGAGCTTTCATGTTCTTCCTTTTTCTTCCTTCCACTTCAAACTTTTCTTCTTTATACTTTGAACAATGCATACTTTCATTACTATGGAAAAAATATTCAAGTCCTTTCTTTTTCTTCCTTGGGGTTCATACTTTGGAGCATGCATACTTATTTTACTTTGTTTTACAAATGTTCATTATTATCAGCATCTCTTGAGGCCTATCATGCATGCTTCCACCATCACTAATTGGAAGTTCTTTTTTTAGTGCACCTTCATTCAAAATATAATGCCTTTTAATCATGGGTCGCTATCTCAACTATCACCATTTTCTCTTAGTGTTGTTCTATGGACATAAAAAGATCCTACTGACTTTCTTTTTCATCCTCCTCGTTGCCATTAATATGATCACTGTTATTTATCAACATCATCAACATATGACAATGTCCATTAATATGATCATGGTTATTTCTCAATGTCATCAACCGACGACAATATATTTTTCCTTTAGTACACCACAACACAAATAATATTATAGTTCCTTGGTGAAAGGAAATCAAACTTGTATGGTAGAAGGCAATGGTAAATCCTTAATTGAATTCATCCTCCCTGTCATCAAATCCAATGGAAAAGCCTTCATTGAATTCATCCTTGTCATCAACTTTTGGTATGTACTTAATAACATGTTCATTCTTTTGTTTCATAATATTTACATGACATTATCTTTTTATGGACTTTTTTTTGGCATATCAGTGTTGGAATATATTAAACCCACTCATAACTTAGGATAAAATAATGAATCATTATTTGATTAATTATTCACCCACTAGCTTAATTAGTTGGCATCCACTTGCACCTTAAAGTCAATACATGCCATCTATATCCTAGGAATGCTTTATTTCTAATTCTGGGTTGATCTTGACCACCTTTTGACCATAAAGAATTAGTATACAACACTTTACAGCAGATTTTGCTTTTTCTGCTTTTCTATGGATAAGATAAAGCTAGTTAAACTAGGACACTGGGTGCTTTTGTTGCCAACCCATCCTTCATGACTTTTCCTCCATTTTCTAGGATTATCATGTTTTTTCCATATCCTTGAAAACTCACTCATGCTTTTTCCAATTAGTGAGGTCCTTGATATATTTGGGAAGTGCTTTAGCCACCTATGGGGGTTTGCTATATTTTGGTAAGTCAACCTTTTTAAGCTTTATGAGTTGTCTCCATACAACTCGATTTTCCTATGAGGATGTACTATTTATGCACAATATTATTAATCATTATTCAATGGAAGGATACACACCATATTCATCTCTTCATTCATGTGATTCAATCTCTTTTCTTCTCTATATTTTTCCTATGTATGCTTGTGATAATTCTTAGTAGCAAGATCTTTTTCCTATGCTTCTTCTCAGGATAAACCCCAAAAGGTTCGAGTAGCATCAGAGGTTGATTCAAACTCGTTTCCATCATTTCATATGAGCCATAAAAGGAATATATTTCAGGCTCTATAATGTGGTTTTTCTCTGCCTAAGATACCCTCAACCTGTAGTTGCCTCTCCAAATATAGGGCTAAGTGTGACCCCATGAGCTCTGGTGAAGTTCTGATGTGGCAACTTCTCTGTAGTTGTGGGGCAGTTCAAGTCATCATATAGGGTAGTATTAAACAGCCTTAATCCAACCTTCACCTTCTAGTTTTGAAGCTTTGATTTGATGGAATACAGAGGGTTTTTATTGGGGCGTTTTCACTCCTTGGACATGCTGTTAGTTTGAGAAGACTTTACTAAAAAAATACAGAGATGCATGATGCGTTCCTCCTTGTGTGGGAATATGGTGTTTTTAACAAAGAAATAAGACATTGCAGGCCAGGGGATGCACTTGGACCGAAAATTCGGTCCATTCCCAAATGATTTATGTGTTTCATTTTTTAAGTAATTTGAAACCGCCCTGTTGCTTGTCAGCTGGGCGCATATAATGGAATCACGGAGATATTTGGATCTTGAAACGTGGAGCAGTGTGGGTCTTGAAACCACCCTAAATTGGTGCACAAGTATAAGTGGGATGGGGTCCGGGGAGAAACCTCATTCAGTGTAAATTAATATTTATTAGCATAGCCATAAGTCATAACTAGTGCTTGGTGAACGCCAATAGGTGTAGTTAGCCACTTAGTTTTGTAGCGATTGGTGGTTGTTAAACAAATACTAAACATTAAATCAATTACCATATATTTATAAATATCTATTTAAGGATTCATATAAATATTAAACTAGGAATATAAATAAAAAACAAATATTATTTAATAAACAAAAAACAAAAAACAAAAATTGATACGAAGTATAAAACTTTAGTGAATTATAGATTTATAAATAATTAAATAGTGAATTCTTAACTGAAGCTTATTTAAATATTAATTAAGATGCATTTAAGCATAAGCATAACAAGATACCACAACCATGAAATGAGTCACTTATTGTACACTTGTTACACTCGAGTTAATATTGTTTATCCTCTCAAGGAAGTCCAAAATATGAGATAATATCTAAACACCTATCAGTGTAATTATTAGTTTTTTTATGGTGAATTAAAGTGTTTCTTGAATGGTAATGAGTTGTTCATGTTTTATTTATGGATGAGATCTTCCAATTGATAATGGTTTTGGGGTAATGAAGTAAATTTATTTATCAATTGAAGTTTTAGTTTTCAATATGCTTCTCAAATCTTGGCTATATGATATTTACTTTTGCATGGTAATTATCCTTCTAAAACCATTTAAAGTAGCTATTTTAGTTTTTTTTTGCAAAACTCCTAAAATTAGTAAAGGTGTTAGAAGTGATTAGTGTATGTTCTTTGTTTCTCTAATAATCCATTTAAAAGTCTTCATATTGACCTTGAGACTCCATGGGCCAATGGGTAAGACCCTAGTCTCCAATCAATTCATTCTTATTTCTTATTTGCTATAATAACTTGTTTTGCTAAATCTCTCTCTTTATTTCACCTTGAACCCAATTGCCAGATTTAGTAATCATATTTAAGGACTCCTCCTTTGAGCTAGAGAAGAGCTAGCCTAAACAACAAAAGAGGGTTTTGAGGTGACAATTACCCAATCTTAGTTCTCCATAAGAAATCAATGGTTATAGGGATTTCAATATCAAGATATTCGTTTGTGTGTTAACAAGTCCTAAATTTCTATTGTCCATCAATCTCACCAAATCTCTACTTGGATGTTCTCCAAACAACCCTTGTGCTATGAAAATATCTTCTTGGAATCCCTAACACCATTCCTTGCAACTGTTTTCAGAAATTGCTAATCATGACTTGGGATAAAGTGTCATCTTTCATAATTAATGCAAACTAGTTTTGTGCTACTTTTCTCCCACTAATATCAATAAACAATGACAACTAATTGGTTTTGTAAATTTCCAACTACTACAATCATGGAAGTGGAGTCATCTACAATTATTGTCAGGCCATTAAAATGCAAACACAACATGAAAACCAAGGATAAAATAGCACCATATGTTACAATCCTACTTATCAAGATTAACGAAAAGAAAAAGACTCCATTATGTGTTTTAAACACATTATATGATGCTCATGGAGAAAATAGTCTACTTGTAGATTATTTATTGAGCCTACACATCATGAAATGAGTTGACAAGCCAATAAGGAGGCCTTGGATTTTGATAGGGACCCACTTGTTGAGGAAAATAAGGATTTTTTAGTTTTCGATAGACATAGTTACTGCTAAGAAGGATGGATATCCATTATAATCCTAGAAATGTTGCTACTAATTTTGATGACCTAGTTACTATAGAGCTATCATCTGAGGCAACTTGACCATCCCATGGACCATCCATTGCATTATATCATCATGATGGTTGGAAGAAATTAAAAAAAAAAACGTTTTACATTATAGTTCTTACCTTTTCTAAGGGACCATTTTCATGTGGTTGAAATATCCCTCGAAGAGGTGGTTGAAGTCATAGAATCAATAGAAATAATTTATTGAAAAGTCTATGTTCTTGTAGTATCCCTTGAATAGACCTCCCTTTCAGAAAGTTCCAAACAAACGCACAAAAAATTACCAAATTTCATCAATAAATAAATCCATATACAAGTATACAAAATATCTATAAAGCATAAGTTTATCCTTAGAGATCATCTCTGACAATGGGCCTATATTTATATATGGGAAATTGACTAAATTGTGCAACAAATTTAGAGTGAATAACTTTACTTCTTCCACCTACTATCCACAAGGAAACAAGAAAGTTGAATCCCTTAACAAAAAATCGTCAAAATTCTAAAGAAGATATTAAGGGACAAACCTTGTTAAATGCATACACATATGCCTTAAGCATTGTGGGTAGATTGCACCACCTTGAAAACTAGCACCGAGGAAACACCTTTTCAGTTGCTATATGTCCAAGACGCCATCATGCTTTTCAAACTTGAATTATCCTCCCTCAATATATCTTTTGAATCTGAAGAATTAAATGCTACAAATCTGCCTCAAGATTTCATGCCTTGCTCAACTTAGAGGAACAACAAAGCCACTCCTTGAATAATCTAAATAAAATACAATGAATTGGCATGAAGTACTTAGATGAGATAGCTAAGGAAATTGTTTTCAAAGTTGGCCAAAAGGTTAGGTTATGAGATTCTTCTCAAGTTGATAAAGGGAAACAAATTTCCAAAATCTATGGTTGTGACCTTACGTGATCACTTCTATTGTTGGAAACAACTTATACCTAGTTAAAGATGAAAATGAAAAATTGTTCTTGTATACAACTAATGGATCCCATTTGAAACATTATGTTGATTCCATTACATGGTTAATCCATTCTTAACTAGACAATAACCTCCCCCTCCCCCGCAAAAAAAGAGTAGAAGTGGTTTGTTTCAAATTGTACATTTCATTTATGCTTTGTTTTCAATTTTGACCTCTTGATATGCTTTTCCTTTTCTTTACTTTGTTTTTTATTCTCTTTTCTACTTTATTCCTTTGTTTTTATTTGCTATCATTCATGTTCAATAGTTGGACCTTGAGAAATTTATTCTTTATATATGCATGTATTGTTACCATGATTTTTTTTGTAATACAGAGAGACATATGAAACATGTGACCTTATTGTGGAATGAATTACACTTCATCGCGTTCTATTAAATAGAATAAATTTTCACTTATACAAATGATGGTCGAAAACCTCGTGTGTCTTCCTTCTAACCCCATGCTACATCCCTTCAACCTTCAAATTAGAAGAAATTTGGATGAAAAATGGGCTTCCTAAGGAAAATCATAAAAAAATCCACATAGACATATTTTTATAATATTTCACTTTTATCGAAGTTTTCCAAGGTTATTTCACCTTTATCAAAGCTACCTTAGATATATATTGTAAATTAAAATTAATTTATGAAGACAAAGTTTGTAGTGTGTTCACCCAAAATAAGGAAAGAAAATTAAATACAAAGTTCCATCTTAAAAGTTATTGGACCCAACTTTTTAGTGTATAGTATTATTATAACATATTGATTATAATATGTATTATAATATATTATTTATAATATTATCTACTATTACACATTAATCATATATTAATATTAGTGATGATATTAGTTAGAAGTTATTAGATCCATCTTTTAACGATGTATAGTAATATTATAATATATTAATTATAGTATATTATTATTATATATTATTTATAATATTAATTACTATTACTATTACTAGTATATATTATATATGTGTCATGTATTACCTCAAAGGAGATGTCTAAAAATTCGATGATCTGGACGACCATTTTTTCCCGAAATACGACGTTTTTATTTTCTGCAAAATCCGAATGTAACTAGTTTTAATCCCAATTTGATTGTACAAATGGATTCAACGCCATAAAAAACCCTTGGAACACCCAAAATTCCAATACTTGACACTGTAAATATGGATTTTAAAAATTTCGACCAAATTTTACAAAATCAAATCGAAAAAATCAACCTATTCCGAATCAATTCGTTTAATTTTTAGACTATGTGTTACCTAAAATATGGATGGGTATATTAGTTATTATTAAATGTTAATTATATATTATATATTGATCATGTATGGTGTAATCTAAATATTCCATGTTTTCAACATTTTTCGAGCATATTTTTTGTCTTATTTTGTTTGGAGTCTTGTTGGAAATCTTTAAAAATTCTTTGAATCAAATATATTAGATATGGAAATTGCATAATTTGGGTGCCATAATGGTATTAGAGGGTTTTGAATATATTTATAGATTAAAAAATAAAATTTAAACACTTCCAAATTTGGAATTTACCAAAAATATTTTTTACCGAATTCCGACCAAAACCTACCGTAAAGTTGAAAATGTAGAATATATAGACTACTCCATCATGTATTACCTAAAAGATGGATGCGTAAGTTAGTTAAAAGTTATTGGACCTAATTATATATCAGTTATAATCATTAATCACTATTACTATTATATATCATATATGGATCATGTTTTACCTAAAATCGATTAGCATATTAATTTCATTATCAATATTCAAGATAATTTCAGGCAGCGTGGGCCGATAATATCCATGTTGGTCTTGAAGTGGTACATCCATTCAAGGAAATGTGTATGGAGATTGGGAGAGTGAGGGAGCTTTATCATCACTTACTTATTTATTTATTGTACTTTTGGAGGTCCAAAAGATCCCTAGTGAGGAGGAATGATCCAGGAGGATTTGTGATTGCTAAAACATTATTAATCTCAAACTCTAAAACATATAGTATTGTCGTGTAGGGATGAGTGAGATCTTTCCAATAACACTTGAAACGCCTCAAAGGAATGTTGAATGAGGAAGATATCACACTATGATTTTTTTACAAAATAAGAGAAAATGTCAAAAAAAGGGGTCCCACATGGCCATATGTACAATTGATTTAGCACAGGGTGATGTCAACATGTTGATGTGACAACATGAGAGGCTGCCATGTTTCACTCAGAATTACCATTTTCGACACCTAGTAGGACCAATAAAAAGTGGCAACGTGTATCCATACGGATGATGTGACATTTGTATAGTGACGTGGAAGGTACAAGTGGTGATTGTATGGTCCACATGGAACCACTAAAAGAGTTCCATGTGGTAGGTCGTATAGTGACTGGGAAACCCAGTTATTAGGTTCGTATAACATAGTTGGGATCTAATTAGTAGGCCCATACAACCTACTACCTAGTCAGCATCTAGTGGAAAAACACATCAACGACCATATTATACGTGCACCATTCTATTTCTAACATGTGGTGTCCAGTCATCATCTACATTAGTGGTGACGTGGAATTTTTATATTCCAGTTGGAAATAGTGGCCAAAGCAAGGATTCCATGCTAACCAACCAGGTGATGCCACATGGCACCTTCAAGAAGACTAAAACAACTTGGGTTCAAAAAAATTAGGGCCCAAGGGTCGGACCAAATCCTATGGTGTGCTAACGAATCACAATTGTATGCCATATATATCATAACCATATATAATGTGTAAATATTGGGATAGATCTGCGGGATTTGAACCCACGACCTCCCCCACAACATTCCAATTCCCCAATTAATGCACCATAGGGCATGATTGATTAAGAAAATGGGGGAAATTACATTTTTTTTTTAATCCATGGAGCTAGGTTGAGGGTTTGGCGACCCCACTTATAAAACCTTGTGCACATAGTTCAAGTTGAAGGTATAATTATGGGCATGAAAATTGATGCATATTACAGTATAGTGGCACACATTTCGAGACGATATGGACTGACATGGAATAACATTGGTAGTGTGCCAAAGGGGGAGTCCTGAGGGCATGCGCAGAAGTAATGAGTTTATACTCAGAAGACTCATAATTGAGAGGAGTCCAAATCTATCCTCTGTTTATGAATTAGAGCAGTGGATTTGAAGGAGGTCTTCAATTCCTTTTTTGTTGAGCCAAGTATGGCAGAGTTCATACTCTAAAGTCTCATAATTTTATGTAGAATTTAGTGGCAGATTATGTTTCTATATTAGTGTTGTATATATGAAAGGCGATTTTAGAAGATGAATTATAATCCTTTCTTCTCTATTCTTTCAACACTCGAGATTAATTAAGAGCGGTCTCACTATTGGGAGTGGACCTAGATACATAGCCAGGATGTATGGTAAACTTTGTTATTGAGTTTTGATGTGATTTTGTTGACATTTGTTCTATTTAATCTCTTCTTTACATTTTACTGATGATAAATGGATTATGCAAGTTGATATTCATAAGTAAAGTTGTTTCATTAAGTGAATCTAATCACATAACATTGCAAGATGCATTGTCATTTTAAAGATCTTGGAAACTGAAAAATATGTGTTATCAATGATGGACTAATGTTTAATTGGTAACTTGATATTTTCAGATCAAGAATACCAAAAGTATCTCTCTATTTTAACTAGCTTGAACATATTAACTAACATAGCAAAATAAGAATGACCTCTCATCAGCTTCATAGTGAACTAGGGCATAGACAATTCCTACAACACCATGGGAGGATAGGATTTTCCATCTTTGTGAGACCAAGAGAGTTAAGTGAAAGTCACTTTCTCTTGTAGTTCCATGCATACAACCACACTATATTACAATTTCCCAATATTTATTATAATACGAGCCTCTCTAATATTCGATGTTGTTGAAACTATGGTGACAAAAGTATGCTTCGTTCTAACCTTTTTGGGGATAGGAATAATTTGTTACAACAAACATAGTAACTTATTATGGTCCAATAGACTAAAGTTGGTTTCAATGGACATTAATTATCATCATCATTATCCTGAGATGCGATGTGTTTTATCAAATTTCTTGATGAATGTTAGCGCGAGCTCATAGCTCCCTCTCAACTGCCACTTGGGAAATACTCGAGCTACTCGCCATGCGAAGTAATACACCCCATATTTCGAAGACCTTGGATTCTATGCTTCTAGCCCTTCATGCTTGGAACATGGTGGATGGTGGTACAATGACAATCATGCCTCTTTACAATGAATTTATAGCTCCTATGCAGGTTTATTTCATGGATTTTGGTTGGGAATTTTCCATTTCCTGGCAATTGGAAGCGAAATTACATATTGGGTTTCTTTCCAAAAACAACACTTCTTCGGGTTGGCTCAGGATTAGCAGTGTTTGACTTCTCCCTCTCTCAGTGTATTTCTTTCTTTGTCTCTCTCGTGTCCTTCATCGTCCTTCCCAATTGAAAGTTATTCTGTTTAGATTCATTCCTTTAGACATAATCATGTAAAAAAGGCTCCAAGCCACCCCCCAACGCACCAACAGAGGAAGAGGAAGCTTAGGATGCCATGGGAACAGAGGTTCCTATGATAGTGGGTATGATAGCTCCATTCCACAAAACTTAAGAATAAGGGTGGACGACTGGGAAGAAGAGGTGGCGGTGTAACCATTAATTAGCCATAGAGCTTGGGTTTGTCGTGGGAACTACTAGATGGTGAAAAATATGTTGGATCAGGTCCTTATGTAGTCACAGAATTCTAGAGGGATAAAAATCCCCTACCTTCTCCTTCCCCTGCTTCGTCTCTTCATTATTCCCCTTCACCGAGTCCTTCTCTAGTCTCAAAGCCAATTGAGAACCAAGAAAGAAGGCCTACAAAGGACCCCCCTTTGTCTCAGAAGAATATTGATATTGTATCTAGGAGCAGCCACAAGAGAAAGAATGTGGAGATAAGTATCCATTTGTACCTCTCCTCCTTGAGGAAAATATAGTCACTCCCAGTGAAAAAATATCTTGAAAATTCTTCAAGCTTAGAGGACTACCATTGTCCAATTCTGGAAGAGAATCCCAATGAAACTGACAATGGCTGCAACTATGAGTAATTTATTTGTTGTCTTCTTTCCTATATTTTTAGTCGTGGTTAGATTTCATAGAAGCCTCTCTATTGTAGTTATTAGTCATTTTTTCTTAGATGTCAAGACTGTTAGTGGTTGTTTTGATATACTGTTAATTTTGAACATGTACTCTGGCATAAGCATGCTCAGTAGTTTTTTGACTTGCTACTCTTGAAAGGAACATAGGGATAGGATTTTAGAAGATTACTCTTACATGGAAAGACTATTTATTTTCATGTTTAGTTGGCTTACGTCTGTGAGATGCCATGATGGGGTCTCAAACATCTTGATACTCTTGTTCTTGTACTTACTATTTTTTGTATTATAATATAATTTCTCTGTGAAGCTTATGAAAAAAACTATCATAATCATCATCATATATATAACTTTGCCAAAATTTAAGTTATATATATATATATATATATATTCCAAAAACTTATACAACTTAAATCCATATGTTTATATTGAAATAGTACCATTCACATTTTTAATCTTCACACACACACACACACACACATATATATCCCTTATTCCAAAAAGTTATACAACTTAAATCCATATGTTTATATTGAAATATTACCATTAACATTCAATTTAATTTATACATTAATATTCCCTGGATGTGGATGGTATTGATCTAAGGGCTGAGGAGGGGGGTGGAATAGGAGGACTATAAGCATTGACACATGATAGGAGGATGGGTATTAATGTGGAAAGGCGGTGAAGACAATCTATGTAGGGGCAACATTATGATAAGTAATAGAGACCCAAAGGAAGGTATGAGGAGAGTTATGAGAAATAATGGAATGGATGCAATCATGACAAATCGAATGTGTGATTTGCAAGGGATTATGCTTTGTGTTAGTAGCAGTTCGACCTTGGGTACGGTAAAATTATTGGATATATGGAAGGTTATCACTAGAAACGAAATGATTGGATATATGGAAGGTTATCACCAACAACTAGAACACTCCCCCCCAACCTCTATATAATTCGGCGACAAGGACCTTTACAGTTTCAGTTGGGATTTAATGAAGTTCTGCAAAGGTTTGGTGTCCTTCTCTTTAAGAATTTGGTATGTGGTCAGTGGGTGAGAATGGAGAAGTGTAGATATGAAGCGGGGAGAACAAATGCGAGTTGGAAGCAACCAAATATGGAGTAGCTGCAGGCCACCCAGGTGGCATAGATTTATAAAGCTTCCATTCCTCCATTTGTTCGTGATGAAATTGAATTTGTGGAATCGAATCTGTGGAACGAATTAGAAATGGACAAGCCCATTGAGGAGATTTCAGCTTCAAAGAATTGTATTAAATATCTAGAGAATACTTGTGCACATAAAACATTGTATGAGAGGGATGTGTCAATGTATTGGATCATGAAAGGTCTTTTAGCTCATGCTCTACTAGAGTGTTAAGAGAAAAATAAGGGGGATGAGGTTCTTGTTCATTTTTGGAAGGCTCATCATGTCGATACTAGGATTATGAATAAAAAATTTGTTGTTATTGTTAATCGATTGGGCATTCGCTTCTTGATGAGGATGAGTGATGAAGGTAGATTTGTTGCTGGGACAAAAATCACATGACACTTTGGTTCAACAATAGAAAACTAGGTTCAACAACAGAAAACTAGGTCCATTAATCTTGGCAATGATTCTCAAAATTCTTTTCAGTTCTATTGTTTGTAAACCAATATGATCAATGATGAGTTTTGGTTATATTTTGGTTAAGTGTTATAGTGTTAGTTGGGTGTCTAGTTTTATATTTATTAGTGAGTTAAAGACAACCAAAATCCCATGTTTTCCCCACAATGGAGGTGTAATTTTGTAGTCCATATGTAAGTAGAGTAATCTTGAAGTATGGGATCTAAAACTGAGGGAATGGGATCTTATGATGATAATCACGGAATGCAATTCCCATGTTTATATATAATATATAGCTTCCTTTCTTACAAAAAAAATACATTAATATTAATGTTATATTATAATATTATCAATTCACGTGTAATGAGTGTGCTCAGAGCACGAATTAGTTCATTTTTTGCGTGGATTCCATGGATTAGCATAAGAAGGTCGAAGATCAAAATGTTGAATGTTTTCTTCAATATTTAAACGAGGTTTTTATTCTTTGGTGGCGAAATCATTGTTTTTTTAGATTGCTGTTCACTATCCTTCCTTTGTAAATCAATTTGATATATCTTCTATTAACTTTTAGGATTATTCATCCTCCCTTGGTCAAATGTATATTAGATTAATTATTGCCTAACTTAGGAACCTTAAATTAATTAAATGGGTCCACTAGTGCAATTGGGTCCACATGTACCAGTCATTGAAGAGTGGGGAAAACTGCTAGAGGATGACTGCCACTTACTGCATGTGCATGCATCAGTTAGGGCACATCCTAGAACAATCCCTACATTTTAGGAGCAACTGGGAGTCCCGACACCAACCTACTTCAGTCAGTTGGTGTTAGCACTAGTTAGTCTTAGTTAGCACTCAGTTACAATTAGTTACTTCACAGTCAGTTAGGGTAGCGCTACTAATGCATGGATAATGCATGGTTTCATGAAGAGGAGCGCTTTTCCTACCTACCTCACTCTCAGTAGCACTAAGTTAACTAGTTGTTACTGCATGTTGGAGTTATTGGTCATTGGGGAGTTGTCTATTTGGAATCTGATATTGATTGGGAGACCTCGAGGTAGAGATTCAGTTAGATATAGTCTTATCCACTTGGAGGATTCGAATTCATTACTCATGCTTTCGAATTCTACCTATTTGTAATCTATTGTACACCAGATATTATTATGATGAATATACTGTAAATTCCTGAGTAACACTTGTCCATTTCTTGTGTGGTTTGTCTTGTTGGATTTGTATTATCATTTTCCATTCAATTGCTGCAATATAACCAGAACTCTCTTCCTAAAGATCTAAATGGAATTCAAATTCTAACATGGTATCAGAGCCTTCTCAGGCAGGATTCATGCTTGTTTCTCCTCATCGAACATCAAAAGCAACTGGGTTTCCACAGAAGTACCCTATGAAAATTTGCTAGCTTTGGATTCATTCAGAGCAGTGGAGAGGGTGTGACAGACCCTAAAAACGTGTTCATGTCTGGAGGAAAAGCATGATTCTAACAGTTCTTATGTTTTAGTGTTATTTGCAGTGAAATTGACAGGTGCTACGTAGCTTGAAATAAGTATTTGTTGTCTCCCTATCGGAGCAATTATGAGTTCTCAAACTCTCAAGCCACGGATCCTCACAACTTCCAATTACCTTGATTGGAAGATTGATATGTAGCTGGGATTATGCAAGCATGGCTACCACAGGATTATACATGGATGGGAGGCTGAACCTCATCAGCCGGTAGAGCAGAACAAGTTCCTAAATCTTTGTGATGAAGCATTCATGTACTTATGTACTTATATTTCCAGACATCTCCTCTTTCATCTAGAAGGATTGAGGACTCCCAGAGAAGCACGAGAGAATCTTGATAGCTTGTTTAACAAACAAGATGAGCTTTGGGGACACATTCTGGAGAATGATTTCGTATCTTTACATCCCAATAGTTTTGAGACTATTGAGCAATTCTTTTCCAAATTCAAGTCCATAGTGCTACAATGCGAAAGTGTGGGATAGAGTGGAAGGATGAGCAGAATATCCTTTCAATACTTAGAAAACTAGGTCCTGAGTACTCTGTCTATGTCTCTATGTTTCATTCCAAGCAGGAAAGCTTTCCTGATTGGAAACTTCCTTCTCTATATTCATTCTTAGAGTCCTTAATCAAAGAACAAGACAAATTGATTCGAATGGGATTCATCCAGAATTCCAAAGATCAAGCTCTCTTGGTTACTGACTCCTCCAAAGTACAAGCAAAGGGGAAATCAAAAAAGAAGGAGCCCAAAGTAGCTGATTCAAAGCCTAAACCAAATAAACAAGATTCTGAAGGGGCCTCCGGCTCTAAGAAGAAGAAATTTGAAAATAATTTATGTCCGTATTGTGAAAAGGGATACCATCTTGAAGAACATTGTATGAGGAAGCAACTTGATGAGATGTCCGCTCTTCTCAAGCAATACAACATTGCTCCTCCAAGAGAAAAGAAGCTTGATGAAGAAGAATCGACAGAAGATGCCAAAAGGTGTCATGCTTTGAAAGAAACTCCCTCTCCATCCTCAGCATACATTATAGATTATGGATCCTCCAACCACATGGTTGCCTCCAAATAATCCTTCTCTACTCTTTCACTATCAAAGGGGTCTAATATTCACATGGGAGATTATTCCCAGATTCCAGCAGAAGAAAGGGGCTCAGTTAGAGCGAAGCATGGTGAGTTCAAGAATGTCTTATATGTGCCCTCCCTTGCTGCTAACATGTTATCTATTTACTAGATGAAACATACTGGCTCTCCCAAGAGGGTCACATTCGATTCAGACTCAATTGATATTACAAAAAAATACACTGGGAAGCTTGTAGCGAAAGGTATTGCAAATCAGACTACCAAAGATTATGAGTTTTCACATTTCTTGCCTATTTCTCCTCCTACAGCTTTATTGTCTCATGCTAACAACACCAACAAGATTTGTCATGAGAGATTTGGCCATCTCAATTTCAAAAATTTGAAGCAGCTCCACAATGATAACATGGTTGAAGGTTTTCCCTCCATCCAAACTTCTGATGGAGTATGTGCTGGGTGCTTGGTAGGTAAGCATCCAGAAAAGAAGTATGATGTTGGGAAGGCTCATAGAGCTGTCTCTACACTTGATTTGATACATAGTGATGTAGCTAGACCTATGCACACAAAATCCATTAATGGTTGCAGGTATTTTCTGACCTTTATTGATGATTGTTCTAGGTACTTCTGGATCTATTTCATGAAGCTAAAATCAGAAATTTTTGAGACTTTTAAAAGTTTTAAAGCTATGGTTGAAAACAAATTCAATAAGAATATCAAGTCAATAAGATCCGATGGAGGAGGAGAATATGTCAAAAGAGATTTCTAGAATTTCTTTGAATCAGAGGGGATTCGAACGAAACACTTAGTTCCATACACACCACAACAAAATGGTGTGGCTGAGAGGAAGAATAGATCACTAAAAGAGATGGCAACATGCCTTCTCCATGGCAAGCATCTACCTCCTTATCTTTGGGCTGAAGTAGTAAACTGTGATTTGTATTTGCAGAATAGGGTACCCCACAAGTCAGTGGTTGGGGTGGCTCCATTCGAAGCATTTCATGGGAATAAGCCCAATGTCTCTCATATGATATTTTTTGGTTCCAAATATTGGGCCAGGATACCACTTGACAAGAGAAAGGCCTTCCAATACCAAAGTAGCGAATGCATTCTGCTAGGATATACAGATGATACAAAAGATTACAAACTAATGGAGGTTGCTACCAGAAGATGATTCATTGAAAGAAGTTTCCAATTCGAAGAAGATCAGATGCTTGATTCTCCTCCAGCAACATAGGAAGTTATAACCATTTCTCCTCCTATTTTTGATGATGATAATAATGTGCTACAGGTTTCAGATTCAGATGAAGAAGATCACATACATCATGATCCTATTATTGAGAATGAATCTCAAGAGATTCTAGATCCAAATCCAGTACCCATTCCAAATCAGAAGCCTAAACCTAGATGGGCTCAAAAGATTCTTGATGCAGCTGGAAGTGGTGCTGGAGTTCCAGAAGACAAAAGAGGAACCAGGTCCCAGTATCAGAATGAGCATGTTGCACTGTCTCTCATAGAATAGTGCAGCAAAGTTCTAGGTTGGTGATACTTGATGATGGTGAATGATCAGCTACATGGCCCACATAAGCAGAGATTTGATCATTCCCTACCTTCACCATCCAATAGAACCAAACAGAGTCATCAGTTCAAAAGTACATTGAGAGGTCCACTGATGGACCATGCTGCTGCATAGAGATGCAATTTTTTGCAGCAGTGTTTTGCTCAAGTTATTTTTCTAAGGAGGAAGCTTCTTTCTTCTAAATATAGCTTGCATATTGCTATTTTCCTGCTTATTTTTGAGGGGGTTTTTTCCCATGAGGTTTTCCCCTGTTTCCTTAGTTGTACTAAGCAACATTTTATTATTATTATTATGTTCTAGATTGTATTTGGGTGACCTATGGTCTTGTTACCAGGGCCCACAGTTTTCCAAGTTAGGATTCAGGGGGGTGTTAGGATTATTAATCCTCCCTTGGTCAAATGTCTATTAGATTAATTATTGCCTAACTTAGGAACCTTAAATTAATTAAATGGGTCCACTAGTGTAATTGGGTCCACATGGCCCAATGGGGCCACATGTACTCATCATTGAAGTGTGGGAAACACTGATAGAGGTTAACTGCCACTTAATGCATGTGCATGCATCAGTTAGGGTGCCTCCTAGACCAATCCCTACATTTTAGGAGCAACTTGGAGTCTCGACACCAACCTACTTTAGTTAGTTGGTGGTAGCACTAGTTAGTCTTAGTTATCCCTCAGTTATAATCAGTTACTTCACAGTCAGTTAGGCTAGTGCTACTAATGCATGTATAATGCATGGTTTCATGGAGAGGAACGCTTTTCCTACCTACCTCACTCTCAGTTGCACTGAGTTAACTAGTTGTTACTACATGTTGGAGTTATTGGTCATCGGGGAGTTGTCTATTTGGACTCCAATATTGATTGGGAAATCTTGAGTTAGAGATTCACTTAGATACAGTCTTATCCACTTAGAGGATTCAAATTCAGTACTCATGCATTCGAATTCTACCTATTTGTAATCTATTTTACACTGGATATTATTATGATGAATATACTGTAAATTCCTGAGCAATACTTGTCCATTTCCTGTGTGGTTTGTCTTGTTGGATTTGTATTATCATTCTCCATTCAATTGCTGCAATACAATCAGAACTCTCTACCTAAAGATCTAAATGGTATTCAAATTCTAACATTAACAACATTGGAAAAACTCATCAGTTGTAGATAAAGTCATCAACAACTGAGGAATTGAACAACGACAATGACTATATCACCAATAAGGAAAGGAAATTCTTAGAGTGACTTATTGATCACGGAGGTACGCCAATTTATGGAATTGCAAGCAAAGGTAAATATTATTGAAATGATTGAAGTCAAATACTAGCCACTTAATATATCAATAAAGAATTCTATGAAATGATGATCTTTAATGAGGACCACATAGAGGAAATTGTTAATGAGTAACCACTTAAAAAATCCATGTTTCTTGTGATATCTGTGAATTTTTCAAATTCCACTGGCTAAGGGTTTTGGAGATCTCCAAGCCACAGTGAGGAAATTTTTATTTATGTTTCTCTGATTTTTTATTATTATCATTTTTCATTTATTTTCTTGTCGAAAAATCAATGGTGACAAACAACGTAAGTAACAACGTAGACACCCATGACATTATGCAGTTTCAATGATATGTGTGTGTTAGCACAATCTTGGTTTATAGTGGTTGGGAGGAGCTTAAGGTGAGATAAAGAGGTTATACTTTAAATCCTACAAATATGACCATAGGCTGAGAAGATGGGTGCTTGAGGGGAGACTAAAATCCTTATTTTCCCCATAGAACCACATGCTAGAGGTAGAAAGTGACTAAAACAAATGAATTAAGTGATGGTAGTATATTGTGAAAAGATAGATGGTTCGGATTTGGAGAATGAAAGGATCGATGACACACAGGGAATCTGTTGGAATATCAAACAATACTGAGAGGGGGTGAAAAAATATTGATCCACCTTATTTAATTTTTACCACTTAAAGATAAAATAAAAAATAAAAATAGAACACACAATATTATGGTGGAAGCCCAATTGGGAACACGACCAACACTTTCTGTTACTGCAAAATTATATTTACAAATAGTTTGGAAGCACCAACTTACTAGATGCACCAACAACCAAGTTTTTTAGCTACAACTGGAGGATGTGTCACATGCCCCAATTTTGCAAAATAATATTATCTTATTTTGATTTTATTCCAAGACATTATGTTAAATTTAATGCTAAGTTGTAAATGATGACTCAGCAGAGTCAAGGATATTGAATGTAATTCTGAATATTTTAATTTTAAATAAATAAAAGTGGAGACAATAGCTTGGGAGAGCTGTTAAAAAGAGTGTTACCGGTCAAGTTGGTGGAGGAGACTAGGTGGAGAGAAAATAGACAAGTGGCAGCATCCTCAAACACTTCCAATGTTGCAGGTGGAAACCTCCCTACATTTGGGGTCATGATCCCCCAAGAAAGTGGGATCAGAGCAGGTGGCTCAATTAATGACAACTAACCCAAAAAGACCTAGGCAATCTTAATAAAAGTACCCATTGAAGACAGCTGAGGCTGCTCATTCCAAGAGGAGAATCATTCAGGTGAATGTACTTCAAAGGAATTCATTGGGAATGGAATTTGTGGAAGGTGTTTGAGGGGTAAACTGCACGAAGTGATCTAGTACAACTTTTCAGGACAAAGATCTTGCTGTTGAGTGCAGAGTTAGTACTGAGTCATTGGACTAGTATTTTGTTGCTTGCTCCACCAGTTCTCGGCCAAGGAGACCAGGAACAGGCTCGAGGGTCCTGAGAAGTCGTTCTTTGAGCACTCTCCAGGAGTGGGTAAGGAGGAACAGCCTCCCAACGCTGTTGTCATCCAGCTTTAAAAAGGTTCTATAGTCTTTATTTACTGTGTTAAAAGTTTATATCTCAGAATGAATGAATAATGAATGATTTATATGTTATGTAGTGAACTGTTAAAGCTTGAAATCTTTTAGTTGTTTGAATGCTGAATCTGTATTTGATGAAAAATAATCCTACCTATGTTTTTCCCCGTCTAGAATAAACCAGACCATACTCTAGCACAGGTAGTGTTTTTAAAATGGATGAAGATATGATAGGAATCCGAAATGAATAGAGTTACTTGTGTTTTCAGAGTGTTAGAACCTTTTCTTTTAGTAGATAGTTATTTCCATAAAGAATATTAATCTATTTAGTTAGGTTATTGTTAAAACCAGACTGTGTATTAAGAATGCTAGAAAAAGAACAGGGTCATATTATTTTACTAATAGCAGTGTGTTCAAGTATGTAAGTTATTCTTTTATATAGTACTTTCTTTTACAAACTATACATCTAACTTGGAATAGAAGAAATAGAAATGTCACAGTTATAATGCTTATTTATTTATGTTAAGTAAGGGTTTAAATATGGTTCTGTTAGTTTATATATTTTCCTAATATTAACAGCTAATTTAACTTGCAACTATTGGAACCCTAAGTAAGGATTGGTAGCCTAATTAAATTCTAAGACAAACTAATTCAAGATAAGGAATATATTAATAAAGAACTTAATAACTCTCATAGTATTCTTTTCCTTATAATTAAAATAACTAAAAGACATTAGTAACCTATGGAACTGTTCTTACACTCTTACAGACAAATTATATGTAAAGGAGTAATGACAGGTTTGAAAATACTCATTTCTTTTTCTTATCAAGCTTACAAAAATAATCCCACTAAATAAACTAAACTATTATAGATTGTTCTCAATATTTATTAATAAAGTATATGTGCAAATACGTACTTCATAAAATATAGTAAATTCGCAGATAATAATATCAACATAAACAGTATTGTTTATAAATTAATAATTCTTTTAACAAACTGAAGAAATCTTTAAAGAAAGAGAACACAATTTTTTTCTCCATAAACCTAACCTGTAATTCTTTGAGCCATTAAAATAATCTTAAAATATTGTGACAATAATCGAACTTAACGAAATAACAATACAAAAATCATTATTATAAAAGTAAAATAGGGTAAAAACCCTAGCTCATATTTCTGAGCAGAAATCTACCAATATTTTTTTATATACAGTAGTAACCTAGGATAAACAATAAAATGAGTTCTTTTTTAACCATTAAAAGAACAAATTAAATTCATTACACAGAGATAAAATACAATAATGAACAACATATACAAAATGTATACTTATAAAAAGAACTATTTTTTATTTTATTTTTACAAACAAGGTGTATCTGTAAAAACGAAAGACGGGGTTAAAACCCTTATATTTATTACAATTACAAATGTCAATACATTGAAGTCATAAGCCAAATTTATTGGATTATGTAACCATTAAATAACTAGGTTATTATAAATTATTTACAGTCCTTTAAGGACAAACAAAAAAAAGACAGTGGTAATTATTATAAACTAGAATTTCCACAATACTTTATAATACTAGTTAACACTCAAACTAAATAAGTATTAAAATTTGTAAAAAAAATTAAGTAGAATAATTTGTTTTAAAACGAGTTTTTCCACAAGATAACCCTAGCTCGTAACCCTGAGTAAAAACGAGAAGATTTATAACTAAACTATGACTGTATATATCAGTCTTAACAACATTAATAATAAACTTTTATAGAGTACTTTACACAGAGCATAATGTTAAGCATTCGATAAATCGAGACAAGCTGGAAGACAGAACTGTCTTTACAAAAGAACTATTGATTTAAGCAAGCTGTAAGCTAAACATCAAAAACTCTTTACATTGCTCAGTTTAAAACCGAGTCTACCCATCGACTAACGAGGGTTTGAACCTGGGTAAATCAACAAATGACCTGTAAAAGGAACCACATAACTTATGGAGAGCCGAGGAAGGATTCCCCAAACCATGGGTGATTCCAAATGACCACCCTGATATAAGTAGGGTAAAACCCAACATATTGACCACAGGGCTTACCCGCATTAAGCCACGAGCCACAACATTCAAAGACTGTCTGCATACTTCCTCCACTATGAAGGTACATAGTTGTGAGCCCCTTGCAAGGAGTTTCAAAGACAGAGGTCAGAAAATAAACCACTTACGAATTGTTTATGCTATTGTAACAGTAAAACACCTACTACAAGTTAAATGAACATTAATTTTTTTTTTAACTATGTTTGAAACAACAAACAATCTCGTAAAAGCACTGTCACCAATAGGCTTTGCAAAATATAGACTCAACAGCCTCTAAGACTAAACCTCACGCAACGACGAGCCACGAGGATGACGAAAGGAAGATTGAGCAGACAACAAGCCAAGGGAAATGATAGACTCAACAAAGCTTACAAACTGAGAACTCAGAGCCACTAAGAATGGCTTTAAAACCAAATACCGGAGGCAAAGGCAACGCTAACCCAAGACTTGAGACAACTGGAGCAGAAGAGGACTGACAACCACCATGAAAGCCAAGTAGAGAAGCCTCAAGGGCCAGCGTGAACTGCAGAGGAGAAATGAAAAGGGTTAGGGTTATGGTGGTTCTTATATCTTCCATGCTTGGCCAGGAGAAGACCATGTGGTCACGTTAAATCAAACCATGCAGTGGATCTTTTTCTATAGTTTCCTCCAGAAAATGATAACCAATTATTTAATTATTGAAATCGAGGTATAAACTATATCATCAACCAAATTATTACCTTGTAAATCGATCACACCATTCATCATATCATATGCTATATTGGTGATAGAATATCAACGATATGATTTACGTTGACCTAGCAAGAAGTGACACCTTTAAACTTTGGTTAATGCCAAAATCGTTCATGCATAGAACTCACTCTATCCATTAACCATATGACTATTATATTGTAACATCACTAATATAATATGGATGTTAGTAATCCCTTTCTTTAAACATCGACCTTGATATGGATAAAAGTCTTTATCATATAGAAGAGCTCAAGTTAACCACTGAACACCTATAGCTTTCTTATGTAGAAACAGTATAGTTTATACATGGTTAATCTTTTGTAAAAACAACTTTTCAAGTTGTAACATTTATAAGTGGCACTACATAGTTTATGTAGAATCATAAACTCTTTTTAAAACTTGTTTATGACCTTGAAACAATTATAGACTTGAGTGTCTATTAAACAAAATAGATTATCCATGTTTATAAGACATATAGGAACAAATAAATCAAATGGTAACAAAACTAAGAAGTTGACAAAGTGTTTTGTAAAGACACTTTTATGAAATTCTTTTACATAGTTCAAAGCAACGAAACTTTGATGGATTTTTGTTGTGACTCAACTTGATATTTACTAATGATTCACCATGTCTATTGGTTAGTAAAGTGGTTATAGAATTATACAAAATAACTAGAAAGTCGACCTATTTCGAAAGCATCAATCACAGAAAAACGGTTTGTAGACAGTAATTTAATACAAGAGAAATATCATATAAAATTAAGAAATTTAATAGGAATGATCCTACTTGAGTCCAGAATTATTAGGACCACATGGTTCGACATGAAGTTAAAGTATAGGCAAACAATGATTTCATGTGAGAAGGCTTTATGGTTTTTGTTTGTACAAATCAAACTTTTAATGACAAGAAGGTTAAAGGCTATAAGTTTCCTCGCAGAAGCGAAAAGTGGAACAATTGTTACACAGATAAGATAATATATTATTGTATACATACTAACAAAACAATCATTATAACATTGAAATTTATGCAGACTAAAGTAGAAGTTCCTTCGCGACTGATATTATAATTTTAGAGCCACAAAACATATATTACTGTCGCTACGTACTTCTGAACTTTATTACAAGAGAAACTGAAGGAAGCCAAATGGTTTTACCTCACGGAAGTTGTTTGAAAAAATAGTAGCTTAATTACTAAGATTTATAATTGCAAATAAAACACTACTGGATACTTTAAGATTTTTAAAACGTTACTCGTTTGATCATACCTGTAAACCTGTAAGAACCAGTAATCTTCTGCGTTAGCACAAATGCTAAGTAAGCCCCGGATTCAAAAGTTAGATTCCACCTACTTGACATGAAGAGACTAATCAGTAAACTGAAATAAAACAATACGCAAGTAAACCTTATTCTTGTCACAAAAATGAACTGCTGAGTTAACATAATTGAGATTTAGTAAAACTAATCACTTGACTTTTTCTTTTATTGCAAACCTTTAGCTGTTAGTAAACTGCAGGTTTTAGCATTTGTTATTATCTCAAAATTTTAAATTTTTGTTAAAATTTGGGGTTTTGACATTTGGTATCAGAGCACAAGGTTTTAACACTACTAGAATTTAAGGAAGCCCAACTAGCTTTCATGAAACAGTAAATTAAATTATTATGCTGAAAAACTTTATTTTAAATGTTATTCAACAGAGTTTTGTTTTCTGGAGTTTAACAGGCATGTATGGAAAGGCTGGAAGAGTACGCAGAGGAGTAGTCTCCAGCTACTGAAACAGGAAATTTACCAAGAGATCCTATACCAGAGGATTTAACTACCAATTCCTCAGATTTGTTACAAACTGTAAAAGACTTAAAAACTGAAATGGAGTCGGTAAAGCGAGAAAATGAAAGGATTCTGAGGGCTCAAGAAGAGCTGAATCAGATCCTAACTGAAAAGTTTCAAACTGAGGGTAGGGGTAGAAGATCAGAATCAGAAGATGCCAGTCATCAACGTAAATCTAAAAAGATGAAACATACATAAACTGAAAGTAGTTCGTCTTCTGAAGTGTTTGGTGAACAATGAAATTACCATACTACTAGTGAGAGTAGTGATGATAATATGTACACTAAAAGAGGAAATACAAACCTTATGAGGAAATTTCCAGGGAATTCAAAAAGATAAAACCACCAACCTTTAATGGAGAGACTGAGAAGGGGGAGGAAGTTGAATCCTGGTTATCTGGGATGAAGAAGTACTTCCAAATATATAATTATTCTAACCAGTTAAAGGCTAGAATGGCTATATATAACCTCTCAGGAAAGGCTGACATTTGGTGGCAGGACTTGAAAAGAGTTAAGGGTAAAAAAGGAAAAGATGTAAACTGGAGTACCTTTAAGAGGTATTTCAAAAAGAAATTCCTGTCTGAGCAGTATTATGAGGAGAGAGCCAAAGAGTTTTATGAGCTGAAGTTAAGTTCAATGACAATGAAGGATCTGAACAGCAAGTTCTTAAGTCTACTTAAGTATGTACCATACCTTGTAGATGAGAAACCAAAGGTTCAACGATTCCTTAGCTATCTACCTTATCATATTAAAGATAGAATTGAATATGATAACCCAAAGACCTTGGAGGAAGCTATGAGAAAAGATAACTTCTGTTTTGAGTAGAATCGGAAGAAAGAAGGCTTGGCCAACTGAAAAGCTAAGAAAAATAATAATCAGTTTGAACAAAAGAAGACGGATTTTGTGCCTAACAGAAATTTCAAAAACAATAAGGCCAAAAATTATCCTAATAACAAAAATTTCCAAGGAAATAGGAACAATACACCCAACAATCAGAATAATTCTAAAGGTAAGGAATTTTCAAATAATCATGGAAACTTTACCAAGAACTTTGAGTGCAAAGAGCCTATCAAGTGCTGGGAGTCTAATGGCTCACCCTATGCTTCAGTCTGTCCAAACCGGAAGAAGACTGTTAGCAATATTCATACTATACAGGAGGAGATGACCATTGGGGAACTAGCAAGGAGCATGCCTAGAATCAATGCAGCCTTGGAGAACCAACAAGCTGAATATCATACTTCCATGATGGAAGTAGAAGGTATGATAAATCAAACCCCTGTAACTATTTTGATTGACCCAGGAGCTAGTCTCAGTTATATTGCACCTCAGATAGTAGAAAAGTGTAAGTTATCTGTTGATAAGTTTGAGAATTCATGGTTAGTTCAGTTAGCCATTGGTGCTAAAAGAAAAGTAACTTGTTTTGTTAAAGAATGTGCAATAGTTATGGATAAATTTGAAACTGTTGTTAAACCTAATGTTTTGCCTCTTGGTTCTTATGATTTGCTGATTGGTATGGACTAGTTAGAACAACATAAACTAATTCTAAACTGTTATGATAAAAATTTCACATGCTTAAATAGTGATGAAAAACCAGTAAGTGTTAAAGGAATACCTAGAAAAAACACTATAAGGCAGATTTCTGCCCTACAGCTTAAGAGAGCTGTTAGAAAGGGATGTAAAGCTTATGTAGTAACAATTACTGATGAGGAAGGTATAATTAAAATAGATAAGTTAAAAGTGGAAGACATACCAGTCTTAAAAGAATACGTTGATGTATTCCCAGAATAAATTCTGGGATTACCTCCAAAAAGGGAATTGGATTTCACCATTGAACCGGTACCGGGTGCAGTACCTATCTCAAAGGCCCCGTATTGAATTAACCTATTGGAACTTAATGAATTAAAATCTCAATTAAAAGAATTAATTGATAAAAAGTATATTCGACCAAGTGTGTCTCCCTGGGGGGCACCTGTCATCTTCATCAAGAAGAAGGATGGAACTATGCGACTTTGCATAGATTACCATCAGTTAAACAAGATGACCATCAAAAATCGATATCTGTTGCCCCGCATAGATGATCTGTTTGATCAACTACGTGGAGCCACGGTGTTTTAGAAAATACATTTAAGGTCTGGATATCATCAAGTGAGGATTAACGATGAAGACATCTTTAAGACAGCTTTTAGAACAAGATATGGTCATTACGAATTTGTCGTAATGCCATTCAGTCTTACTAATGCCCCAGTTGTGTTCATGTGTTTAATGAACAATGTGATACATAAGTATTTAGATACGTTTGTGGTCGTGTTTATTGACGCCATTCTAATATATTCAAAAACTAAAGAAGAACATAAAGAACATCTAAAAATTGTTTTGCAAGAGTTGCAAGAACATCAACTCTTCACAAAGTTTAGTAAATGTGATTTCTTCAAGGATAAGATTCAGTATTTAGGCCATGTGGTGACCAAGGAAGGAATTTCCATAGATCCTAAAAAGATAAGGGCAATCGAATATTGGCCAGTTCCTAACGATGTGACGGATGTTCGCTCTTTCATGGGCATTACCAGTTACTACCGGAGGTTCATTGAAGGTTTTTCGAGGATAGAAAATCCGATAACTTCCTTGCAGAAGAAAGGAAAGAAGTTCGACTGAAATAAAAAATTTGAAGAAAGCTTTAAAAAGTTAAAAACTTTATTAACCAGCGCATCTATTTTAAGAATAACAGATCCTAATAAAGAATTTGTAGTGTGCACTGACGCCTGTAATGACGGCTTAGATGGTGTTCTGACTCAAGAAGGGCATGTTATTGCCTATGAGTCTAGAAAGTCAAAAGTTCATGAAAAGAATTACGCAACATATGATCTGGAATTAGCAGCTGTAATACACGCCTTAAAGATGTGGCGACATCACCTAATTGGCAGAAAATTTGTTTTAATGACTGACAATAAAGGATTGAAGTATCTTTTAGATTAGCCAAATTTAAATGCCAGACAAGCTAGGTGGTTAGCTTTCTTAAGCGAGTATGATTTTGAAATCCAGCATATAAAAGGTAAATAAAATAAAGTTGCTGATGCATTAAGTAGAAATGCAAGGCTAAATTTTGCAACAGCTATTAGCACCTATGTTTCAGATTTAGATGAACAGCTTAAAGAAAGAATAGAACAAGATGAAATTTACCAGAATTTGCAAGCTAAAGCTAAAGAAAATCCAACAGAAAACTTAATTAAGGGTTACAGTTTAAATGAAAAAGAATTTTTACTGTATAAAGATAGGATGTATGTACCTAACGTACCTAAAGTTAAGCTGTTAATTCTGGATGAAATACATAAAACACCATATTCAGGTCATCCAGGTTATCAAAAGAATATAACCATGTTAAGAAAAGAGTATTTCTAGCCAAATATGAAAACTGAAGTAGCAGAATATATTGCTAGGTGTTTTGAATGTCAATAGGTAAAAACTGAACATCAACACCCAGCTGGTTTGCTTCAGCCCTTACCCATCCCTAGCTGGAAATGGGAGATGATTAGTCTAGATTTTATTACTGGGATGCCTAAAAATCAAAATCAGAATGATTCTATTATGGTAGTAGTTGATAAGTTAAGCAAAGTAGTTCACTTTATACCTGTTAAAACTACTTATAAAGCAACAAACATAGCTGATATTTTTCTAAAATAGATTTTTCGATTACATGGAGTACCAAAAGTCATAATCTCAGATAGAGATCCTAAGTTTACATGAAACTTTTGGAAGTCTTTGTTTAAAGGGTTAAACACCACACTAAATTTTAGTACTTCTTTCCATCCTCAAACAGATGGATAAACTGAAAGGGTAAACCAAGTATTAGAATATCTATTAAGAATGTATGTAAAAAACCAGCTTGGTAAATGGGAGGACTATTTACATCTGGTAGAATTTGCTTATAATAATAATTATCATACATCAGCCAGATTTAGTCCTTTTGAAATTTTATATGGATGGAAATGTAATACTCCTATCTCTTGGAGTAATCTAGTAGATAGATTGGTATTAGGTCCAGAACTATTAAAAGAAATGGAAGAAATTGTGAAACAAGTGCAGGGAAATCTGAAAGTGGCACAGGATCGGCAGAAAAGTCAAGCATACTTAAAAAGAACTCCAAAGGAGTTTCAGGTAGGTGAACATGTGTTCATCAAGGTAAGGCCCAAAAAGAGCTCTCTAAGATTAGGGAGTTGTGCAAAATTGGCACCTCGTTGCTGTGGCCCATTTGAAATTTTGTCTAGTATTGGACAAGTAGCTTATCAATTAGCATTACGACCTAATTTAAGAGTACATAATGTTTTTCATATTTTCGTTTTAAAGAAATATGTTCATGATGCTACTCATGTTGTTAACTAGAATGTTGTACAGGTGGAACCAAAAGGAGAATTTCTGGTGGAACCGGACTGTATCCTCGGGAGGAGGGAGATTACATTTCGAAACTGCACCATTGGACAGGTGAAGGTGCAATGGAAGCACCTTAGCCCATAGGAAGCCACCTGGGAATTGGAAAGTAAAATGCGAGATGCATATCCAATTCTGTTCCAGGGGAATTTTGAGGATGAAGAATAAATAACATCGAGGATGATGTTATGTTCTAAGGGGGTGTGTATGTCACATGCCCCAATTTTGCAAAATAATATTATCTTATTTTGATTTTATTCCAAGACATTATGCTAAATTTAATGCTAAGTTGTAAATGATGACTCAGCAGAGTCAAGGATATTGAATGTAATTCTGAATATTTTAATTTTAAATAAATAAAAGTGGAGACAACAGCTTGGGAGAGCTGTTAAAAAGAGTGTTACAGGTCAAGTTGGTGGAGGAGACTAGGTGGAGAGAAAATAGACAAGTGGTAGCATCCTCAAACACTTCCAATGTTGCAGGTGGCAACCTCCCTACATTTGGGGTCATGATCCCCTAAGAAAGTGGGATCATAGCAGGTGGCTCAATTAATGACAACTAACCCAAAAAGACCTAGGCAATCTTAATAAAAGTACCCATTGAAGACAGCTGAGGCTACTCATTCCAAGAGGAGAATCATTCAGGTGAATGTACTTCAAAGGAATTCATTGGGAAGGGAATTTGTGGATGGTGTTTGAGGGGTAAACTGCAGGAAGTGATCTAGTACAACTTTTCAGGAGAAAGATCTTGCTGCTGAATGCAGAGTTAGTACTGAGTCATTGGACTAGTATTTTGTTGCTTGCTCCACCAGTTCTCGGCCAAGGAGACCAGGAATAGGCTCGAGGGTCCTGAGAAGTCACTGTTTGAGCGCTCTCCATGAGTGGGTAAGGAGGAACAGCCTCCCAACGCTATTGTCATCCAACTTTAAAAATGTTCTACTGTCTTTATTTACTGTGTTAAAAGTTTATATCTGCGAATGAACGAATAATGAATGATTTATATGTTATGTAGTGAACTGTTAAAGCTTGAAATCTTTTAGTTGTTTGAATGTTGAATCTGTATTTGATGAAAAATAATCCTACCTATGTTTTTCCCCGTTTGGAATAAACCAGACCGTACTCTAGCACAGGTAGTGTGTTTAAAATGGATGAAGATATGATAGGAATCCGAAATGAATAGAGTTACTTGTGTTTTCAGAGTGTTAGAACCTTTTCTTTCAGTATATAGTTGCTTCCAGAAAGAATATTAATCTGTTTAGTTAGGTTATTGTTAAAACCAGACTGTGTATTAAGAATGCTAGAAAAAGAACATGGTCATATTATTTTACTAATAGCAGTGTGTTCAAGTATGTAAGTTATTCTTTTACAGAGTACTTTCTTTTACAAACTATACATCTAACCTGAAATAGAATAAATAGAAATGTCACAGTTATAATGCTTATTTATTTATGTTAAGTAAGGGTTTAAATATGGTTCTGTTAGTTTATATATTTTCCTAATATTAACAGCTAATTTAACCTGCAACTATTGGAACCCTAAGTAAGGATTGGTAACCTAATTAAATTCTAAGACAAACTAATTCAAGATAAGGAATATATTAATAAAGAACTTAATAACTCTCATAGTATTCTTTTCCTTATAATTAAAATAACTAAAAGACATTAGTAACCTATGCTTAAAGTATTATTAACAAGGAACTGTTCTTACACTCTTACAGACAAATTATATGTAAAGGATTAATGACAGGTTTGAAAATCCTCATTTCTTTTTTTATCAAGATTACAAAAATAATCCCACTTAATAAACTAAACTATTATAGACTGTTCTCAGTATTTATTAATAAAGTATATGTGCAAATACGTACTTAATAAAATATAGTAAATTCGCAGATAATAATATCAACATAAACAATATTGTTTATAAATTAATAATTCTTTTAACAAATTGAAGAAATCTTTAAAGAAAGAGAACAAATATTTTTTTTCCATAAACCTAACTTGGAATTCTTTGAGCCATTAAAATAATCTTAAAATCTGGTGACATTAATCAAACTTAATGAAATAACAATATAGAAATCATTATTATAAAAGTAAAATAGGGTAAAAACCCTAGCTCATATTTAGCAGAAATCTACCAGTATTTTTTTATATACAGTAGTAACCTAGGATAAACAATAAGATTAGTTATTTTTTAACCATTAAAAGAACAAATTAAATTCATTACACAGAGATAAAATACAATAATGAACAACATATACAAAATGTATACATCGACTAGTGAGGGTTTGAACCCGGGTAAATCAACAAACGACCTGTAAAAGGAACCACATAACTTATGGCGAGCCAAGGAAGGCTTCCCCAAACCCTGGGTGATTCCAAATGACCACCCTGATACAAGTAGGGTAAAACCCAACATATTGACCACAAGGCTTAGCCGCATTAAGCCACGAGCCATGACATTCAAAGGCTGTTTGCATACTTCCTCCACCATGAGTGTACATAGTCACGAGCCTCCTGCAAGGAGTTGCAAAGAAAGAGGTCAGACATTAGAGGAAATTTCAACTCAAAATGGGCCTCCTAAAATGAACTAGTAAAATAATAGTTAAAATAATAAAATAATATTTATTAATTTTGGAGGAAGAAAAGAAAAAAATTATTTTTTTGTTTGTATTTTTTACATATCTCCTTGGGTTTTTACTCAAATTTCGACTGGGAGAGCTCGTTGGATGCGTAATTAAATTCCACATCCAATGAGTACCCACTCGGCATACTTTTGTTGGACCCCGCTACCCAAAAAACAAGAAATACCTGAAAAAATGGAAGGATGATGTCATCATTCTGTTTTTTAGGTATTTCTTATTTTTGGGGTAGCGGGGTCCGTCAAAAGTATGCCGAGTGGGTACTCGTTGGATGCGTAATTTAATTTTGCATCCAACGAGCTCTCCCAATCGAAATTTGAGTAAAAACACGGGGAGATATGTCAAAAATACAAACAAAAAAAGTAGCTTTTTTTATGATACCTATCCCCAAATTTATATTAAAAAAGTGTTTAAGACCTTGTTGAGGCTTGGAAATTTGCAGGAAGCAACAGTAAGGCATTCTCCCCAATCAACGTTCCCAACTAGCCCGTTGACTATTTGGAATAGGGAATCCGTCCGATTTGCGGTCCGACTACCGTAAGTCAAGGTAACAAAACAAGGGTTTTACCGGTTGCGGCCCGGTCCATCGAGTTTTTGTATTTTTTGACTTAAAAGTGAAATGAATGTGCCTTACTAAATGCAGGGTGGTGAAGGATGCAGGGAGCAATCACAATGTGATGCGCAGGTTCTTACCTCTCGTCTTAAGCTCACCAGCATCTGAATCACACATGCAGAAATGAACTGAAATAACTATCTATATGTCTAACTACCTATCCCCAGGGAGCAAGAATGTAATTTATGTATGAGTAATGTGTATGTGCATGCATAATAGAAAGCAATTACAGATAGCTGATATTATTTATTACAAACATGAACAATTGAAGGTATTTCAACAACCAGATAGCTAATTGTTGTATGAACAGCATACATTACTCATGGTGGTCATTTCATCAAAATAAATCAGAAGTCATTCATACAAAGACATAGGTCATAGAGTTAGAACGATCTCACGATTCATGGACATCATACTGAAAAACAAAATATTTCATCTTTCAATTGTCCACGGCACAACATTTGAAATCCCACCGACTTTTCTTCAACAGGCAAACCAAATATTTTATTGCAAAGAGAAGTAGTTCTTCTTACAATATCCTCTCCAGTCTAACTGGGGAAAAAAGTCCTTTTCTCTTCTTAGTCTATTACATTTATACCAAGAGTGAAATGGTTGGGCTGCCCAAAGTAGCCTTTGGGCTTCCCAACCTTTCATTTTCCCAACGTTTCACTTCTTCCCAACGTTTTTTACAAAATATTACAAAATATAAAGATGACCCATCCCTTATGAAGAGGGCCCCGCTTGGCTTTCTAGGAACTTCTTCCACGCTGCAGCTTCACTAGCGATGCCTTCAAAAGTGCTAGGCTCCAAAAAATGAATATTTATCTCAAATCTCTCGGCTTGATTCTTGATAGCCTCGATCCTTGCTGGGCTCAAACGAAGCTGATCTTCCAAAAACCGTACACTAATGGCTGGGTGGCCCACCTCATTCTTCAAAACTAGGTCATCAATAGCCTTGATCTGTTGTGTTCTGGCCTTTGCATCCTGATATCTGCTCTGCAATATTTCTATGAAGGTTTCATGGTCTGGGAACTCATCAAGATTATGCTCAGCGTCTGTCTGACACCGGTTGAATGTATTAAGGATCCTCCTGAAGTATTTTGAGCATGCCCCCTGCGTCCTTTTGACGGTCTTCTTGAAGTCTTCAGTGGTGCTGACATCAAACTCTACTATGTCATGGTCTCTTTTGAGGGCTTGATGGTCTTTGGCTGTTAGCCCTGCTGGAGTCTCTGCATTATTTTCCAGCCTTGCCATTCTGGCATTCAGTACTTCAAGAACATCTTGGGATCTGTCCACGAAGAAGGAGGTGGTTTCCATGATCTCCTCTAATCAACTATCAATCTCAAGGACTTTACACCTCTCTTCCTCAAGAGCGGTTTGCAGCCGAAGCATTTTAGATTTCTGAGCCAAGATATGTTCTTTGAATGGTTGGAGATCTACTTGTAGTCCCCTTGCTTCCTCCAAAGCGGTGGTCAGATCGGTGATCTGTTCTTGATGCTTCTTGTTCTGTTCTTTGGAGTACATATCATTGGACCGCAAAAGGATCTTCATCTGCTCTTCTAGGTCCTCCACCTTTTGCAGCAGCTGCGCCTTCTCACTCTTTAGATCTTGGCCTTCCTATTGTACTTTCTCTAGGGCCTCCTGTGCTGTTTCCTTGGCTTGTATTTCTATTTGGAGGGCATGTACTTCACCCTTTGAGGATTCCAGTTCCCTTTGCATGTATTCATACTTCCTCTTGAGTCAGTTACCCTCTTCTCTCTCCTTTCTCAGTGTATCTTTCAGCTGAGCAGAGGTTTTCTTAAATGACTCCAATTCAGTCATCACCCTATTTATGTTATCTTCTGATGCATCGATCATTGCAGCCCCGGCTCTTAGCGTGAACCTAGGATCCAGGTCTGTTCCTAACATGACAGCTGTATCTGTTACCATCTTTCCAGATAGATCTTCCGCTTCAATTTTCCTTTCTGTCCTCCTCATTATTCTCTTCGTGGCCCTGTCATAATAGACAGTATTGAAGTCAGGGACTTCTTCTCCCTTTTTCTGGATGAAAGGCACTAGCTGGAGCGCAGGGGCCATAGGGGTACTAGCAGCAGGTACTTGAGAGGTCTGTACCTTGGGGTTTTCCTCCTCCTGGGTCTGTCCTATTGCTATCTCAGAAACTGACTGCTGTGTCAACTTTATTCCTTCAGCTTCTTGCGTTTGGAGCTCCTCGTAGAGATTTCTCTTTGCTTCTTCAACTGCTTGTCTAGCTGCTTCTTCTATTTCTTTGGCTGCCTCTTTTGCTTTCTCAGCTTCTTCTTGGGCAGCTTTTCTTTTCTCTTCTTCTCCCATCTGTAGCCATTTTGCAGCCTCCTTTTCCAACCTTTGAGCTTCTTCCTTTCTCCTTTTAGCCCCTTCTTCAGCCCCTTTCTGTTCATCACCTTTCCCGCCTATGGTAGTGAATTTCTTCTTAAATCTTCTGTTTAATGCCGTCATGTTTGGGGCATTCCGGAAGACAGATTCTTCCTTATCGAAATGATGGGTATATTCGAAAAACACCTTATTCTCTTTACAATGCTCAGCTATTTTACCGAGAGTATCATTTCGCCGGAAAGGCATCTCACCAAAATGGAACTTCTCTAGTTCCTCTATGAATTCGGCAGCTTGTTTCACCTTGGTGAATTTGTAGATACCTAGCTTGAATGGCAAAGGAGGGTATGCATTCTTCTTATGTTGGAACAAGAAACTACCTATTTCATCAATGAACACCTGCCTAACTGCTTCTTTATGGACTATATAATCCATTGCATATTTGGGCAACAGTAAAGGTGTCTTCGATCCTCCAAACATTCTGAAATACATGCCATTGTCAGTCAAGAAATAATCTACATGTTATTATATTACCTGCATGGAACCTTCTGACATACAGTCACATTCCTTTCAAAAAATGAGCGTGTACAGAGGCATAATGAAGTGTTCACAAACCTCTCTGTAATGGCTATGGTACTGGTGAGACCACAATGGTCTATAAGTTGCATACATGGGCATGTTTTCCCTGTCCCAGATGCACTTCAGACCGGGGAAGGGCTGGTTGCACAATATGCAATCTATCAATATTGAACTCATGTAAAATTCGGACATTTTCTGAGCTTCTCCTCCCAAGGATGCGGCCAAGCAAGAGGAAAGACTGCTTGATACAAGGCTGGCCCAATTGAAGACTGTTCCTTGGGATGCCACATGAAAAATAATGGGTATCCATTCAAGCTTGAAGAGTCTGGCATGGGCTCTTCCAAAGATCCTATTAAGCATCAGGGCTATAAATCTGTAGGGAGCCCTCAAGCTTACTGTATCATAATCACCGGCTGGTCTGTATCGGTAAAGCTTTCCCTGCAAGAGCATCTTCTTAAGAGTTTCCACCAGGTCCATTCTGATGCTGTCCAACCAATTATCTGATGGGAAAACTTAGGCTTCTGGTAGGTGATAAGCCAACGCCACATATCCAGGGCTAAATGCAGCATAGCCTTGTCCTTCAACATTTCCTATGATCATTGTGGTTGTATTTACCCGGGGCAGAATCCAGCCAATTACCTCAGAGCATGGGAACAGCTCTGGTCTGGTGGCAACTTTCATGATAGCAGATTTGACTATGTTAGCATAGATGGGTTCTTCTTCGAGACCCATCTCGGGAACCTCCCTGCGGGAAATTAATCTATATATTTCACCCCATTTGTACTCGGGTTCAACACCTGAAACACATTGAGTGTCTTCATATATGTATTCAGTCTTTGTTTCAGCTTCTATTTCTGGCATTTCTTCCACCACTGGGGCCTTCTTCTTCTGTCTTTTGGACATTGTGAGTTCTTCCTGCCATGGATAACACCTTGATATATTAAGCAATTCAAATTGCAGATATTCACAAGACATTGTGCAATTTTTTTTTTCTTCTGTGTATAATATGACAGCAACTAGTCGATGAAACTAAGATATAATCTTGCATAACCTGACTGGCCTGACTAACAGGATTATTACAACCAAATGCACACTATTAGTGATCTCGTCTATATCCTGGCATGATACAAAACATTTCTGTATGATATTAAAACATCCCATCAACCATCTTCTAGACTGCAATAAAATTACATCCATGTGCAAAGGTGCCATTTCAATGTGTTTTAATGTGATAACAAGTAGGGAAGCAAATGCATGCATGTACAGTCAAAAAATGCCCTGACCATCAGAATCATTAAAATCCAAGATGCAGTGCTCGGTAACCTAGTCGGTGCATAGCAATTAAAGAAAATGATCGAACGAAACTATATGCAGTATGACTGTGTGAGTCTCCTATGTCTTCAATACCAAACAATTTAACCATATAGCTAGGCAAAAATAATTACATTAACTTGACCCCACATTCTATTCCCTGCGGGTATTAATATCATTTTTCTGCACATGACGCTGTCATCAAAACCACTTTCCATGATATTTTCAGTTCGCGAACTACGATAATGGCATAGCCCTTTTAACCATCTAGGGTTTCAGACGACCGAGCCCCGATGGAATGCGCGGGATGGCGCGAGCAATACAGGTTAGGGTTCAAAATACCGGGCACATAGGAGAATTTGACCAAAGGAGGAACCATCAAAAAACCACATGAAAACCCACCACAAAAACTCCCCCTGGACCTCATCATCATACAAGGGGAAGCTAGGTACAGGCGGCGTAACGTCCGCCTGCACCGCGCCTCCATACACTACGCACGGGGTAGGCAAATGCAGGCCGAGGTCCAAAATAATTAATACGTGGGCTTAAAAGAAAACGCCCCCAACTGTGGACAGTTAACCTACACAAGACTCCTCAATACGTGGGTGCTAGCACAGGGTGAGAAAAGAATGACTGCCGCAAACCTAACCATGGGTAAAACCTCCGTACGCAAGCAGAACAGGGATCAGGGACACAATCCTAGTAACACACCCAACCGCAGCAAACATTACCAAAAACCTTGAATAGAATGAGGTAGGGAAACAACAGGCCTACCTGGCAGCGACGCGTAACTGATGAGGCGAAAAAGGTCAGGTTTCCTCAAACGCCACCTGGATGCGAGTACCGGCATGGTGGTCCACGAGCTTCGAGGGGTCGACAGCGCGGGATGATCATGACAGTTTTGGAAAAACAACACAATAGAATAATCCAACTCTCCTCTCCCTATATATAGAAAATTTTGCACGTGGGAGGACTAAACAGATCAGACGAGAAACAACTCCAGATCGGAAGATGAGAACTCAAAACCCTCCGCAACGACGAAAAACCATAACATCAACCCGTCCTCAATGGTGAGCAAGGCGTGTGAAAATAATGATCGGACGTCAGCGCCCTTTTGAGTCAGAAGTCAACAGCTTAAACTCTTCCGCAACGGCAGACACTCATAACAAAACATCATCCATAACGACGGAGAGAGCGATGGTAAAAGGATCCGATACACAGCCAAAAGAAAACCAAAAACATAAGTCGGGAAGAAAGAGAAAATCAAAACCTGAACTGATCCGCAACGGCGGAGGCCAGAAGCGAAGATCCGTCCGCAACGGCGGACAAGGAAATAATCATACCTTCCGACGTAGAACCAAAAACCACCCACAACGGCGGAGAAAAGACAAGTCAAAAACCTCCGCAACGGCGGGAGATTCAAATGAACCAACTTCCGATTCAGAAAGGCTTCAAAGGTATTCAAAGGCAACGATAAGCTTGATTATGCATGGGATTATTTTAAGCATTAAGGAAAACACCAGATCGATTGATAGAGCAACCCAAGCGCTGAAAAACGTTCCAAAAGTCATTAGCCCAAATAAAGAAGAGAATCAAACTAATCCAAGGCAGAGGAGGGTCCTAAATTTTTTTAGAATTTTGGGAAATTGTTGCAGCTGCAAAAATTGGTGACTACCTGGTGAACCCCAGATCTCTGAAGTAACTCCTTCCCAGGGTGAGACTGTCTGACTAAAATGAAATTTTCTAAACGCTTGTATTCCTAAGAAAACAAATTAATGCATTTAAATTATTTGAAGAGGTCCGTACCTTTTGGGAGATGGTAACATCAGGAGTGTTTTAAGTCTGAATAACTCTTTTGAGGCCAGCTAAATGAGGTTTATTTTGCCTGTCCTCAGGTGGTTTACAGCTTTGGGACACCACAGGATTGTAACAGAATGGAAACAATATTATCCTTTTGTTCTTCATTCCCATGCTAACTGCACTTTTGTGCCCTTTGAATTTTAGTTCTTTTGATATGAGTCTTCCTGTAGGCCTTTTCTTACTGAATTTTAATTCAGGATCCTCTATCCCATAGTGTCCTTTTGTGTGAACAATTTACTTCACATTTCAGTTCACGGACGGAGAGGATCTTGTGGCCATTTAGTACTTCATGCTTTGATATTTTGCTTTGATAGGTGTTGCTTTCTTTGAGGAGTTTTGACTCTTGATAGCTCATCGCTTTTCTGAATATACAACATGGGATCATTTATATATGATATACTGTTTTACTCTGCTCCCTTTCCGTGGGTATTTTGTTGTCCCCCCTTTGGATATTTAAGATGCGAAATGGATGGAGCCTCGAAATAGTATTCCAGACCTCTTTCACTTCTGTGTTATTTACAGGGGTTAAGTAAGACTTCAATTAATGCATAGTCAGTTAGGAATACTGCATCTAGAAGACATTCTATATTTTAAAGCACAGTCTTTTGCCCAAGATTTTAGTTAATACAGAACCCTGATGCTTCCATTTGCAACCAAAAGTTTGCCCCTTTATTGAAAACCAAAGGAAAAGATAGCAAAGCACTAAAGGAAAACAACAGCAAGGCAAATAACCAAAAGAAAGAAAAACATCAAAGAATTAAAGCGAGAAAACAACACCTAGTATTAGGAAAACAAAACAATTTATTTATGTACAACAAAAGAAAGAAACAAAAACGCTCACTCCTGAAAATATTTAAAACTAGAGAGCTAAGGAATGAGCTGGATTTTAGACATGAGTTATCTAACCATGGTCTAACTATGCAGTTATTGAAATGGAACCCATATCTAATATCCTGCAGTCATTACTTTCAGCCTGAGGAGGTCGAAGGAGCTCAGGCTGAGTGTCCATCATAGAACTGGCCCTTTTTGAGGAATGATGTCTTAGATTAAGTTCAGTCAGATAGTTTCCCAGGATAGAATCAACAGACTCATTTCCTTCTCCTAACTTCGTGATAGTATACTTCATGTATGGTTCTCTCAGAATTTTTATTGGATTTGGGGTACCCTTGAGAGGAAACAATAGATGAGACCAATATGAAGCAAAATAACCTTTCAACCTGGCAGCCCAATCTCGGTTTAGAATGATCCCATATCCCCTTGGTATGTCAGCCACCATAATGTCAATAAATTGACATATCTTGTTGTTCATAGCCAAACGAATGAGGACATTCTTCATTTCTCCCACCACCTTGACACCTGTGCGATCTAATTGCGTTACTTCACGAGGTGTGGACTCTAGCTATCCGTTAATATTTTTACAAATCTCAAGGGGCATCACATTCACTGCTGCTCCAGAGTCCACCAAGCAGTTATGCACATTATAATTCAACATTTCTAGAGTCAAAAGAAAAGGCAGGGTGTCAAGGTTTTCTTTCCAGCCTGATTCTTGGTCTTCTACTCCTAGTTGGTTTTGAGTAGGTATATCCTTTGTTAGCTCTTGAGTTTCATCAAAGTTTTCCCCACTAACACCTGTCTGTTCTTCTACAGGTTTGGCAGTCTCAGTGATTGGCTCGGTCCTCTGGTTGAGGGTATTGTTCTTATGCGTTTTTCCCTCATCCAGTCTCTTAACATTCTCTTGCAAATTGTTAATTTTAGAAATCACTGCATTGTATTGGCCTATGACACCCATGTCCTTCGTAGTTGTAGATGTGCATTCGGATTTAGGAGTATCATCTTCAGTGTCAAACAGTGAAATACCATTCCATGAGAACATGGTATCATCCCCTGGTTTTCTTATGATCTGTTTCTCCTTTTCCTCCTTGCCACTGCCCTTAGTCAATTTAGGGTCCAACAACTTATTCATCACCAATGTCATTGAATGTAACCATTTAGGACATTTCTTCTCAGAATGGGGTTGTTGGTGAAAGGTACCGAAATTATCCCCTCCTAATTCTGTTATGTTTATTGATGCCAAATGGGGAGGAGGGACTTGCCATTGGTTGTTATACTCTCTTTTCGGATAGTGGGGCTTATAGGTTTTTTGAATGTCCCTTTCCCTTTCTAGATCTATTATTCGGTTGGATAGTTTCTGGAGCATTTTCATCATTCCCTGATAATCAGGTGATTGATCCTCTCTATGTTTAGACAACAGTGGGCTTCTTCTAGCAGTAATCTTGTCTTCAAGTGGATCAGGATAATCTTCTACACTCTCACTCTCAGCTTCTACCTTTTCAGCCTCTTCATAAGTCTCTACCAGTGTAGGCTTGAATTTCATCTTGGAAAACATGGCCAGCTCAGGCCCTAGGCTGAGGTGTAATACTCAATTAAAACCTTGTCTAAAGGTCTGTCAACTGCAGAAAAGTTCTTTAAGTACAGTGAAAATATCTGAGTGAAACTATGTACCTTTTCATTCTTCTCTTTTCTTAACCGACCAAGATCTTTCATCAATGAAGCATGTGTCTTATGAGCTGTATATTTACTTCTGAAAACCCTTTCAAAGGTGTCCCAGTCAGGAATGGAATTTACAGGTAGACCAAAATACCAAGATGTAGCTGTTCCTTTCAGCGTGTGCAGGAATAGTCTACAGACTACATCTTCATACTCCCTAGCCCATAGCCCTTCTAATGCTAGGTAGAAGCTTTGAAGGTGATCATCTACAGCAATCCCTTCCTCAAAATCAAACTTGGGCAAGAGCTTGTCAAAGGCTTGGGGTAGGTTATGCAAAGGAGGCGTTAGGTTTAGAGGTGACCTAGCTCTCCATGCTGGCAGAGGGTTGGGTTGATTACCAACCATGAGCAAACGTAAATGAATAAGATGCTGGAAAAAACAGTCCTTCAAGGATAGCACCGGAATATGTAAATATTTGGGTTAGGTTGAGAGTTTCAAAACATCTGCTTGTAGGGTAGTCTCGGGAAATTAAGTTCCACGGCCAGCCATGTATTGGCGGCCCTCCTTCTAGCGCCAGAACTGTTGAGGCCTCGAAATTTGCAGGCAACAACAGTAAGGGATTCTCCCCAATCAACGCTCCCAACTAGCCTGTTGACTGTTTGGAATAGGGAATCCGTCCGGTTTGCAGTTCGTCTACCGTAAGTCAAGGTAACAAAACAAGGGTTTTACCGGTTGCGGCCCGATCCACAGAGTTTTTGTATTTTTTGACTTAAAAGTGAAATGAAAGTGCCTTACTAAATGCAGGGTGGTGAAGGATGCAGGGAGCAGTCACAATGTGATGCACAGGTTCTTACCTCTCGTCTTAAGCTCACCAGCATCTGAATCACACATGCAGAAATGAACTGAAATAACTATCTATCTATCTAACTACCTATCCCCGGGGAGCAAGAATGTAATTTATGTATGAGTAATGTGTATGTGCATGCATAATAGAAAGCAATTACAGATAGTTGATATTCTTTATTACAAACATGAACAATTGAAGGTATTTCAACAACCAGATAGCTAATTGTTGTATGAACAGCATACATTACTCATGGTGGTCATTTCATCAAAATAAAGCAGAAGTCATTCATACAAAGACATAGGTAATAGAGTTAGAACGATCTCACGATTCATGAACATCATACTGAAAAACAAAATAGTTCATCTTTCAGTTTTCCACGGCACAACATTTGAAATCCCACCGACTTTTCTTAAACAGGAAAACCAAATATTTTATTGCAAAGAGAAGTAGTTCTTCTTACAATAACCTCTCCAGTCTAACTAGGGAAAAAAGTCCTTTTCTCTTCTTAGTCTATTACATTTATACCAAGAGTGAAATGGTTGGGCTACCCAACCTTTCATTTTCCCAACGTTTCACTTCTTCCCAACATTTTTTACAAAATATAAAGATGACCCATCCCTTAGGAAGAGGGCCCCGCTTGGCTTTCTAGGAACTTCTTCCACGCTGCAGCTTCACTAGCGATGCCTTCAAAAGTGCTAGGCTCCAAAAACTGAATATTTATCTCAAATCTCTCGGCTTGATTCTTGATAGCCTCGATCCTTGCTGGGCTCAAACGAAGCTGATCTTCCAAAAACCGTACACTAACGGCTGGGTGGCCCACCTCATTCTTCAAAAATAGGTCATCAATAGCCTTGATCTGTTGTGTTCTGGCCTCTGCATCCTGATATCTGCTCTGCAATATTTCTATGAAGGTTTCATGGTCTGGGAACTCATCAAGATTATGCTCAGTGTCTGTCTGACACCGGTTGAATGTATTAAGGAGCCTCCTGAAGTATTTTGAGCATGCCCCCTGCGTCCTTTTGACGATCTTCTTGAAGTCTTCAGTGGTGCTGACAGCAAACTCTACTAGGTCATGGTCTCTTTTGAGGGATTGATGGTCTTTGGCTGTTAGCCCTGCTGGAGTCTCTGCATTATTTTCCAGCCTTGCCATTCTGGCATTCAGTACTTCAAGAACATCTTGGGATCTGTCCATGAAGAAGGAGGCAGTTTCCATGATCTCCTCTAATCGGCTATCAATCTGGAGGACTTTACACCTCTCTTCCTCAAGAGCGGTTTGCAGCCGAAGCATTTTAGCTTTCTGAGCCAAGATATGTTCTTTGAATGGTTGGAGATCTACTTGCAGTCTCCTTGCTTCCTCCAAAGCGGTGGTCAGATCGGTGATCTGTTCTTGATGCTTCTTGTTCTGTTCTTCGGAGTACATATCATTGGCCTGCAAAAGGATCTTCATCTGCTCTTCTAGGTCCTCCACCTTTTGTAGCAACTGCGCCTTCTCACTCTTTAGATCTTGGCCTTCCTGTTGTACTTTCTCTAGGGCCTCCTGTGCTATTTCCTTGGCTTGCATTTCTATTTGGAGGGCATGTACTTCACCCTTTGAGGATTCCAGTTCCCTTTACATGTATTCATACTTCCTCTTGAGTTGGTTACCCTCTTCTCTCTCCTTTCTCAATGTATCTTTCAGCTGAGCGGAGGTTTTCTTAAATGACTCCAATTCAGTCATCACCCTGTTTATGTTATCTTCTAAGGCATCGATCATTGCAGCCCCAGCTCTTAGCGTGAACCTAGGAACCAGGTTTGTTCCTAACATGACAGCTGTATCTGTTACCATCTTTCTAGATAGATCTTCTGCTTCAATTTTCCTTTCTGTTCTCCTCATTATTCTCTTCGTGGCCCTGTCATAATAGACAGTATTGAAGTCAGGGACTTCTTCTCCCTTTTTATGGATAAAAGGCACTAGCTGGAGCGCAGGGGCCACAGGGGTACTGGCAGGGGGTACTTGAGAGGTCTGTACCTCGAGGTTTTCCTCCTCCTGGGTCTGTCCTGTTGTTGTCTCAGAAACTGACTACTGTGTCAACTTTATTCCTTCAGCTTCTTGCGTTTGGAGCTCCTCGTCGAGCTTTCTCTTTGCTTCTTCAGCTGCTTGTCTAGCTGCTTTCTTCTATTTCTTTGGCTGCCTCTTTTGCTTTCTCAGCTGCTTCTTGGGAAACTTTTCTTTTCTCTTCTTCTCCCATCTGCAGCCTCCTTTTCCAACCTTTGAGATTCTTCCTTTCTCCTTTTAGCCCCTTCTTCAGCCCCTTTCTGTTCATCACCTTTCCCGCCTATGGTAGTGATTTTATTCTTAAATCTTCTGTTTAATGCCGTCATGTTTGGGGCATTCCAGAAGACAGATTATTCCTTATCGAAATGATGGGTATATTCGAAAAACACCTTATTCTATTTACAGTGCTCAGCTATTTTACCGAGAGTATCATTTTGTCGGAAAGGCATCTCACCAAAATGGAACTTCTCTAGTTCCTCTATGAATTCGGCAGCTTGTTTCACCCTGGTGAATTTGTAGCTACCTAGCTTGAATGGAAAAGGATGGTATGTAGTCTTCTTGTGTTGGAACAAGAAACTACCTATTCCGTCAATGAACACCTGCCTGACTACTTATTTATGGACTATATAATCCGTTGCATATTTGGGCAGCAGTAAAGGTGTCTTCGATCCTCCAAACATTCTGAAATACATGCCATTGTCAGTCAAGAAATAGTCTGCATGTTCTTCTATTACCTTCATGGAACCTTCTGACATACAGTCACATTCCTTCCGAAAAATGAACGTGTACAGAGGCATAATGAATTCCTCACAGACCTCTCTGTAATGGCTATGGTACTAGTGAGCCCACAATGGTCTATAAGCTGCATACATGGGCATCTTTTCCCTGTCCCAGATGCACTTGAGACCAGGTAAGGGCTGGTTGCACAATATGCAATCTATCAATATTGAACTCATGTAAAATTTGGACCTTTTCTAAGCTTCTCCTCCCAAGGCTGCGGCCAAGCAAGAGGAAAGACTGCTTGATACAAGGCTGGCCCAATTGAATACTGTTCCTTGGGATGCCACATGAAAAATAATAGGTATCCATTCAAGCTTGAAGAGTCTGCCATGGGTTCTTACAAAGATCCTATTAAACGTCAGGGCTATAAATCTGTAGGGAGCCCTCAAGCTTGCTGTATCATACTCACCGACTGGTCTGTATCGGTAAAGCTTTCCCTATAAGAGCATCTTCTTAAGAGTTTCCACCAGGTCCATTCTGATGCTGTCCAACCAATTATCTGATAGGAAAACTTGGGCTTCTGGTAGGTGATAAGCCAATGCCACATATCCATGGCTAAATGCAGCATAGCCCTGTCCTTCAACATTTCCTATGATCATTGTGGTTGTATTTACCCGGGGCAGAATCCAGCCAATTACCTCAGAGCATGGGAACAGCCCTGGTCTGGTGGAAACTTTCATGATAGCAGATTTCTCTATGTTAGCATAGACGGGTTCTTCTTCGAGACCCATCTCGGGAACCTCCCTGCGGGAAATTAATCTATATATTTCACCCCATTTGTACTCGGGTTCAACACCAGAAACACATTGAGTGTCTTCATATATGTATTCAGTCTTTGTTTCAGCTTCTGTTTCTGGCATTTCTTCCACCACTGGGGCCTTCTTCTTCTGTCTTTTGGACATTGTGAGTTCTTCCTGCCATGGATAACACCTTGATATATTAAGCAATTCAAATTGCAGATATTCACAATACATTGTGCAATTTTTATTTTTTCTTCTGTGTATAATATGACAGCAACTAGTCGATGAAACTAAGATATAAGCTTGCATAACCTGGCTGGCCTGACTAACAGGATTATTACAACCAAATGCACACTATCAGTGATCTTGTCTGTATCCTGGCATGATACAAAACATTTCTGTATGATATTAAAACATCCCATCAACCATCTTCTAGACTGCAATAAAATTGCATCCATGTGCAAAGGTGCCATTTCAATGTGTTTTAATGTGATAACAAGTAGGGAAGCAAATGCATGCATGTAGAGTCAAAAAATGCCCTGACCATCAGAATCACTAAAATGCAAGATGCAGTGCTCAGTAACCTAGTCGGTGCATAGCAGTTAAAGAAAACAATTGAACGAAACTATATGCAGTATGACTGTGTGAGTCTCCTATGTATTCAATACCAAACAATTTAACCATATAGCTAGGCAAAAATAATTACATTAACTTGACCCCACAGTCTATTCCCTGTGGGTATTAATATCATTTTTCTGCACATGACGCTGTCATCAAAACCACTTTCCATGCTATTTTCAGTTCGCGAACTACGACAACGACATAGCCCTTTTAACCATCTAGGGTTTCAGACGACCGATCCCCAATGGACTACGCGGGATGGCGCGAGCAATACAGGTTAGGGTTCGAAATACTGGGCACATAGGAGAATTTGACCAAAGGAGGAACCATCAAAAAACCACACGAAAACCCACCACAAAACTCCCCCTGGACCTCATCATCATACAAGGGGAAGCTAGGTGCAGGTGGCGTAACGGCCGCCTGCACTGCGCCTCCATACACTACGCACGGGGTAGGAAAACACAGTCTGAGGTCCAAAATAATTAATACGCGGGCTTAAAAGAAAATTCCCCCAACTGAGGATAGTTAACCTACACGAGACTCCTCAATATGTGGGTGCTAGCACAGGGTGAGAAAAGAATGACTGCCACAAACCTAACCATGGGTAAAACCTCCGTACGCAAGCAGAACAGGGATCGGGGACACAATCCTAGTAACACACCCAACCGCAGCAAACATTACCAAAAACCTTGAATAGAACGAGGTAGGGCAACAATGGGCCTACCTGGCAGCGACGCGTAACTGACGAGGGGAAAAAGGTCGGGTTTCATCAAACGCCACCTGGATGCGAGTACCGTCACGGTGGTCCACGAGCTTCGAGGGGTCAACAGCGTGGGATGATCACGACAGTTTTGGACAAACAACACAATAGAATAATCCAACTCTCCTCTCCCTATATATAGAAAAGTTTGCATGTGGGAGGACTAAACAGATCGGACGAGAAACAACTCCAGATCGGAAGGTGAGAACTCAAAACCCTCCGCAACGGCGGAAAACCACAACATCAACCTGTCTGCAACGGTGAGCAAGGTGCATGAAAATAATGATCGGACGTCGGCGGCCTTTTGAGTCGGAAGTCAATAGCTTAAACTCTTCCGCAACGGCGGACACTCATAACAAAACATCGTCCATAACGGCGGAGGGAGTGATGGTAAAAGGCTCCGATACACAGCCAAAGAAAAACCAAAAACATAAGTCGAGAAGAAAGAGAAAATCAAAACCCGAACTGATTTGCAACGGCGAAGGCCAGAAGCGAAGATCCGTCCACAACGGCGGACAAGGAAATAATCATACCTTTCGACGTAGAACCAAAAACCACCCGCAACGACGGAGAAAAGACAAGTCAAAAACCTCCGCAACGGCGGGAGATTCAAATGAACCAACTTTCGATTTAGAAAGGCTTCAAAGGTATTCAAAGGCAATGATAAGCTTGATTATGCATGGGATTACTTTAAGCATTAAGGAAAACACTAGATCGATTGATAGAGCAACCCGAGCGCTGAAAAACGTTCCAAAAGTCATTAGCCCAAATAAAGAAGAGAATCAAACTAATCCAAGGCAGAGGAGGGTCCTAAAATTTTTTAGAATTTTGGGAAATTGTTGCAGCTGCAACAGACCTATACGGTATTTCAAATTTAAAACAATTTCATTGGCTAACGCATGATGACATGGAATTTGAATAAAAGTTAAAAGGCCCATTTTGAGTTGAAATTTCCTCTAATGAAATAAACCACTTACGAATTGTTTATGCTACTGTAACAGTAAAACACCTGCTACAAGTTAAATGAACATTAAAAACAATTTTTACCTATGTTTGAAAGGACGAACAGTCTCATAAAAGCACTGTCACCAACAGGCTTTGCAAAATATAGACTCAACAGCCTGTAAGACTAAACCTCATGCAATGGCAAGCCACAAGGATGACGGAAGGAATATTGAGTAGACAACAAGCCAAGGGCAACGATAGACTCAACAAAGCTTGCAGAGTGAGAACTCATAGCCACTAAGAATGGCTTTAAAACCAAATACCGGAGGCAAAAGCAATGCTAACACAAGACTTGAGACAACTGGAGCAGAAGAGGACCGACGACCGCCATGAAATCCAAGCAGAGCAGCCTCAAGGGCCAGCATGAACTGCGGAGGAGAAATGAAAAGGGTTAGGGTTAAGGTGGTTCTTATGTCTTCCATGCTTGGCCAGGAGAAGACCACATGGTCACGTTAAATCAAACCATGCAGTGGATCGTTTTCTATAGTTGCCTGCATAAAATGATAACCAATTATTTAATTATTGAAAACGAGGTATAAACTATATCATCAACCAAATTATTTCCTTGTAAATCGATCACACCGTTCATCATATCATATGCTAGATTGGTGATAGAATATCAACGATATGATTTATGTTGACCTAGCAAGAAGTGACACCTTTAAACTTTGGTTAATGCTGAAATCGTTCATGCATTGAACTCACTCTATCCAGTAACCATATGACTATTATATTGTAACATCATTAATATAATATGGATGTTAGTAATCCCTTTCTTTAAACATCGACCTTGATATGGATAGAAGTCTTTATCATATAGAAGATCTCAAGTTAACCACCGAACACCTATAGCTTTCTTATGTAGAAACAGTATAGTTTATACATGGTTAATCTTTTGTAAGAACGACTTTTCAAGTTGTAACATTTATAAGTGGCACTACGTAGTTTATGTAGAATCATAAACTCTTTTTAAAACTTGTTTATGACATTGAAACAATTATAGACTTGAGTGTATATTAAACAAAATAGATTATGCGTGTTTATAAGACATATAGGAACTAATAAAGCAAATGGTAACAAAACTAAGAAGTTGACAAAGTGTTTTGTAAAGACACTTTTATGAAATTCTTTTACATAGTTCAAGGCGACGAAACTTTGATGGATTTTGGTTGTGACTCAACTTGGTATTTACTAATGATTCACCATGTCTATTGGTTACTAAAGTGGTTATAGAATTATACAAAATAACTATAAAATCGACCTGTTTCAAAAGCATCAATCACAGAAAAACTATTTGTAGACAGTAATTTAAAACAAGAGAAGTATCATAGAAAATTAAGAAATTTAATAGGAATGATCCTACTTGAGTCCAGAATTATTAGAACCACATGGTTCGACATAAAGTTAAAGTATAGGCAAACAATGATTTCATGTGAGAAGGCTTTATGGTTTTTGTTTGTACAAATCAAACTTTTAATGACAAGAAGGTTAAAGGCTGTAAGTTTCCTCGCAGAAGCGAAATGTGGAACAATTGTTACATAGATAAGATAATATATTATTGTATACATACTGACAAAACAATCATTATAACATTGCAATTTATGCAGACTAAAGTAGAAGTTCCTTCACAACTGAGATTATAATTTTAGAGCCACAAAACATATCTTACTGTCGCTACATACTTCTGAACTTTATTACAAGAGAAACTGAAGGAAGCCAAATGGTTTTACCTCACAGAAGTTGTTTGAAAACTTAGCAGCTTAATTACTAAGCTTTATAATTGCAAATAAAACACTGCTGGATACTTTAAGAATTTTTAAAACGTTACTCGTTCGATCATACATGTAAACCTGTAAGAACCAGTATTCTTCTGCGTTGAGCACAAATGCTAAGTAAGCCCCGGATTCAAAATTTAGATTCCACCTACTTGACATGAAGAGACTCATCAGTAAACCTTATTCTTGTTACAAAAATGAAGTGCTGAGTTAACATAATTGAGATTTTGTAAAACTAATCACTTGACTGTTTCTCTTATTGCTAACCTTTAGCTGTTAGTAAACCACAGGTTTTAGCATTTGTTATTATCTCAAAATTTTAAATTTTTGTGAAAATTTGGGCTTTTGACAGGATGCACCAACACCATGTTTACCAACAAGTACTGGAAGGAGGATACAACTCCCTATGGGCTTGTAGCCTGTCCTTGCGCCTCCCAACCGCCCTTGTATAATATTTTGATCTCTGACTTATGTACACTTTTTTAACCTTTCAGTCAGATGTACATAGACGGTTGTTTGAAGTTTTGAATATTTGCTTATATACCCTCAACCGTGCATCTTCATCTAACAGTCATGTATATTCATTGTGACCCTTCACAAATCAACAAATTGCTTCTTCGTTACAAAAAATGTGAATTAACAATGCAATAATGCATGATTCTGACTCTGCAATCTCGACTCCAACTTTTTGATTTCTAACTTTTTGACTTTCTAATTCCTGACATTCAGAGTTAGAACCTTCAAAATATTTAACAATGGAAGCAGGTGCTTGTGAATTCCAACATTCTGAATTTTGACTTTCAGATTTATGACTTCCTGAATTTCGGAATTAGAAACTCTAAAAACTTAGCGTCAGATACTAACACTTATGATTCCTTCTTTCTGACTTTCCAACTTTACAGATTTCCAACTTGCTGGATTTCCTACTTTCCGACTTTACAAATTTCTGACTTTCCGTATTTCCAACTTTCTGACTGTGATTATAACTTTTTAACACTTTGACTCAATATTTTTGGATTTTTCTATCTATTCCTATTTCATCAATGTTTCCTTATGATATTATGTTTACAACAATTCCAATTTAATCAACATTCACCCCCTCTGGCATTAATTGGAAACATCTTCCTTTGACATCGAAAAGGAACTTTTTCTCCCCCTTTGACAACAATGACGCATTTTCGAGAACACTCCCCCTGTCAATATTTCTAATCTTCCTGTGACGGGGTTTTCATCCCATTAATTAATTTTTAATGATGAGGGATAACCCCCAATTTCTGCCTAAGATAGGAAAATGATTCTCTAGGTAATGGTTTAGTAAAAATGTCTACAATTTGTTCCTTCGTATCAATATACTCCAATTTGACCACTTTTTGAGACACTTGCTCTCTTAGAAAATGATATTTGATTGGAATATGTTTTGTCTTAGAGTCCATAACATGATTTTTGGATATATTTATAGCACTTGTGTTGTCACAGTGTATCACGATATGGTCCTCATACTCCACAAGTAGATCTTCCAATGTTTGTTTCATCCAAATGATTTGAGTACACCATGATGCAACAACAATATACTCAGATTCTGTTGTATAAAGTGAAATATAGGACTTCTTTTTGCTTAACCATGACACCAAGAAATCTCCTAAGTAGAATGTTGATCCACTAGTTCCTTTTATGTCATCAATACTTCCTTCTCAATCTGCATCAGTGAATGCCATCAGAGTGAACTTATTGCTTTTTGGATACCATAATCCATAATTCATAGTACATTTTAGATATCTAAGAATTGATTTTACTGCAATCACATGTGTTTCTTTCGGGGATGATTAGAAGCTAGAAACTACGAATCAAACTACCAATTATATAATAAACTACCAATCATTGATCTATACATAGTATGATCTTGTTGGGCACCCAATATGCAAGTGAATTCTAGATAACATACAGAGTGTGCAATATTTATTGTCAACCCAGGGAAGTCTTGTATTTCAAGGATAACATGCACAATATATGCTTAAACACTGAGTTGCTGTAAATGAACAATTCTATTCTCTGTTCAGGTATGCTCATTGCAAGAATCGACTTAATCTAGTTTACCTTCTAAAGAATACAGTCACAATTACCTTTTGCTATTCTTGATCTAGAAATTGAAAGATTCATGAAATCACATCTAGATTACTCTTACAGAAAATGAGATCCTGTTTACCAAATCATCTAATGATTTACCCAACTATCTTAATCTGATTATCCTAGAAATCCAAAAGACATGAATTGAGTTCAGCTAGTTTAGGAATTCAGACTACAGAAATTGAGTCCAACTATCCTATGAATTCAAAGTATAGGAATGAAATTCTACAACCATAAAAGCAAGGAACAAACTGCAAGGATTCATGGAAACAACAACTAAAAGATCTAAGGATGAACAGAGTTGTTACAGCTACCACGCAATTGCATAAGGAATAATTACCTACTTAGTTTACTGTCACACCATGCCACTACAGATTTCCAAGAGATGCAATTAATAACACACTGTAAATCCACAACTGTTACAGCTTCCTATGAAGAAATAAAATTAACATAACATCACACAATAGAATAATTAAAATGCCTAATTTAACTCAACAATCCCTATGGGAAGGTGGGCCCAGCCTTCACACAGAGATGCTGGATATAACGCATGTTAAAACCCTTAGATATGAAGTAGCTCCTTGTATTAAAAAGGTAGATCAATTACACAACTCTCAATCACAGCTGATACAATGAATTGGTTAGGGGTTCAACCCTTGTCTTAGAACAGTTCTCCATATTTATACAATGTAAATCATAACATCCTATCCCTATTATTGGGCAACCATGAAGATCTCTAGTCTTCAGGTGCCCTAAATTACAACAGCTGTTACAATTGTGGTAGGATGGAAGATAGGATATATAGGGAAACTATTAATTGACCCAGAAATAATGATATCCTTAGATCACAACTATACACGAGCAGCAGCGCACTGTTGACCTCCAAATCTGTCACATTCTGTTGCAGCTATCTTTGTACAGCTTTGCTTGGAATAATATACTGGGACCGCATTCTTTGGGTAATGGTAGGATGGATGGTGATCAGCTTGAGCGATGAATTCCCATCCTTCTCTTAGCGTGTTCATCCCTCTATACCTGCAGTGTCTATATCTCAAAATACCTTTATAAACCATCATATGTTAGCATATTGAGAGATATAAAGCCTTAATTACCATAATTATCACAATCATAAGTATTAATAAAATAAGACAATAACCAATCATGCCTTGGTGAATTGAGGAACAAAGTGAAGGGAAAACATCTATTTAGCATGCTCAATAGGGTAGAATAAGGAAAAAAGAGGTGAATAAGGATGGTAAAAAAGGGGCCATTTCTGGGCCCAACATCACCCCCCAATTGTCCTATTGCATGTCCTCATGCAACCACCTCCATTATTCCGAATCTGAATCTTACACTATGCTCTGTTCATGGAGAAAAGAGAAGTTGTAGGGGAGCTCATACGTCCCTTCTTTTTCTATGAACCACCTATGGGAAACCCAATATATCCAACATTGCTGCTCCTCTTCCTTGTTCAGTGAGAAATCCATCTTGTATGGTTTTGCTAGCCACCAAATGAGGGGAAATTTAAATTTCAGGCCCATCCAATTAGCCCCACACTCCCTTACACATCCAACATAACCCTCAACCCTGGAAAGTGCCTGTTCAAAATTTCTAAAATGATAGGGTGCTCTGTTCCTGAGGGTAGGAGAGGCAAACTGCCACCTGTGCTTACTACCTTCTGAAGCTATTTGTTGATGTATGGATGTCTGGCTGATGCAAGTAGAAATAACTTCTTCCTGTAGTTCCATTATATGCCGAGTCTGGATAGGGCATGAGAGTAAACTCCAGTGTCGAGAAAGAAAAATACAAGGATTTTGAGGCTCACTTCAGACCCACAGATTAGAGTGGGCTTCATTGTGAGAAAAGGTTTGAAAATACCTTTCCCATTGAGCATGATTGCTCACAAAAGAATCAAAAGCCCTCAACTGAACATCTCTTGAAAAAGGGAGAGGATTTGAATGGTGGTCCAGAGGACAAGCCATCTCATGCAAATATAGTTCACATAGCAAATTCTGGTCTTCAAAATTGCTTCTCAAAAATGTTTCCAGGAATTTTGCTAAGGTTGTTATCTCAAATGATCTCCGTTCTTTCACAGCCCTTAACTTAAACCAAGCAAATTGTTCAAATAAAAAGACAGGGTAAGAAGATGAAGGTACCCTAATGCCCAGGAGTTCTTGAGAAAGAGCATACATCTGGTCTTTTTCCTTCTGCATAGACTAGAAATTTTTTAGCTCCCTTAGCTCCTTCTGTAGTTCTTCCTCTCAAAGTCTCTGGGTCATGCATTCTTCTACCCATTTCTCCTTTAGTCCCTTGATGGTCCTTCTATGCTCAGTGAGGGAAACCATCCCTTCTTGGTATTCTTCCACCTGGTTCTTCCACTTTCTTACCTCCATTCTCAAAATTGAGATTTCTCCTGTGGGTTGCAGAGTTTATTCTTCTTCAGGATACTCATCCTAGTCAGAATCCAGGTCAATAAAATTTTGAAGGGATTCAGTCCACACCTTATCACTTGATATGCCACATTGGACATCCTCCACATCTGAAGCTATTTTTGGGGTTGCTGGTTCTTGTGTAACAGCAACCCCTCCTGGAATTTCTTCAGCAAAAACTTCCACCACTTCTGGAGATGCTGGTTCTTGTGTAACAACATCTTCTTTCTGAGGTTCTCCCTTGGAAATTTTGGCAGCTGACTGTGAGGATGTTGGTTCTTATGGAGCAACTTCCTCCTAAATTCTAATCTTATTCTCTATCTAATCATCAGTTTCTATTTCAGCAAGAGAATGTAAGGCTGCTGGTTCTTGTGTGACATAGCCCTATTCTTCTTTTTCCTCATGCTGCTGGGATTGGATGTCTTCTTCAGTATGCAGTTGTTCGTCAAGGATTTTAGTATCACCTGAGGGTTGTGATTGAACTTGTTCATCTTCACCCAAATCCATATTAGGAATGACATCCACTTCAGGGTTGGCCTCTTGTTGCATCCCAAGAGTCTCTACTGCAATTTTCAAGGATGTTGGTTCTTGTGTGACAACATCCTGATTTACTTCTTCATCTCCTTGTTGTTGTGATTCCAATTCCAGTATCTCTGTGTCGTGAGACAATTCTGGGGTCATAGTACAAATTTCTTCATTAAATTCTAGAGTGCCTTCAATCCCTGTTTCTTCTTCTCTCACTTGGACAGCCACTTGGACAAGAACATTCAAGGATGCTAGTTCTTGTGTAACAGCATCCTGTTCAACGTCATCATTGTTTTGTTGTTGTAGCTCTATGTCTATTATTTTTGTGTCATTAGAGGATTTTGGGGTCTCAGTGTAATCTTCATCCATAAATTTAGGAACAACTTCATCCTCTGGTTCCTTTTTCCCAGGGTTAGTGGCAATTTTGACAGGAATATTCAAGGATGTTGGTTCTTGTGTGGCAGCATCCTGCTCATCTGAAGCTTCCTTCTTTTGAAGTTTCTCTTGGGGAATTTCACCACTTCTCAAATTGGTAACTTCATCAAGAATATTTAAATATGTTGGTTCTTTTGTGACAACATCCAGCTCATCTGTAACTTCCTTTTCATGAAGTTTCTCTTTGGGAGTCCCATCATCTCTCAAATCAGGTTGTCCCTATCCTTCCACAGTTGTAGGTGCATATTGTTGTGTTGTAAAGGCACGAATTATAACCTTATAACCCGACTCATCAAATATTTCTCCACAGGTAGGACATACCACTCTTTCTTCCTCATTTCCAGCCTCGGTAGGATTTGATCCTTCTGATTGATTTGCAGCTTCAACCAATGTGTGCAGCTTCCATTCACCCTGTTTTCTGCACGCTTCTTTCCAATTTTCCAATTCTTTTCTGAGTGCTTGGACTTCTCTTTTAATAGCCTATTTTCGAACAGAACTCCTTCAATTTGAGGTTATTCTTCAACTGGCTCATGTGGGGCATCAATTGGTTTGAGTTTAAGAATGGGGAACTCAATTTGTGCTTCTAAGGTTGCCCATCTTTCCCTTGCTTCTTCTGCTACTACAAATGACTTGGTTCTTTTCCTTCTTATTGGTGGAGATGCCTTAATTTCATCCTTTTTTTCATCCTTTGATCTCTTCCTTTTTCTCTGTGGTGCTGGAGTTTCTAGATTTACAGCTGAAGTGGAAGGGATATCCCCAGTTCCAGCATTTTCTTGTTCTTTAGGATGTTCTTCCTCAATCAAGGTTCCTCCCCATTCAGGTGAGGATTCAGTGGTCACCACCTCAGTGTTTTCTTCCGTTGCCATGGCTCTGTCATCTTCGGGTTCAACTATCATAGCATCTAATGTTGCTCCAGTTTCACCCTCTGCTGTCAGATCTGCCCTACTATTTAGTTCTTCCACAGGTTTTTCATGTACATCCTCTCCCAATTGTTTTGCTTGTTCCCCTGGCTGATCCTCTCATCCAGTCTCATCTCCCCCCCCAACTACATTGGAGGGGATCTGAACCTCCTATTGTTCTCCATTTCCCCCTAATTGTGGATTGAGTTTCTCTTCCTGATGTTGAAAATCCCCCCCAAGTACAGGTATGTCCATTTCCTCTTCTATTGGAACACCGGGAAAGGGAGCGGGTTCCTGAGCTTGGGCTGTAAATTGATCCCTGCAAGTTAGGTTGTGTTGAGCAAGGGTCCGTAAGATTATTATTTTAATGAGGCCATGGTGGGTAAGTGAGGAGAGTGGGTGCTTGTCTTCTCGGAAAAACCCCGCCATATGATGTAAATCATTGAGTAAATAATATGGAATGTTTAACAGAGCCCTATGATGGAGATGAGATAGTAAAGGAAATTTAGAATGATAGACTGTTTGGTAGCTACCTTCGCAGGTGATATATTTCTTGAGAAAAATGGAAACTTGATTCCATGGCCGTGGTAATTACTGTAATGTTGTCCCCCTTCATATCATTTGAATCTGCTCCCCTTCCCTTAAAAACTCTTGTACTGTTGCAATAGTGGGAGTTCGACGTCCGAACCAAGCTCGTCCCTCTTGAGGAAGACCAGTGACCTCAACCACTATGGCTTCAGAGACTTCAATATGCAATCCCCAAACCTTTGAGTGGGTTTATGTAAGATTTAAGACGAACTGTAAAGCTGCTTCACGATGAAATCCATTCAGGCGTTGGAAAAATTTAGTCCAACCCGCAGCTTGAAAGATGGCGAAAACTTCAGCATTTCTTGTGATTTCTTGCATGTTTGAAGGTTCATAGCGAGCCGGAATACCCATGTTTCTGTCTTCAGAATTATATTGTAGTCTGATAGATTACAGATTCTGACAATGGAGGTTATAGCACAGAGTATGCATGAACAGCTGAGAGGAGAGTTGGGTAAATTCGGAAAGTTTCAGTGCATTGGATTATTTGAAATTTTATCTCGAATTGGGAAAGGTGGCGGTTATTAGGTAGCATAATTAGTCATTAGGTCGCACGAGCAAAGAGTTAACGATGCAATAATGGGCATAAAAAGGGAGGTACGATTGATATTGTCAAATCATATTGATACTTAATCAAGTAGTTAATCAAAGCCATACCTTCGAAAATGTGTGATGGATGTCCTTTGGAGAATAATAGAACGTGTGATTGCAGTCGTTGTGAAAGCTGTACTCATGCACTGTGCAGTCATTAAATGTGATCATTATTACAGGGGTGCTATAATAACCTTTTCTGTCAACGAACCAAAAAACCATCATGTTAAAATGGTTGGAAACATGATGAGTACTATATTATGAGTCAAATTGCCGGCATCAAGAATTGGAGCCATATATGGAGGTGTTGCTATCTTGCAAAAAGATCTGCTAATAACATAGGAGTCATAGCCACAGGCCATAAATAAATCAAAGCAGAAGCGCGGCCTTGAATGATAGAAAAAATAGCCAAATGTAGCGGAGTTACAGCTGCCGGAAAAAATGTCATAGCTACCGGAAAATATGTCGCCGCTGTCGGAAAAGGGTGTCGCAGCTTCCAGAAAAGGGTGTCACAGCTATCGAAAAAGATGTCATAACTGCAGGAAAAGGATAAAAGAATGTTAAAAGGATGAAAATTGACTGTGCTGTAGCTACGCGAAACAGAATTTATGGACAAAAGTAAAATGGGGTCGCAGCTATGGAAACAGAAGAAGGTGGAGTTTCATGGTGTTGCAGCTACCAGAAACGGTGTCGCAGTTGCTGGAAAAGGGTGTCACAGCTACTGGAAAAAGGTGTCGCAGCTACCATAAAAAGGGTGTTGTAGCTGCAGAAAAAAAGGTGTCGCAGCTGCCGAAAAAAGGTGTCGTAGCTGCCGAAAAAAGGGTGTTGCAGCTGCGACATATTTATTGAAGGGGAAAGGAAAACAAAATTGGTGCAGGAAGTTACAGAGGAATGATTTTGGACGCCAGGACCGATAATGACCACCACTCTTAGGTACTTTCCTACACAAAATATAAAAACGGATCAAGTGTAAAAGAAAAAGATAACAATAACAAAAAAAAAAAAAAAATATTTATGTACAAAGATCCATATGCGATTTACAGTGATTAATTACGAATTGACAGGGGCAGAGAAAAATTCCTGCCCTGGTGCTAACTGGTAGTCTGGATCAGCTACAATTTGTGAGATAAATGAATCCTTTGAAATGGGATTATGGTAAATTCGTAGCCTGTGACCATTAGCAAATAATGGCATGCGGTTCTCATCGATGGTTACTAGGTGGACTGTACCATTATCAAATACTCTGTCCACTAGGTATGGCCCCAGCCATCTTGTGTGTAGTTTACCCTTGAAATCTCTTTTGAATATGGAATCATATAATAGTTCCCAATCTCCCTCATAGAAGACCTTCTTTTTGATGAATCGATAATGCCAATTGGATCTCTGTTGCTGAATTAACACTGTCTGGTCCACGACAGCTAACCGGTTCTCGTCCAGTTCATTCAATTGGTTCAATCTCCTCTTCTGGGCTTCAGTTACATCTAGTTTTACCTCTGTGGCCATCTTCAAAGTCTTAATTTCAAATTCAATTGGGAGGACGACACTTTTCCCATACACTAAGTCATAAGGAGAGAAACCTGTAGTGTTACGCCAAGTGGTGCGATATGCCCATAATGCTTCCGGAAGTCTGTTAGCCCAATTTCTATGATGGCTCTTAACCGTCTTGGTAAGGATAGATTCAATGACTTTGTTAGTTCTTTCCACTTGGCCATTGGCTTGGGGATGGTAGGGTGAAGCTACCCGATGCTGAATATGGTACTTTCATAGCAGAGCTTCAAATTGATGCGACACAAACTGCGGTCCTCCATCGGTAACCACTTCCTTAGGTACCCCAAAACGGGTAAAGATTTCACTATACAAGAAATCAATCACAGCCTGGGATTTAGCTTTCGCCAGAGCCACAACTTCTACCCATTTTGTCATATAGTCGGTACAGACCAAGATGTAGGCTTTTTGTCTGGAATGAGGGCTAATAGGGCCAACAAAATCTAAAGCCCATCTATCAAAGGTTTCAATCACTGATTGTGGTTGTAGAGGCATCTAATCTAATCTATTGGGCTGACCCATCCTTTGGCAGCTATCACAAGACTGGACACATCTTTTTGCATCCCTGAAAAGGGTCGGCCAATAGTAGCCCATTCTCAGTGCTTTGTGTCTTGTTCTTTTGTCTACAAAATGCCCTCCACAAGGCTCATCATGGCAGGCCTTCAGTATATGGAATATTTCATCTTCTCTCACACATCTTATTATCTCAAGATCAGGGCCTGTGTAAAAGAGATGACTGTTTACCCAACAATACCTGATACTTTGCTAAATAATTTTTCTCTTTTCTCTTTTGGACATATGTGCCGGAAGCTTCCCTATAGCCAAGTAATTAGCGACATCTGCATACCAAGGGGAGTGAGATGAAACTGCAAATAAGTGTTCATATGGAAAAGAGTCCTTAACAGATAAATTATCATCACTGTTAGTGAAACAAGATAAGAAATCAGCGACAACATTTTCTCTTCCAGGTTTATCTATGATGGTGATATCAAATTCCTGTAATAATAAGATCCATCTAGTCACTCTGGTATTAGTAACAGGTTTATTCATTAGATATTTAATGGCAAATTGGTCAGTGTGCACAAATGTAGGATATCCAGTAATATAATGTCGAAATTTGTTAATGGAGTAAACAATAGCTAAGAACTCCTTCTCGGTGACAGTATAATTAAGTTCAACATGGGCTAAGTTTTTACTAATATAATAAATTGCATAAGGTACTTGACCATCCTGCTGTCCTAAAACTACTCCAATAGAAGTATCAGAAGCATCTGAAGAAATGTGGAAGGGTAGGGTCCAATTGGGTCCTCTTAAGATAGGAGCTATGGACAGCTTCTCCTTAAGCTTAACAAACACTGTCTGGCATGCTTCATTCCAGACAAATTGCACATCCTTCATTAACAATGAAAACAGAGGAGAGGCAAGTTTGGAAAAGCCTTCTATAAATCTTCAATAATATCCATCATGTCCTAAGAAACTTCACACTTCTTTTTGAGTTGCAGTAGTAAGTGTATTTTTTATTACCTTGATTTTTGATGGATTCACCTGAATGCCATCAGCAGAGATGAAATGCCCCAATACTACTCCTTCACTCATCATCATATGGCACTTTTCAGTGTTTAAAGAGAGTTGGGTCTGTTCACAGCGAGTTAAAACCTTTTTCAAATTTTCTAGTGCTTCTTCAAAATCCTCGCCATAAGGAGTAAAATCATCCATCAAAATTTCCATACTATCATTAACTAATTCTGAAAATATGCCGATTATAGCTCTTTGAAATGTTGCTGGTGCATTACATAAACCAAAGGGAAGCACTCTGTAAGCAAATGTTCCCTAGGGACAAGTGAAGGTAGTTTTATCTTGGTCTTCAGGAGCAATCTGAATTTGATTGTACCCGCTAAACCCATCCAGGAAGGAAAAGAACTTCTTCCCTGATAAGGTGTCAAGCACTTGATTGATAAAAGGAAAGGGAAAATGGTCTTTTTGTGTTGCTTTGTTCAACTCCCTATAGTCCACACAGACTCTCCATTTACCATTTATCTTGGGTATAGTTATGAGCGGGGACACCCACTCACTGTTTGAAATAAGGTATATAAATCCTGGTTCCAAGAGTTTCTGAATTTCTTCCTTCACTATGTCCCTAAGATTGGGGTTCATTCGTCATTGAGGCTAGCACACAGGTCGGGAGTCACTTTTAATATAAATATGATAGGTGCACAGGTTAGAGAGAATACCCCTCATGTCTGTGTACTCCCAGGCAAATGCCCCCTTGTGTTCTTTTAAGAGACTGATCAGGATCTTCTGTTCATCTAAGGAGAGGCTGGGGTTAATATTCAGGGTTTTTCCAGGCTCTCCCTCAATGGGAATACTTTTCAAAATTTTCAATACTGGGATTATATGCATGTCACTGACTAGTGCTTCTTCTGTAATATTTTCTTGTTCTTCCTCACCTAGAGTAATGTTTAGGATTTGATAAACTTCTTTATTAATCGAAGTGGGTTCACTGATGAAATTATTAATGGCATCATCTTCAGTTTCATCCTTAAAGGTTAAAGCCTTCCCTATAGTTAATAATGGTTGAATTCCCTCTTCTTCCTTTGGCTCCATCCATAAAGAAGTTTCAGCTTCTAGGCTCGACTGAGCTGGAGAATAGAGAGTGAGGTTCTTTGTCTCAGTGCCATCTGATATGGTCATAGACCTAGATTGACAGCTGATTCAAGCATTAGCTATGGATAACCAAGGCCTTCCCAGGATCAGTGGGTGTCCTCCTAGCTGCGACTTAGGTTGTAAAACCAAGAAGTCAGCAGGGTACTCCCAAGAATCAACTGTGATGATGAGATCATCCAAATTTCCTTCAGGTTTAATGGTGGATCTATCTGCTAGTTCTAAAATGGTGGGGGATGGTATAAGATTAGTGATCCCAAGTTTTCTTACAGTTTAAATCGTCATGACATTAATCACTGCTCCTAAATATACCAGTACGTTGGGTATCTATGTATGCCCAATCTGCACGGTGACAGTGGGATTCCCAGGATTGTCATATTTGGCCAAAAGGTTCTTTCTGGTTATTAATGTGGATAATTTCCCTATGACATGAATAGTGGGAGGATCTCTGGGTTTCCTTCCTGGTTTCCTTGTACATAGATCCCAAATAGTTCTAGCATAGATAGGTACATCTTGAAGAGCTTGAAGGAGGGGAATTTTAACATAAAGATTCTTTAAGTCTCCTAAGAGGTCAAACTGAGGTTGTCCCACTACCTTTGGTAGCATTAATCTCTTGGGGTACGGTGGTTGCCTAATCAGCTCGGTAGGCTGTGTGTCGCTAGATATATCATTTTGTGTTTCAGCTGACCCATTAGTGGGATGTTAAACATCTTCAATGATGGGGGTCGTATTAGATAGATGTTGTGGATTCACCCCTTCTTCATGTACAGGGGATGGAACATATTCAATGATTACAGGCTCTACTACCTTTCCTGATCGTAAGAGAATATCGTTACAAGGCATAGGAGAAAGGGAGTAGGCAGGCATGTTGACAGTCTCAAATTGATGGACTGTTTTATTATTTGGGTTAGGATTAGGTTGAGCAGGCAGCTGAGGTTGTATCGACATATTAGGGGCAGCATTGTTATGCAACTGTAGCTGTGACTGCTGATGAGGATATTGAGGATATTGAGGAGGGTATGGTTGCTATTGATGTGGAGTTTGTTGAGGAAACTAGTTCCCTGGATGGAAATTCCTCCATCCAGGAGACCAAGAAGTTGGTTGGTGTGGTGGTTGTGGTTGTTGTACCCAGGGATTCCAGGAGTTATAATTTTGCATTGAAGGTTGAGAGGAGTTCCATTGAGAATAAGATGAAGGGAATTGTGTATTCATGTTCTGTATATTATTCCAATTATTCATGTTAATAAAAAATGGAAACGATTCTGGAGTCATACCTTGATTTCAAGGCTACTAGGGCTTCTTTCGTGCAATGAAGTAGGCCGGTTCCACCTCTAGAGTTGACGCCTGCATAACAGCCTTCACTTGGGGAAGTGATGGGAAATATTTTGTGTCGTGCTTCAGCTCGCACAGCTAACACACTTCTACCTTATCGAGCAGGAACTCCTTCAGAGGGTGGTTCTTTCTACATCGAGGACATAACACACCTAGTGTGAGATCCTCTACTGCTTGTTTTTTCCTTGCCCTCAGGATGTCGATTTCTGAGGAGATAGAGCTCATCATTTCTGTTTTGAAAATTTCAAGGAGGTTGCCTATCTTTGCATGGGTGGCTCCTCCATTAGATGACTTCTGAGTTCTGTCGAAGACATCACGTTCTAGCTTGCCCCGTTTGTCCCACCTGTTATTCATGGAAGATCCCCTGGAGTGCCTTTTATGTAATTCCACAATTTTCTCGAAATACTCCTTGGAGATATCCCCCTTTCCTAGAAGGTTTAATGTATCTAGGAAATCATCCCTAATCCCGCGAAGCAGGATTATCTTAAGCACATATAACCCCATGGTCATCTATCCAGCTCTTTGCACAAGTATAAAAGCCTCTCAACAAAATATTCCGGACTTTCGTCCTCCCTCTGCACCATTTTAAATAGTTCTTCTCTCTTGTCCTTGGTATTGCAATATTCCTGATATTTCTCCAGGAACACTTGTTTCATCCTATCCCAATTAGCAACAGTTCCGCCTCCCAGACTCATGAACTAGCGTAATGCATTGTCCTTCAGAGTGGCAGGGAAGAGCTTCAACTTTTGTGCATCGGTGATGTAGTCATAGCTGCAACAGAGGATATCAAATTCAAAAAGAAATTCATCTAGGTCCTCTGCCACTTTTCCATGAAAGCAAGGCAACACCGATGGTGATATGTTTTTCATAGGGGTTTTCCCTTCCGGTTGTTGAATTGGGAACTGAAGTGTAGCCACCGTCCCTCCAGGCAGGGAATGATCTTCATGATGATGGTTTTCTCCCATTGCCTCTTCCTCATCATATTCGTGTATGTTACTCATTCCTTCTTCTGTTTTCTCCTCTTCGTTCTTCTCTTTGTCCTTCCACTGATCAACAAATTTATGATGGAACTGTGTCCACTCCTCTTCAATTACAACCTTTCCATTAATGTGATAGATTGGACCTTGATTAGCAGATCCTGTTGTACTAACTTTGTCCTCTTCTGTAGGGGTATTTGAGGGTGTTGCAGCTGCTCGTGTGTTCTTCACTGTGGATCCTAACGCTGGCACCCCAGGATTGGCAGGGATTCTTCTAATAGGTGTTTCCTGATAGTGAGCCCTGGGAGAAGAATCAGTTTTGTCAGCTAGATCGTCAATGAATGTTCTTTTGCCCAATTCTGGACCTTGACCATGACCTCGACCACCTAAACTATTCGTATTTTGCGAGGTTTTGGGATTTGTAAGATGATCATGCTTTACCCTTATCGTATTCATACAACCCAAATCATTCCACCAAAAAACTAAAAGAGACTGAATAGAAACGATTACAAGATGCAACTATGATAGTGTTTAATATTTATCCTCCATGGCAATGGCGCTAAAATGTTGGGCACCCAATATGCAAGTGAATTACAGCTAACATACAGAGTGTGCAATATTTATTGTCAACCCAAGGAAGTCTTGTATTTCAAGGATAACATGCATAATATATGCTTAAACACTGAGTTCCTATAAATGAACAATCCTATTCTCTGTTCAGCTATGCTCATCCCAAGAATCCACTTAATCTAGTTTACCTTCTAAAGAATACAATCACAATTACCTTCTGCTATTCTTGATCTAGAAAATGAAAGATTCATGAAATCACATCTAGATTACTCTTGCAGAAAATGAGATCCTGTTTACCAAATCATCTAATGATTTACCCAACTATCTTAATCTGATTATCCTAGAAATCCAAAAGACATGAATCGAGTTTAGATAGTCTAGGAATTCAGAGTACAAAAATTGAGTCCAACTATCCTATGAATTCAAAGTACAAGAATGAAATTCTGCAACCATAAAAGCAAGGAACAAACTGCAAGGATTCATGGAAACAACAACTAAAATATCTAAGGATGAACAGAGCTGTTATAGCTACCACGCAATTGCATAAGGAATAATTACCTAATTAGTCCACTGTCACACCATGCCACTACAGATTTCCAAGATATGCAATTAATAACACACTATAAATCCACAACCGTTACAGCTTCCTATGAATAAATAAAATTAACATAACATCACATGACAGAATAATTAAAATGCCTAATTTAATGTAGCAATCCCTGTGGAAAGACGATCCCAGCCTTCACACAGAGATGCTGAATATAACGCACGTTAAAACCCTTAGATCTGAAGTAACTCGTTGTATTAAAAAGGCAGATCAGTTACACAACTCTCAATCACAGCTAATATAATGAATTGGTTTGGGGTTCAACCCCTGGCTCAGAACAGTTCTCCATATTTATACAATGTAAATCATAACATCCTATCCCTATTATTGGGCAGCCATGAAGATCTCTGATCTTCATGCGCCCTAAATTACAACAGTTGTTACAACCGTGGTAGGATGGAAGATAGGAAATATAGCGAAATTGTTAATTGACCCAGAAATAATAATATACTCAGATCACAGCTATACACGAGCAGCAGGGCACTACTGACCTCCAAATCTGTCACATTCTATTACAGCTATCTTTGTACAGCTTTGCCTGGAGTAATATACTGGGACCACATTCTTTGGGCAATGGTAGGATGGATGGTGATCAGCTTGAGCGATGAATGCCCATCCTTTTCTTAGCATGTTCAGCCTGCTATACCTGCAGTCTCTATATCTCAAAATACCTTTATAAACCATCATATGTTAGCATATTGAGAGATATAAAGCCCTAATTACCACAATCATAAGTATTAATAAACTTAAGACAATAACCAATCATACCTTGGTGACTTGAGGAACAGAGTGAAGGGAAAACATCTGTTTAGCGTTCTCAATAGGGTAGGATAAGGCAAAAAGAGGTGAATAAGGATGGTTAAAAAGGGGCCATTTTTGGGCCCAACAGATCTACTTTTAAAGATTCATCATCCTTGCTCAATTTGCAACCAGTGACCATAGGAGTACTAATAGGTTTGGAGTCTTCCATTTTGAAATTTTTTAACATCTCTTTGATATACTTAGTTTGAGAGATGAAGATCCTTTTTTTCTAATTGAGATAGTTGTAAACCTAGAAAGAATGTTAGTTCTCCAAACATTGAAATTTCAAATTCCTTCTTCATTTCTGAAGCAAAATTTACACTCAGAATTTGTAGATAACTTCCAAATTTGATATCGTCTACATAGACAACAACTATGGTCATATTTTTGCTTTCAAACTTTATATATAGATTACTGTCAATGGCTCCTCTTATATATCCTTTCTACTTTAAATATTTTTTGAGTGTTGAAAACCATACTCTTGGAGCTTGTTTGAGACTATAGCATGCCTTTTTTAGTTTGCACACATAATTTCTATTTTCTGATATAATAAAACCTTCAGGTTGTTCAATGTAGACTTCCTCTTGAAGTTATCCATCAAGGAATTCATATTTTACATCCATTTCGTATAATTCAAAATTTTTGTAGCATGCAAATGCTAAAAACATTCTAATGGATTCAAGTCTTTCCATAGGTGCAAAAGTTTCTTCAAATTCAACGCCTTCTACTTGAGAATATCCCTTGCATACTATTCTGGCCTTGTTTCTTATTACTTGACCAACCTCATTGAACTTGTTATTGAAAACCCATTTGGTCCCAATGACATTCATTCCTTTAGGTCTTGGAACAAGTTCCCAAGTTTGGTTTTTCTCTATTTGATCCAACTCATCATTCATAGCACCGTTCCAATCATCATCTTTGCTAGCTTCTGCAAATGTATTTGGATCAACTAATGAGAGTAATGATTGTTCTTCAAATATTAGTTGTATTCTTGTTCGGACTCTTGCATCCTTGTCACCTATGATTAATGTTTCAGGATTATTCCTTTGGATTCTTCTAGATGGAGTTCTTGTATCAGATCTAGGAGAGTCTTCATATTTACTTTCATGTGATTGTTCTTCTTCCTTTTCTTCTTTTTCTAAAGTCTCATGCTTTTGAGAATCTTCATCTGTCTCTTCATCATCCACACTTTCTTGGATTTGTGTTCTTCTCGGATTAAGTGTCATCAACAGTTACATTTGCACTTTATATTATCTTGTGTAACCTTATATTGTAACATATGTATGCCATTTTGCTAGAAGTATATCCTAGAAATATGCCTTCATGTGTTCTAGAGTCAAACTTCCCTAGATTATCATCCTCTCTTTTTATGTAGCATTTACTTCCAAAAACTCTAAAATACTTAACTGAAGTTGGTCTTCCAAATCATATATCATAAGGACTTTGTCAGTATTTACTACAAGATGTCCTTTGTTTTGTACATAGACAATTGTATATACTACTTCTCTCCAATATCTATCAGGAATTTTTGCTCCATTAAGCATAGTTCTAGCTACTTCTTGGACAATCATGTTTTTCCTCTCAACAACTCCATTTTGTAGAGGTGTTTTTGGGGCTGAAAATTGCCTCTTGATTCAATGAGTTTCACAAAACTCATTGAATTCATTTGAGGTGAACTCACCACCATTGTCTGATCTTAAACATTTAATCTTGAGAATTGCTTCATTTTAAACAAGTGCTTAAGGCTTTGAACTTCATAAAGGCTTCATATGTTTCTTTAATAAATGCCACCAAAGCCATCCTTGTATAGTCATCGATTAATAACATGAATTAATGTTCACCTTGAAATATTTTAGTCATTGTAGGTCCACAAAGATCAATGTGAATTATTTCTAATGGCTGAGAGAGTGTATGCTCTTTGACCTTGAAGCTTATTCTTGTTTTCATCCCATGAAGAAAATATACAAACATGATTTGGTGGCTTTATTATCTTTGGAAAATTCCTTATAGCTCCCTTCTTACTTACTTTTATCAGATTGTCTAAGCTCAAATGCCCCATCCTTCTATTCCATGGAAAACTTTCATCAATTTGACTCATATAGCATTGTTCTTCATTTTCTAGAATATACACATTGCTTGGAGTTCTCACAGCAGTCCCAACAAGTTTTCCTGAATCTTTTCTTTTCATTTCACACTTCTTGGAATCAAATATACATATGTGTCCTTGATTACATGTTTGGGTTACACTTAAGAGATTAGGTTTAATTATTTTACAAGTAAAACATTTTTATCTTTCATTTTGTCTCTAGGACCAATGTACCTTTCCTAATTATTTTAGAGGATAAATTATCTACAAAAGTGACTTTTCCTTTTTTATTTATTTTTAGGCTTATAAACGTGTTTGGATCTCTTGTCATTTGTTTTGAGCAACCATTGTCCACATGCCATAGATTTTTTTATTTTTATTTTTTACATAGAGCAATTGAACATTCCACATCTTCCTTCTTCTTCTAAACCTTCCTCTCCTCATTTACTTCATATTTTGTGGTGTCATTCTCCATAAGAATCACTAGTTTACAATTACTAGCTATGTGTCTTGGGTTACCACATTTGTAGCATTAAATATTATAACTTTGTAGAGGAGCAAAAGGATTATATTTTCTTCCTTTTGGATTGCTTCTAGTAACATTCTTGTTATAGAAAATAGATTGTGATGTAATGGTTTTCCTGGTAGAAATCATTAGTTTACAATTTATAGCTATATGTCCTTGGTTACCACACTTGTAACATTCTATGTCATACCTCATTAAGGGTGTAAAATAATCTTGATTTCTTCCTCCTTGAAAAGCACCGGAATATCCATTCTTGTAGACATATTTCTGATTATATTTTTGGTGTGCTTCGCATTCCATCGCTTTATATCCAAAATTGTTACATGCATAACAATTTCCCAAAGAGTTGTCGATGTCTGCTTGGCACATTATTTGTCCTGCTTTCATTTTGAGAAGGAACAATTTTTAGACTATATTCCTTTACAACTGGTCTCATAAGTGCATTAGCATAACTTCTTTTATTTCCTTCTTTATTTATGAAAGAATATTGTTCTGACTTCTTTCCTTTGTCATAACCTAGTCTAGTTTTATTACAGGGTGATCTCTGACTCCTTAGGATGTCATCTAGAGTTTTTGAGTTGCTTTTAAACTTTGATTGAAATGATTCTTCATCAGTCTTCCTACTAAGCAAGATCATTTTAGCTTCGAACTTTTCTAGTTCTTGCTCTCTTTTCTTAAGCTTCCATTCTAGATTTTTTTTCAACCTCTTTGGATTCTTGCATCTGATTTTTTAAATCAATAATAATTCTTTCTGCATCATTATTTTTCTCCTCAAATTCTATCATATGAATTTTTAGTTTTTTGTACATCCTCTTATACTTCCCTAATTATTCAAGAGAACTTATACCTTTTTCTTCAAGATCTACCACACCTTCTACTTCTTCTTCATAGATTTTGTTCTCTATTCCCATGAATAGTACTTATGCTTCTTCATCTTCACTAGAGTCATTTGAGCAGCTATCATTCATGGAATAAATTGTTTTCTTCCTATTCTTAAATTTCTTCTTGTATATGGTTTTATTCTTTTGATATTTCTTATGATTGCATGGTTCTTCATCATCACTATCCTCTTTTCTTGGGTAAGGACACTTTGAGGCATAGTGACCAATATTTCCACAGTTGAACATTTCAAATGTATCTTTCCTTTGTACTTGCCAATACCTCTCTCAAGTTTCTTGATAAAAAGAGCTTCTTCATCATCTGAGTCCTCTGAGTGGCTCTTGGATGAGGATTCAGAATTATTTGGCTCTTTTGAGGCTTTAAATGTTTACTCTTTTCTTGATGGTCCATCTTGTCATGTTCTCATCTCACGGGAAGTAAAGATCCCATGTAGTTCATCTACCGTCATAAGTTCAAAATCATCTCATTCTTCCAAAGTAGACAGTTTTGAGTCCTACCTCATTGGTAGGGTTCTTAGTGCCTTTTCAACAACTTATTTCTCTTTTATTTCTCCTCCGAGGATTCTAATAGCATTGAAAATTTCATCTACTCTTATAAGATATTCTGCAATGTTTACCTCTTATTTCATTTTTAGACTTTCACACCGCCCTTTGTTTGTTTGAAGTTTGGAATTTGTTAATCCATTTAATATTGCATTCAAATATTTTTCATTTGATTCATATTGATCTAGTTATTCTCTATCTGTAGGTAGGTTGTCTATTATTTTATACTCTTTTTCAATAGAACTCCAAACCTTGCATCCAAGAGACATTAGATGGAATCTCATTCTTACACTCCAGAATGCATAGTTTTCTCCTGTAAATAATGGAGGTCTGTTGGTAGCTAACCCTTCTTGTTGATCCATAGTGATTTTTAATAGGATCTTCATTCTAGTGATTTAAGCTCTAGTGAAGGATCCTACTTGGATACCAATTGTTGGAATACCAAGAAATACTGAGAGGGGGGGGGTGAATCCGTATTGATCTACCTTATTTAATTTGTACCACTTAAAGATAAAATAAACAATAAAAAAAGAACACACAAAATTATCGTGGAATCCCAATTGGGAAAACCACCATCATTTTCTATTACTGCAAAATTATATATACAAATAGTTTGCAGGCATCAACTTACAGGATGCACCAACACCCAAGTTTTTTAGCTACAACTGAAGGATGCACCAACACCATGTTTACCAGCAACAACTAGAAGGAGGATATGACCCCCTACAGAATTTCAACCTGTCCTTGCACCTCCCAACCACCCTTGTATAATATTTTGATCTCTGACTTCTGTAAACCTTTTTAACCTTTCAATCAGATGTACCTAAATGCTTGTTTGAGGGTGTTATCCCTAAATTTGAACCTAGACTACTGGGGTTCAAGTTCAAAGACATATTTTCAAGATAATTCAATATTGTAAAATCAAATCAAAATAGAGTTGCTATGCAATCAAAAGATATTGGGAAATCATATAACCATCATAGGGACTCTATGACATAAAGTAAAATACAAAATTCAATAACAGGAAAGAATACGAACATGAATTTATGAAATGAACTCGGTTCTATCACTTAATGTTAAATGGTAACTGCACTTTATCATAAGAATCATGTAATGGATTTAAGATGACCATACACAGGATAAATCATAAAAAATACAATTCATAAAGAAAACAAAATAAGTTCATAATCATAATCATATCAAAGTAGGTTCTGTATTAAGGATGCAAAGAGTTTTTATGTCTTACAGTACATATCAAAACTAGATTGCCATCTCCGATTCCAACCCTTTCTTCTGTCTCGGTTCTTTCATATATACAACTAATTTTCAAAAATTAACAAGGTTTCTAGATCCTTAAATTATGGATCTCGAACAACTAAAAATAGTAAATCTGCTTAAAGTAGGACTTCAAGTTTAAAATTTACACAAATACTTAAGACTGCCATGTGGAAAAAATTACAACAACCTTATCTATTATCTGTCAATTCTACTAACTCGATACTAATCAGGATCTCCCATCAAAGACTTTTAGAAACTTCAGCTAATAAGGTCATATCATGAAGGACCTGTGATCTCTTTTGTAACCTGGTGTATTTAGCATCCTGGTTCAGCTCCTTGCTCTGCAACTTTCTATTTTGATCCAAAAATTTCTCATACTGCTCCTATAAAGCCCTTTTCTTCTTCAGTATGTCTTTGGAAATATAAACCAACTTCTAATAATCAACCTCCTTATCTTCTAAATCCTCTCGCAACCTTTTATTTGAAAGCATTAAATTTTCATTCAACTCATGCAAGTATTCATTTTGTTTTTTATAAGATATCATGAATTTCCTTATCTGTGTCAATTTTGGAATGAGATCTAATTCATCCTTATCCACCATGCTATCTTCTTTTTGTACAAATGCTAGACCTGTGTCTATTTCCTCTTTATCATAATTTTTCTTTCCTGTGCAAAATATTTCTAGAATATGTTCAGCCCTTCCTTGTAATTCCACAAATGCTTCACCTTCAGAAACCTGCTCTTCATTTACTGGCTGAATCTTATCATTGCTTATTGATTTCTATATAAAAACCAATTCACTATCCTCTGTAAGATTTGGGCTAGCTTCAATTTCAAGTTTTCTTCTTAGTCAAGTTCTAGGTCTTACACTCGAATCCACAATCTTACCCTTTAAATCTTTTATTGGCTTAACAACACATGCTTCTGATAATTCATCATTCACCTGTGACTCTTTCTCTGCTAACCCATCATTGTCTGCATTTAGGGTTTCCTATTGTTCTGTTTGGTTATCTACATTACCTAGGGTTTCCTCTTGCTCTGTTTGGTTATCTGCCTTTAAGGTTTCCTTCTCTGCATAAAAAACAAATTCAAAAAGAAATTCCTTCCACGTTTTCCCATTTTTCTTCAAATGAAAAACAATTAACAATTTGATTATCCCCTGAGGAAAAGAGAATGCACTGTATGTTCTTGATGGCTGTGAACTTGTTGCAGCTGCAGCCTTTTTCCCAAATTTCTAAAAAAAAATTGGACCCTCCTTTTAATTTTATCTTGGCTGGGATTGTTTGGATTCTTGAACTCTGTTTTTTTTTCCTCTGCTGCAAATTTGGATTTTTGAGGTTGAATTGAGATCAACTATTTTCCTTCATTTCGGAAGTGAATGATCTAAAACTGCCTTTTGTCTAGCTAATACTTTTGACTGTGGAACTTAAAGTTTTGACGATTTCCTTTATCACTATCGGAAGACTATTGAACAATGGATCGGGGCATTAGTTCTCTATGCATCTGTCGTTTCGGAAGGTAAACAATGAATGTCCCAATAGATAGTTCTGTTATTTGCCAATGTGCTTTATCGCCTTTGTTTTAGGTTTTTCAAAACTTTATTTTTGACTATCGACGATTTTGTTTTATCACGGTCGGGGCAATATTTCTCTACGTAGTCGTCATTTCGGAGGGCAGATAGCAAATGTCCCGACAGACCGTTCTTATCCGGGCCGATTCCGTGGTTTTATTGCTTAAACCTTTTGCTTTTCATTGTTTTTGTTTTCTTTCTCTATCGAAATGGTGTTTGACTATTGATCGGAGGGTTAGTCTGTTGCGTTGCTGACATGGCGGCACCATTGAGTTTTTAGTCGCCGATACATAGTTTTCGGACCCTAAACAACTCTCTTTCGTCAATCAGTTTGTTATCTGCCGATGGTTTTGTGATCCACGAGGTCTGCTATCACCGATGGTTTTGTGACCCATGGGGTCCGCAATTAGTTTGTTACCCACCGTTGCAGTGGTCGATCACACTATCTTTCCGACCTTTAGCACTTAGTGGTTTCGATCGCCGATGATTTTTTGGTTATCACAGAACCCGTTGTCTGTCTACTTTCCGCCATTGCGACTACATAATGATCTATAGGCCTGATGTTTAGAGGTTCCGCTTGCTGATAGATGTGGAATCCACCGACGCATACACCTTAGAGCTTCTGATCGTCGATGTTTTATTTGATCGCGGAAGCTGTAGTCAATATGTCATCTTCCATTGCGGCTGCTTAGTAAACTAACCGTCTGACATATAGTTGTTATGTTCGCCAATGAAGAGTTTTTCTGCCTAATGCTTAGTAGTTTTCCCGTCAGTGAAGGTTTTTTCCCGCCGTTATATTTTACCATGGGTTATATATAGTGGTGGTATTATTTTATTCCTATCCTTGAGGAAAAAACCGTGTCTGCTCTGTCCTTGTCGAATTGAGCTGTACCACCATGCCCAGCTGTCCGATTTTCATTCGATTGGCTTGCTATCATGGAGGTTCTTGGGTTGTGCCGCCAATTGCACCGCATTTTGCCAGGTAGGCCAACCTCGGTCCCTTTATTTTTTATTTTTATTGGTTGTTTGAGAACTGTTGGAGGATCAAGTCGGTAAGCCAACTTGAACGATAGCTGACTTAGTCGGTTAGCCGACTAAGTCAATCAGCCAACTAGTTAGAGATTAGGTTGGCCACCTAATGTCATGTCGGTTGAGTGAAACGACATGTAGTTATTTGTAACTATTTGTAATTCATACATGTTAGGCTGTTGAGCCAGATGAGAACTCGGTTCAATTCTTGGTATTGTATGGACCCTCTCATGTTAATATAATCTATTATTCTATCTACTTGTTCTTATCTCTTGTCTCTGTGATGTATGTATGTTTTAGTATGTATTATTGGTAACCTTATGTGAATCTGTGACATTGCAACATTGGTTCCATCGCCAGTAGTACATGTCTGAGATGTATGCAAGCAGATGATATCAGAACAGGAGAGTAAGGACTGGTGGTAGCGTAAAGTAGCAAATTATTTGCAGAATTACGCACGGAGAAACAGATTGACGACCGCACAAGCAAAGGAAAGATTCTTTACGGAGACACATGAGAAGTTTGTAGAATCAATGCCCCAGCTGGTGAAGAAACTCCTGGATGAAAAATCCAGAAGGAACTAAAGATCAACAGTTACTAGAAAAACTGATTCGAGGGGGAAGAACAAACTTGTCGGAGTGGTTCGAAAAGATCACCAACAAATTCTGCGAGGAGCAAGCAGTAAAAGAAAGGACTTCAGTGGAAACCATCAAAAATAAATTCTACACAGACCTCACCGAGCAATTTTTGTGTTCCTTACCGACCTTGTTGTTTAAGTTCCTGACTGAGAAAGGAATGGGTCACATTGTCGAACCTCGTCCATCACTTTGCAGACCGCCGTTAAACCCTAATTGGGCAGAAAAACAAAAGAGGTGGGAAAAATTCATTGCCGAAAGGGAGTGGGAATACTTCTTAAGCAAGTAGACAAAAAAAACTATCCGGGATTTCTATAGCGTCGAGTAGGCTATGGGGGGGTAGATGGTCATATGTCGGGATAAAGTGGAGTGGATTCTAGTTGACTAAGGAAGATACCAATCACTAGTAATGAGAAGTCATCCTAAAAAGGAAATCGAGAGGACAGTGTCACACAAATGTACGGTGGACTTCCAGAAAATAGAGAGGGAGAAGAGGCTACAAAGAAGGGAAGAAAGAAGAGAAAGAGATTTGCGCTGCAGAGTGGAATGAGTACTAGGGTGACCGACCAGGAAAGAGATCCGCCGGAGTCGGGTCATGATCGATAAGAAGAAGGTGTGGAAGAAGAGGTGTACCCTATGGAAGAAGAATTGTGGATAGAGCAACGAGAAGCTCTCCAATTAGAAGTTTCCCAAGAGGTAAAACCTCTATCTCCAATGAATTTGAGTACCCGGATACAAGCCATTGTCGAAGAGGACCTCAGATAAGGAGCTGGTGACTTTGGTATATGGAGTCGACTAGACGACGAGACATACACTGGTAGAAATCTAATTAACCATGGCATACCACTTGCCTCCTGCTCAAATTTACTTAACTGAAAGCTGGTTGAAGGAGACAAATTTGGACCTGGTTGAAACTGTCAAAAGAATGATGATACCAGGGAAGAAATTTCGAGCCAGACCCTCAGGAGAATATGATACAACCACTCTCTGGACCCCTTATAGATTTATAGCATTGATGTTGAACATGATTTTTGGGAGAGATCATGGGAAGAGCTTCAAATTGGGATGGATGCCAATTATTTTCTATGTGGCCACCCAAGGAACCATATTCAATTGGGCAAACATAGTGTCCAATAGCCTCTCAGCATGCATATCTTCAGCTTTGGGAGGGGTATCAAAGAAGAAGTCAGAGTTCTACATGAGCTCTATCTTATTTGATTGTATATTATGTATCCAGTCCTTTCCAACCTTGAGGTGTAATTGGGATAGAGAGAAGACCCCTGTATACACTGCATACTAATTATTCTGGGCCCACAAATACTATAGCCACTACAAAGAGATATGTGAGCACTTCATCATGCCTTTGTCCACCCTGATTTTCCTAATTGAATGCAACTGCATGTCAGAAGAAGCGTTCAAGGTTATTGAAGAATATGGAAATTATTATCTGACTGACGAGGGAATGTATATCAGAATGTATGGTGGATCTAGGGCACCTTCTCTACTCCCCAAATATGCCATTGATTATGTGCTACATAAAGAAGCAGTCATGCAGGTATACATTGATGGTGTTGGAAGCTTCTTGTTCGAACATAAGAAGGTAGCATATCCTGCCATACCTTTCTAGCTGGGGAGTTATAAATTTTCAAAGGTGAAAATGACTGCAGAATTCATGCAGGAGCTAGAACACTTCCATTTTGGTGAAATAAACTTCCACAGAAATGACTCCCAAAATAAGGTTGCAGAGCATTGCAAGGAGGAAAATGTGCATTTCGAATACACAAATTTCTGGGACAAGGATGAAGAAATCTTCATAAATGTAAGGAATATGACTGCATTAAAGAAGAGATTTAAATAGAAAACCACCATTGTAGGCGGAAAGGGAAAAACCGCACAGAAGATAGCTGAAGAAGCAGAGGCCAGAAAAAGAGAAGAAGATGCTAGAAGGCTAGCAAAAGAGGCAAAAAGTTGGCTAAAGCATGAAGAAGAAGAAAGAAAGAGAGCTGCAAAGGAAGCAACAAAGAAAGAAGAAGAGGAGAAAAAAATAGCTACAGAAGCAAAGATCAGGAAAAAACAAGAAGAAACTGAAGGTATGAGATTTACAGGATCTAAGAAAGATCAGCAGACTACTGACCTGATAGATACACAGGATGAACATGATCATACAGATCAGGGTCAGGGACAAGATAATCCTGATTCCCAGGAGCCTTTGGCAACTTCTGGCAGCACTCAAGAACAAGTTGTTTTTTCTGGAATGAATTTGATACCTTTCATACAGAAAGAAGGAAAAGAGATACCTGATTTCAAGACCATTTTCTCAGACAAGGAAAAGAAAAGGATTGTCAAAAGAACCGAAAAGAAGGTTGAAACAGGAGGACAATCAAGAAAGATGATAACTAAGAAAACCGTGGTGTATGGAACAGATGCAGATTCACGACTAACAGCCAGAGCTGGGGTGGCATTAACCCAGGCCACTGAAGACAATGTAGATAGGCTTATGACAGACCTTGAGCAATTGAAGAAGAATGCAACACAATTAAAGGAAACTTTGAAGAAAGAGAGGGATGAAGGCCACAAGTTAAAGAGGAAATTTGAGGATATGCATAATGAAGTGAGCACTGCGAAGTTAGAACTCCAAACTCTGCAGGAAAACAAGATGGCCCTAAAAGTCTCAGTAGAGAAAACATAAAAGGATTCTCAGAACAGCCTAGCATAACTACAGAGGCTACAGCTAGAGCATCAAATGCTGAAGACTGAGAAAAATGACCTTCATGTGTCCTACGAAACTCTAGGTGTACAGAAGGTCCAGTTGCAAAACAGGGTCATTGAGTTAGAATCAGAGAAGGCTACCACTTAAGAGAAAGAGAAACAATATCAACTTCACGTAGCAGTTTTGGAGGGACATAATGCTTCATTGACAACATCACTGAAAGATGCTATGGAACAGAAGATGGATGTCCAGCCTCTGAAGGAGCATGTTCTAACTCAGAGAAGAAATATCCACCATATAAAAATGTGCATTAAGGAAGAACGGTGTGAGATTGTACAAATAGATATCATATTAGAAGAAATCTTGGGCACCACTTCATATTTTGTAGACAGATCTCAAGATATTTTGGAGGTCTTGACAGGAAGGATAGTGTGGATAGAAACAAATGAGGAAACCCCTGTGGAGCTACCGGCCAAAGATCGACATAGTTTAAAATAGGATTATGACCTATTGGAGTTTGCAATAAATACTATTGAATAATTCAAGAAGACAGTGAAGAAAATGAAAGGGTTATGTGTTGAATACTACAGAAGAATGCTGGTCACATACAATAGATGCCAGCTTACTGCAGATAAAAGACTGGATGCAATACCAAAACATGAGCTTTTCATAGAACAACTACAGAACAGGTATCAAGAAGATGAGCAGGAGATCCAATAGGTTAAGGATCTAGATGAACAAATTCTGAAGAATGTAGTAGCTCATGCAACAATAAGCATCCACTTACTTGAAGATCAGTTGCGCCTGAGTCCAGCGAGAATAGAAGTGGTTAAAAATCAGGCTGCTAAGTATGAGATAAATATCCGCTTCCTTGAACCCTCTGATTTTGAAAGCATAGCAGCAGAGGCCCAAGCATGGAAAAAGTTCATTAATGACCAAGCGGGGCCCTCTTCATAAAAGTGTTCTATTAAATTTTGTTTTAAATGTAATATATTGTATAATTTATGAGCACTCACTACAAGACAAAATGTGGGATTGAAACGTTGGGGAAGCCCAAAAGTCATTTGGAGGCAGCCCAAAAGTTTTGCCTTTTTGTATAAGTATAGGAGAGTTAGATGTAGAATGGACTTTCTTTTCCAAGCAATTTTTGAGAGATATTGTAAGAAGAACTACTTCCTTTTGCAATAAAGAGTTACAATTTTTCTGCTAGAGAAAGTTTGGTGGACTGTTTCAAATGCTTTGCTGTGGATCTGTTGAATGTGAATTATTTCGTTTTTAGCTCATGTCCATTAACTGTGAGATCATTCTAACTCATTGCATTTCTGCTTATGTTATGAATGTCTTATAGTTTATTCTATGAAATTTCCACTGTGAGTAATGGAGGTTGTCATAAAAAATAAGCTATCTTGTTCTCAATATTACTCCTAATGTTCATGTTTTCTAAAATAAATAACAACTATCTGTAATTATTCATAATACATGTGCAGAAATACATTACTCATTGTCAACTGTTAATTCTGCTCCCTAGGGATAGGTTAGTTAGTTAAATTTATTTTCTTGCTATGTGTGATTTAGATGCGAGAGAGTTAATACGAGAGGTAAGAACCTTCACATCACATTGTGACACTCCTCATTATCTTTATCAATCTGCATTTTTAGATAGGCACTTGCACATCATACTTAAACACAAAACTAAAAATATACACGATGGACCGGGCCGTCGTAACCGATAAAACCTTTTAATTTGTTACTTGACCTATGGTAGTCGGACTGTAAACCGAACGGATTCCCCATAGAAAACAATAACAGGCTAGTTGGGAATGTTATTGGGGGAGAATCCCTAACTGTTGTTACTTGCAATTTTCCAAGCCTCAACAGTTTTTGGTGCTAGAAGGAGGGCAGCCAGTGCATGGCTGGCCAAGGAAACCCATTTTCTTGAAATTATTCCACCAGTGACAGTTATAAAAGCAGTCTGTTTCCCAATCCAACGCCTGAAGAGAAGGGTAAAGAGAATCTATATTCTGTAGATAATGAAGTAGTTGATGATCTGAGAAGATTTACTAGGGCATATGCGAAGAAGATCGGAGGATTACCAATTATTCTTGTTTTACCCAGAAGAGAATATCGGAAGAGAGATCACCCTTAGTTAGAAGATTCAGTGTTGGTAGAAGACCTTGAAGAACTGGTAGAAGCAGCCCTACAGGAAGTTGATCAACCTTTGAATCAATTGGGCCCAGATACACCTTACTGTTCACCTGTTCATACTCCTGTTCACTCACCACCTCGTCCTCCACCCAGAATCATGGCTCATGTAAATGCAAACCAACCAAATCCACCACCTTCTTGGAAGGATAGGTCACCTTTAAACCTGGCACCCCCTTTGCATGATTTGCCTCAAGCTTTTGAGAAAATGTTGCCTAAGTTTGACCCAAGTGAAAAAATTCTAGTAGATGATCATTTGCAAAGTTTTTACTTGGCTATAGAAGGACTACGGGATGGAGAACATGAAGATGTAGTTTGCAAATTATTTCCACATACCCTGAAAGGAGCGGCAGCCTCATGGTATTTTGTTCTGCCTACAAATTCAATAACAGACTGAGACACATTTGAAAGAATATTTAGAAGTAAATATGTAGTCCAAAAATCTCATGCAACGTTAATAAAAGGGTTATGCGCTTTAAAGAAAGAAAGAAAAGAAAAAGTGCATAATTTCACTCAAAGATTTGCTTCTTATCTAAAAAAAAAACTGCAACTGATAAACCATCTGATAAAGTGCTAATTGAATACTATACTTCAGCTCTAGGGCCTGACTTGGCCATGTTTTCTAAGATGTCCTTCAAACCTACATTATTAGAAACTTATGAAGCAGCTGAGAGGGTAGAGGTTGAGAAGGAGAGCATAGAAGATTATCCTGTGCAGTCGGAAGAAAAAGCTTTTGGTAAGAAACCTTTATTACTGAATAATCCTAAGGCTGAGCGTTTACAGGATTTTGAAGGGATGGTGAAGATGATGCAGAAGCTATCCAAGAGAGTAATAGATTTGGAAAAAGAAAAGGAAGCTCATAAAGCATATAATCCTTACTATAAAAGGAGGGAGGACAACAATCAACATAAACCTCCTCCACACAGTCCTGCATCAATGAATTTAACTGAGGTAGGTATGGATAATTTTTGCACTTTTCATCAGCAGCCTCATAATGGATAAATTCTATGGCATTGGTAATGAATTAGTTATTGAACTCCAAACTAACAGAAACTGATAATGAGGAAGAAAAGGATAATCAGTCCACATAAAAATAAGAGGAAGATGCTTTAGTGTTATGGGATTGTGTCTCAATGTTTGATACAATAGAAGAAGGTTCTCTGAAACATGAGGAAACATAAGAAACCAATGTGACAACAAGAAGTCAGGCTTTGGTAAAAGAAGAGAAGTCAATACTTCCGAAGATCAAGAAACTTCAAGAAAATATAAAAAAGAAGAACAATACAACTGATAAGATACCTGAGTTTACCATTACAAGTCAAGATCCTAAGAGAATTAACATGCATGTTAAGCCTATTGAAGACAAGGTTGATAATGTCAAGAAGAATCTCAAAACACCTGAGATGGGGTATGATATTGTGGAAGACATAAAAAAGCCTAAGGAAAATATCTCATTATTCAAAATGTGCAATTTTCCTCAGCATAAAGAAAAATTGTTAAAAGCACTTGAAGTACCAGAAGAAGAGCTTCCCACTAACAACCAACCTGTAGAAGAAATTGGTGAAGCAAGTGTGGGAGGTAAGTTTAAGTTTAAAACCTCACCATTTCTCCTAACCTTTGATATTTTCAACTATAATGTACACAACTATTTAGTAGACTCAAGGGCATCAATCAATGTTATTCCACTTTCAGTCTGCAAGAGAATCAATGGACAGCCTAAGCCATCCACTTGGCAGGTTATTCAATTAGACAGGACAGCTGTGAAAGTAGTCGGGGAAATGCAAGATGTCCTAATTCACTTATCTGCAAATGAGAAGGTATGTCAATACATTGATATTATAGTTGCAGACATTCCAGATGCTTATGGGCTTGTTTTGAGTCGAGACTGGTCAGCAAGGCTAAATGGATATTTTGCATCAGATTGGTCACATCTATGGTTGCCTCATAAGGGAAGTCCCAATCAGATAAAAATATTAAGAGAACCTCAAATGAAGCACAATGTTACTCAGTTGGAGGAAAAAAATGAACCAATGAATTCTGTGTTGGGAAATTACTTCATTGAACTAGAACTGGGAAATTACCAAGCAGAAGAAGCCAGCGGTACACCAGACACCCAGCTCGATCTCCTTCGATTTTCATGGGCTGATTAATTTGACTATAAAATAGTAGACTTAGTTTTAGATGTAGTTTTTTATTCAAGTACAGTAGAAGTAGATAGTTTTTGGGCCCTTTATTTTGATGGATCTAAAACATTGGAAGGATCAGGAGTTGGCTATGTCCTGATTGATCCAAAGAAAAATAAACATTTTCTTTCTTGTAGATTAGAGTTTGAATGTACGAATAATACATCCGAGTATGAAGCACTAGTTTAGGGACTGAAAAAAGCAATTGAACTAAAAGTTAAAAATCTGAAAGTGTTTGGGGATTCTGAAATATTCGTAAAGCAAATTCGAAATAAAATACTTTGCATTTCACCTCATTTAAAAGTTTACCAGAATGAAGTATGGGATTTGCTGACAAATTTTTATGCATTTAATATTGTATCCATTCCCCGACTAAAGAATACAGCAGCTGACTTATTAGCTACCTCAGCTGCAAGGCTTGTACCTTCAAATAACAAATGTTTTATTGAATTACCTTTCATGCCTTCTGTTCTAGACATTATCACCAATCTACGGGTTTTTGATGATGATCAACAAATTTTAAAATGTTTGATGAATGATGAGACCTTCAAAGGAGCAATAATCTATGATGGAGAACACCAAGCTGAATTAAAAATCAACAACTTTATTCCTAAAGGAGTCAGGACCTTAGAACAAATGTTTGATCTAGACAACAAATTCAGAAGGCCAGCAAATGTCAAGACTCATAGCTCATCCTTGCAATTTGAGGTAATAAATTTGGGGACTGAAGTTGAACCCAGATATGTAAATTTGGGAAAGCGTTGTTCTCTGGGTGAAAGGAATAAGTTCATTAGTTTGTTCAAATAGTACAAAGATGTGTTTGCATGGACATATGAAGAGCTTAAAACATATGATACAAAGATTATACAACATGTCATCCCTATTAGAGCTGGGGTCAAGCCTTATCAACGGCCTTTGAGGAAGATGCATCCAAAATTGGAACGTTAGGGGTTCAATTACACAACTCTCAATCACAGCTAATACAATGAATTGGTTAGGGGTTCAACCCTTCGCTTAGAACAGTTCTCCATTTTTATGCAATGTAAATCATAACATCCTATCCCTATTATTGGGCAGCCATGAAGACCTCTAGTCTTCAAGCGCCCTAGATTACAACAGCTATTACAATCGTGGCAGGATGGAAGATAGGAAATATAGGGAAACTATTAATTGACCCAGAAATAATGATATCCTCATATCACAACTATACACGAGCAGCAACGCACTGTTGACCTCCAAATCTGTCGCATTCTATTGCAGCTATCTTTGTATAGCTTTGCCTGGAATAATATACTCGGACCGCATTCTTTGGGTAATGGTAGGATGGATGGTGATCAGCTTGAGCGATGAATTCCCATCCTTTTCTAAGCATGTTCAGCCCCCTATACCTACAGTCTCTATATCTCAAAATACCTTTATAAACCATCATATGTTAGCATATTGAGAGATATAAAGCCTTAATTACCATAATTACCACAATCATAAGTATTAATAAAATAAGACAATAACCAATCATACCTTGGTGAATTGAGGAACAAAGTGGAGGGAAAACATCTGTTTAGCATGCTCAATAGGGTAGGATAAGGAAAAAAGAGGTGAATAAGGATGGTAAAAAAGGGGCCATTTCTGGGCCCAACATCGCCCCCCAACTATCCTATTGCATGTCCTCATGCAACAACCTCCATTATTCCGAATCTGAATCTTACACTATGCTCTGTTCATGGAGAGAAGAGAAGTTGTAGGGGAACTCAGACGTCCCTTCTTTTTCTATGAACCCCCTATGGGCAACCCAATATCTCCAACATTGCTGCTCCTCTTCCTTGTTCAGTGAGAAATCCATCTTATATGGTTTTGCTAGCCACCAAATGAGGGGAAATTTAAATTTCAGGCCCAGCCAATTGGCCCCACGCTCCCTGATACATCCAACATAACCCTCAACCCTGGAAAGTGCCTGTTCAAAATTTCTAAAATAATAGGGGTCTCTATTCCTGAGGGTAGGAGAGGCAACCTACCACCTGTGCTTACTACCTTCCAAAGCTATTTGTTGATGTATGGAGATTTGGCTGATGCAAGTAGAAATAACTTCTTCCTGCAGTTCCATTATATTCCAAGTCTGGATAGGGCATGAGAGTAAACTCCGGTGTCGAGAAAGAAAAATAAGAGGATTTTGAGGCTCACTTCGGACCCACAGATTAGAGTGGGATTCATTGTGAGAAAAGGTTTGAAAAGACCTTTCCCATTGAGCATGATTGCTCAAAAAAGAAGCAAAAGCCCTCAACTGAACATTTCTTGAAAAAGGGACAGGATTTGAATGGTGGTCCAGAGGACAAGCCATCTCATGCAAATATAGTTCACATAGCAAATTATGGTCTTCAAAATTGCTTCTCAAAAATGTTTCCAATAATTTTGCTAAGGTTGTTATGTCAAATGATCTCCCTTCTTTCACAGCCCTTAACTTAAACCAAACAAAATTTTCAAATAAAAAGACAGGGTAAGAAGAGGAAGGTACCCTAGTGCCCAGGAGTTCTTGAGAAAGAGCATACATCTGGTCTTTTTCCTTCTGCATAGACTGGAACTTTTTCAGCTCCCTTAGCTCCTTTTGTAGTTCTTCCTCTCAAAGTCTCTGGGTCATGCGTTCTTCTACCCATTTCTCCTTTAGTCCCCTAATGCTCCTTCTATGCTCAGTGAGGGAAACCATCCCTTCTTGGTATTCTTCCACCTGGTTCTTCCACTTTCTTACCTCCATTCTCAAAATTGAGATTTCTCCTATGGGTTGCAGAGTTTATTCTTCTTCAGGATACTCATCCTTGTCAGAATCCAGGTCAATAAAATTTTGAAGGGATTCAGTCCACACCTTATCACCTGATATGCCACATTGGAAATCCTCCACATCTAAATCTATTTCTGGGGTTGTTGGTTCTTGTGTAACAGCAACCCCTCCTGGAATTTCTTCAGCAACAACTTCCACCACTTCTGGAGATGCTAGTTCTTGTGTAATAGCATCTTCTTTCTAAGGTTCTCCCTTGGAAAGTTTGGCAGCTGACTGTGAGGATGTTGGTTCTTATGGAGAAACTTCCTCTTGAATTCTAATCTTATTCTCTATCTAATCATCAGTCGCTATTTCAGCCAGAGAATGTAAGGCTGCTGGTTCTTGTGTGACAGAGCCCTGCTCTTCTTTTTCCTCATGTTGCTGGGATTGGATGTCTTCTTCAGTATGCAGTTGTTCCTCAAGGATTTCAGTATCACCTGAGGGTTGTGATTGAACTTGTTCATCTTCACCCAAATCCATATCAGGAATGACATCCACTTCAGGGTTGGCCTCTTGTTGCATCCCAAGAGTCTCTACTGCAATTTTCAAGGATGTTGGTTCTTGTGTGACAACATCCTGATTTACTTCTTCATCTCCCTGTTGTTGTGATTCCAATTCCAGTATCTCTGTGTCCTGAGACAATTCTGGGGTCATAGTACAAATTTATTCATTAAATTCTAGAGTGCCTTCAATCCCTGTTTCTTCTTCTCTCACTTGGACAGCCACTTGGACAAGAACATTCAAGGATGTTGGTTCTTGTGTAACAGCATCTTGTTCAACCTCATCATTGTTTTGCTGTTGTAGTTATATGTCTATTATTTCTGTGTCATGAGAGGATTTCGGGGTCTCAGTGCAATCTTCATCCATAAAGTTAGGAACAACTTCATCCTCTGGTTCCTCTGTCCCAGAGTTAGTGGCAATTTTGACAGGAATATTCAAGGATGTTGGTTCTTATGTGGTAGCATCCTGCTCATCTGAAGCTTCCTTCTTCTGAAGTTTCTCTTGGGGAATTTCACCACTTCTCAAATTGGTAACTTCATTAGGAATATTTAAATATGCTGGTTCTTGTGTGACAACATCCATCTCATCTGCAACTTCCTTTTCATGAAGTTTTTCTTTGGGAGTCCCATCATCTCTCAAATCAGGTTGTCCCTGTCCTTCCATAGTTGTAGGTACAGATTGTTGTGTTGTAAAGGCAAAAATTATAACCTCATAACCCGACTCATCAAATATTTCTCCACGGGTAGGACATACCACTCTTTCTTCCCCATTGCCAGCCTCGGTAGGATTTGATCCTTCCAATTGATTTGCAGCTTCAACCAATGTGTGCAGCTTCCATTCACCCTGTTTTCTGCATGCTTCTTTCCAATTTTCCAATTCTTTTCTGAGTGCTTGGAATTCCTCTTTTAATAGCCTATTTTTGAACAAAAGTCCTTCAATTTGAGGTTATTCTTCAACTGGCCCCTATGGGGCATCAATTGGTTTGGGTTTAAGAATCGGGAACTCAATTTGTGCTTCTAAGGTTTCCCATCTTTCCCTTACTGCTTCTGTTGCTGCAACTGACCTAGTGCTTTTCCTTCTTATTGGTGGAGATGGCTTAATTTCATCCTTTGATCTCCTTCTTTTTCTCTGTAGTGCTGGAGTTTCTAGATTTACAGCTGAAGTGGAAGGGATATCCCCAGTTCCATCATTTTCTTGTTCTTCAGGATGTTCTTCCTCAATCAAGGTTCCTCCCCATTCAGGTGAGGATTCAATGGTCACCATATCAATGTTTTCTTCTGTTTCCATGGATCTGTCATCATCAAGTTCAACTATCACAGCATCTAATGCTTCTCCAGTTTCACCCTCTCCTGTCAGATCTGCCCTACTATTTAGTTCTTCCACAGGGTTTTCATGTACATCCTCTCCCAATTGTTTTGCTTGTTCCCCTGGCTGATCCTCTGATCCAGTCTCATATCCCCCCCCCCCAACTACATTGGAGGGGATCAGAACCTCCTGTTGTTCTACATTTCCCCCTAATTTTGGATTGAGCTACTCTTCCTGATGTTGAAAAGGCCCCCCAAGTACAAGTATGTCCATTTCCTCTTCTATTGGAACACCGGGCAAGGGAGCAGGTTCTTGAGCTTGGGCTGTAAATTGATCCCAAGTTAGGTTGTGTTGAGTAAGGGTCCGTAAGATTATTAATTTAATGAGGCCATGGTGGATAAGTGAGAAGAGTGGGTTCTTGGCATCTCGGACAAACCCCGCCATATGACGTAAATCATTGAGTAAATAATATGGAATGTTTAACAGAGCCCTGTGACGGAGATGAGATAGTAAAGGAAATTCAAAATGATAGACTATTTGGTATCTACCTTCGTAGGTGATGTATTTCTTGAGAAAAATGGCAACTTGATTCCATGGTCGTGGTAATGACTGTAATGTTGTCCCCCTTCGTATCGTTTGAATCTGCTCCCCTTCCCTTAAAAACTCCTGTACTGCTGCAGTAGTGGGAGTTCGACGTCTGAACCAAGCTCGTCCCTCCTGAGGAAGACCAGTGACCTCAGCCACTATGGCTTCAAAGACTTCAATATGCAATCCCCAAACTTTTGAGTGGGTTTCTGTAAGTTTCAAGGTGAACTGTAAAGCTGCTTCATGATGAAATCCATTCAGGCATTGGAAAAATTCAATCCAACCCGCAGCTTGAAAGATGGCAAAAACTTCAGCATTTCTTGTGAGTTCTCGCGTGTTTGAAGGTTCATAGTGAGCCGGAATACCCATGTTTCTGTCTTCAGAATTATATTGTATTCCGATAGATTACAGATTCTGACAATGGAGGTTACAGCACAGAGTATGCATGAACAGCTGAGAGGAGAGTTGGGTAAATTCAGAAATTTTTAGCACATTGGATTATTTGAAATTTTATCTCGAATTGGGAAAGGTGGCGGTTATTAGGTAGCATAATTAGTCATTACATCGCACGATCAGAGAGTTAATGATGCAATAATGGGCATAAAAAGGGAGGTACGATTGATATTTTCAAATCATATTGATACTTAATCAAGTAGTTAATCAAATCCATACCTTCGAAAATGCGTGATGGATGTCCTTTGGAGAATAATAGAACGTGTGATTGTAGTCATTGTGAAAGCTATACTCATGCACTTTGCAGTCATTAAATGTGATCATTATTACAGGGGTGCTATAATAACCTTTTCCACCGGCGAACCAAAAACCATCGTGTTAAAATGGTTGGAAACATGATGAGTACTATATTATGAGTTAAATTGCTGGCATCAAGAATCAGAGCCATATCTGGAGGAGTTTCTATCTTGCAAAAAGATCTGCCAATAACACAAGAGTCATAGCCACAGGCCATAATGAAATCAAAGCATAGGCGCGGCCTTGAATGATAGAAAAATCAGCCAAATGTAGCGGAGTTACAGCTGCTAGAAAATATGTCACAGCTGCCGGAAAAGATGTCGCAGCTGTCGAAAAAGGGTGTTGCAACTTCTGGAAAAGGGTGCTGCAGCTGTCGAAAAAGATGTCACAGCTGCAGGAAAAGGATAAAAGAATGCTAAACGGACGAAAATTGACTGTGCTGTAGCTACACGAAATGAAATTTATGGACAAAAGTAAAATGGGGTCGCAGCTATGGAAACTGAAGAAGGCGGAGTTTCACAATGTTGTAGCTACCGGAAATGGTGTCACAGTTGCCAGAAAAGGGTGTCGCAGCTACTAGAAAAAGGTGTCGCAGCTGCCAAAAAAAGGGTGTTGCAGCTGCCGAAAAAAAGGTGTTGCAGCTACCGAAAAAAGGTGTCGTAGCTGCTAGAAAAAGGGTGTTGCAGCTGCGACATATTTATTGAAGGGGAAAGGGAAAAAAATTGGTGCAGGAAGTTACAGAGGAATGATTTTGGTCGCCAGGCCTGATAATGACCACCACTCTTAGGTGCTTTCCTGCACAAAATATACAAACGGATCAAGTGCAAAAAAAAAAAAAAAAACAATTTATTTATGTATAAAGATCCATATGCGATTTACAGTGATTAATCACGAATTGACAGGGGCAGAGAAAAATTCCTGCCCTTGTGCTAACTGGTAGTCTGGATCAGCTGCAATTTGTGAGATAAATGAATCCTTTGAAATGGGATTATGGTACATTCGCAGCCTGTGACCATTAACAAATAATGGCGTGCGGTTCTCATCGATGGTTACCAGGTGGACTGTACCATTATCAAATACTCTGTCCACTAGGTATGGCCCCAGCCATCTTGTGTGTAGTTTCCCCTTGAAATCTCTTTTGAATCTGGAATCGTATAATAGTGCCCAGTCTCCCTCATAGAAGACCTTCTTTTTCATGAATTGATCATGCCAATTGGATCTCTGTTGCTGAATTAACACTGGCTGGTCCATGACAGCCAACCGGTTCTTGTCCAGTTCATTCAATTGGTTCAATCTCCTCTTCTGGGCTTCAGTTACATCTAGGTTTACCTCTGTGGCCATCTTCAAAGTCTTAATTTCAAATTCAATTGGGAAGACGACACTTTTCCCATACACTAAGTCATAAGGAGAGAAACCTGTAGTGTTATTCCAAGTGGTGCGATATGCCCATAATGCTTCCAGAAGTCTGTCAGCCCAATCTCTACGATGGCTCTTAACCGTCTTGGTAAGGATAGATTCAATGACTTTGTTAGTGCTTTCCATCTGGCCATTGGCTTGGTCATGGTAGGGTGAAGCTACCCGATGCTGAATATGGTACTTCCATAGCAGAGCTTCAAATTGATGCGACACAAACTGCGGTCCTCCATCGGTAACGACTTCCTTAGGTACCCCAAAATGGGTAAAGATTTCACTATACAAGGAATCAATCACAGCGTGGTCATTAGCTTTCGCCAGAGCCACAACTTCTACCCATTTCGTCATATAGTCGGTATAGACCAAGATGTAGGCTTTTTGTCTGGAATGAGGGCTGATAGGGCCAACAAAATCTAAAGCCCATCTATCAAAGGGTTCAATCACTGATTGTGGTTGTAGAGGCATCTAATCTAATCTATTGGGCTGACCCATCCTTTGGCAGCTATCACAAGACTGGACATATCTTTTTGCATCCCTGAAAAGGGTCGGCCAATAGTATCCCATTCTCAGCACTTTGTGTCCTGTTCTTCTGTCTACAAAATGCCCCCCACAAGGCTCATCATGGCAGGCCTTCAATATATGGAAGATTTCATCTTCTCTCACACATCTTCTGATCTCAAGATCAGGGCCTGTGTAAAAGAGATGACCGTTTACCCAACAATACCTGACGCTTTACTGAATAATTTTCCACTTTTCTCTTTTGGACATATGTGCCGAAAGCTTCCCTACAGCCAAGCAATTAGCGACATCTGCATATCAAGGGGAGTGAGCTGAAACTGCAAATAAGTGTTCATATGGAAAAGAGTCCTCAACAGACAAATTATCATCACTGTTAGTGAAACAAGATAAGAAATCAGCGACAACATTTTCTCTTCCAGGTTTATCTATGATGGTGATATCAAATTATTGTAATAATAAGAACCATCTAGTCACTCTAGCATTAGTAAAAGGTTTATCCATTAGATATTTAATAGCAGATTGGTCAGTGTGCACAAATGTAGGATATCCAGTAATATAATGTCGAAATTTGTTAATGGAGTAAACAATAGCTAAGAACTCCTTCTCAATGACAGTATAATTAATTTTAGCATGGGCTAGGTTTTTACTAATATAATAAATTGCATAAGGTACTTGACCATCCTGTTGTCCTAAAACTGCTCCAATAGCAGTATCAGAAGCATCTGAAGAAATGTGGAAGGGTAGCGTCCAATTGGGTCCTCTTAGGATAGGAGCCGTGGACAGCTTCTCCTTAAGCTTAACAAACGTTGTCTAGCATGCTTCATTCCAAACAAATTGCACATCCTTCATTAACAGTGAAAACAGAGGAGAGGCAAATTTGGAAAAGTTTTCTATAAATCTTCAGGAATATCCATCATGTCCTAAGAAACTTCACACTTCTTTTTGAGTTGCAGTAGTAGGTATATTTTTTATTACCTTGATTTTTGAGGGATTCACCTGAATGCCATTAGCAGAGATGAAATGCCCCAATACTACTCCTTCACTCATCATCATATGGCACTTTTCAGTGCTTAAAGAGAGCTGGGTCTGTTCATAGCGAGTTAAAACCTTTTTCAAATTTTCCAGTGCTTCTTCAAAATCCTTGCCATAAGGAGTAAAATCATCCATAAAAATTTCCATACTATCATTAACTAATTCTGAAAATATGCCGATTATAGCTCTTTGAAATGTTGCTGGTGCATTACATAAACCAAAGGGAAGCACTCTGTAAGCAAACGTTCCCCAGGGACAAGTGAAGGTAGTTTTATCTTGGTCTTTAGGAGCAATATGAATTTGATTGTACCCGCTAAACCCATCCAGGAAGGAGAAGAACTTCTTCCCTGATAAGGTGTCAAGTACTTGATCGATAAAAGGCAAGGGAAAATGGTCTTTTTGTGTTGCTTTGTTCAGCTCCCTATAGTCCACACAGAGTCTCCATTTACCATTTTTATTGGGTACAATTACGAGCGGGGACACCCACTCACTGTTTGAAATAGGGTATATAAATCCTGGTTCCAAGAGTTTCTGAATTTCTTCCTTCACTATGTCCCTAAGATTGGGGTTCATTCATCATTGAGGCTAGCACACAGGTCGGGAGTCACTTTTAATATAAATATGATAGGTGCACAGGTTAGAGGGAATAACCCTCATGTCTGTGTACTCCCAGGCAAATGCCCCCTTGTGTTCTTTTAAGAGACTAATCAGGAACTTCTGTTCATCTAAGGAGAGGCTGGGGTTAATATTCAGGGTTTTTCCAGACTCTACCTCGATAGGAATACTTTTCAAATTTTTCAATACTGGGATTATATGCATGTCACTAACTAGTGCTTCTTCTGTGAGATTTTCTTGTTCTTCCTCACCGAGAGTAATGTTTAGGATTTGATAAACTTCTTTATTAATCGAAGTGGGTTCACTGATGAAATTATTAATGGCATCATCTTCAGTTTCATCCTTAAAGGTTAAAGCCTTCCCTATAGTTAATAATGGTTGAACGCCCTCTTCTTCCTCTGGCTCCATCCATAAAGAAGTTTCAGCTTCTAGGCTCAACCGAGCTGGAGAATAGAGAGTGAGGTTTTTTGTCTTAGTGCCATCTGATATGGTCATAGACCCAGATTGACAGCTGATACAAGCATCAGCTGTGGCTAACCAAGGCCTTCCCAGGATCAGTGGGTGTCCTCCTAGCTGCGACTTAGGTTGTAAAACCAAGAAGTCAGCAGGGTACTCCCAAGAATCAACTGAGATGACGAGATCATCCAAATTTCCTTTAGGTTTAATGGTGGATCTCTCTACCAGTTCTAAAACGGTGGGGGTTGGTCTGAGATTAGTGATCCCAAGTTTTCTTACAGTTTCAATCGTCATGACATTAATCACTGCTCCTAAATATACCAGTACGTTGGGTATCTATGTATGCCCAATCTGCACAGTGGCAGTGGGATTCCCAGGATCGTCATATTTGGCCAAAAGGGTCTTTCTGGTTATTAATGAGGATAATTTCCCTATGACATGAATAGTGGGAGGATCTCTGGGTTTCCTTCCTGGTTTCCTTGTACATAGATCCAAAATAGTTCTAGCATAGATAGGTACATCTTGAAGAGCTTGAAGGAGGGTAATTTTAACATAAAGATTCTTTAACTCTCCTAAGAGGTCAAACTGAGGTTGTCCCACTACCTTTGGTAGTAATAATCTCTCAAGGTACGGTGGTTGCCAAATCAGCTCGGTAGGCTATGTGTCGCTAGATATATCATTCTGTGTTTTAGCTGACCCATTAGTGGGATGTTCAGCATCTTCAATGATGGGGGTCGTATTAGATAGATGTTGTGGATTCACCCCTTCTTCATGTACAGGGGATGGAACATATTCAATGATTACAGGCTCTACTACCTTTCCTGATCGTAAGCGAATATCGTTACAAGGCATAGGAGAAAGGGAGTAGGCAGGCATGTTGACAGTGTCAAATTGATGGACTATTTTATTATTTGGGTTAGGATTAGGTTGAGCAGGCAGCTGAGGTCATATCGACATATTAGGGGTAGCATTGTTCTGCAACTGTAGCTACGACTGCTGATGAGGGTATTGAGGATATTGAGTAGGATATGGTTGCTATTGATGTGGAGTTTGTTGAGGAAACTAGTTCCCTAAATGGAAATTCCTCCATCCAGGAGACCAAGAAGTTGGTTGGTGTGGTGGTTGTGGTTACTGTACCCAGAGATTCCAGGAGTTATAATTTTGCATTGAAGGTTGAGAGGGGTTCCATTGAGAATAAGATGAAGGGAGTTGTGTACTCATTTTCTGCATATTATTCCAATTACTCATGTTAATAAAAAATGGAAACAAGTCTGGAGTCATACCTTGATTTCGAGGCTACCAGGGCTTCTTTCATGCAATGAAGTAGGCCGATTCCACCTCTGGAGTTGACGCCTGCAGAACAGCCTTCACTTGGGGAAGTGATGGGCAATATTTTGTGTCATGGTTCAGCTCGCACAGCTGACACACTTCTACCTTGTCGAGCGGGCTCTCCTTCAGAGGGTGGTTCTTTCTACATCGAGGACAGAACACACCTAGTGTGAGATCCTCTATTGCTTTTTTTTTCCTTGCCCTCGGGATGTCAATTTTTGAGGAGATAGAGCTCATCATTTCTGTTTTGAAAATTTCAAGGAGGTTGCCTATCTTTGCACTGGTGGCTCCTCCATTAGATGACTTTGAGTTCTGTTGAAGCCATCATGTTCTAGCTTGTCCCGTTTGTCCCACCTGTGATTCATGGAAGATATCCTGGAGTGCCTTTTACATAATTCCATAATTTTCTCGAAAGACTCCTTGGAGATATCCCCCTTTCCTAGCAGGTTTAACATATCTAGGAAATCATCCCTAATCCTGCGAAGCAGGATTATCTTGAGCACATATAACCCCATGCTCGTCTGTCCAGCTCTTTGCACAAGTATAAAATCCTCTCAACAAAATATCCCAGACTTTCATCCTCCTTCTGCACCATTTTAAACATTTCTTCTCTCTTGTCCTTGGTGTTGCAATATTCCTGATATTTCTCCAAGAACACTTGTTTCATCCTATCCCAATTAGTAACAGTTATGCCTCCTAGGCTCATGAACCAGTGTAATGCATTGTCCTTCCAAGTGGCAGGGAAGAGCTTCAGCTTTTGTGCATCGGTGATGTAGTCATACCTGCAACAGAGGATATCAAATTCAAAAATAAATTCATCTAGGTCCTCTGCCGCTTTTCCATGAAAGCGAGGCAACACCGATGGCGATATGTTTTTCATAGGGGCTATCCCTTCCAGTTGTTGAATTGGGAACTGAAGTGTAGCCACCGTCCCTTCAGGCAAGGAATGATCTTCATGATGATGGTTTTCTCCCATTGCCTCTTCCTCGTCAGATTCGTGTATGTTACTCATTCCTTCTTCTGCTTTCTCCTCTTCATTCTTCTCTTTGTCCTTCCACTGATCAACAAATTTATGATGGAACTGTGTCCACTCCTCTTCAGTTACAACCTTTCCATTAATGTGATAGATTGGACCTTGATCAGCAGATCCTGTTGTACTAACTTTGTCCTCTCTTGCAAGGGTATTTGAGGGTGTTGCAGCTGCTTGTGTGTTCTCTACTGTGGATCCTGACGTTGGCACCCCAGGATTGGCAGGGATTCTTCTGATAGGTGTTTCCTAATAGCGAGCCCTGGGAGAAGAATCAGTTCTGTCAACCAGATCTTCAATGAATGTTCTTTTGCCCAATTCTGGACCTCGACCATGACCTCGATCACCTACACTGTTAGTACTTTGCGGGGTTTTGGGATTTGTAAGATGATCATGCTTTACCCTTCTTGTATTCATACAACCCAAATCATTCCACCAAAAAACTAAAAGAGACTGAATAGAAACAATTACAATATGCAACTATGATAGTCTTTAATATTTATCCTCCCCGACAACAGTGCTAAAATGTTGGGCACCCAATATGCAAGTGAATTACAACTAACATACAGAGTGTGCAATATTTATTGTCAACCCAAGGAAGTCTTGTATTTCAAGGATAACATGCACAATATATGCTTAAACACTGATTTGTTGTAAATGAACAATCCTATTCTCTGTTCAGATATGCTCATCCCAAGAATCCACTTAATCTAGTTTAACTTCTAAATAATATAATCACAATTACCTTATGCTATTCTTGATCTAGAAATTGAAAGATTCATGAAATCACGTCTAGATTACTCTTGCAGAAAACGAGATCTTGTTTACCAAATCATCTAATGATTTATCCAACTATCTTAATCTAATTATCCTAGAAATCCAAAAGACATGAATCGAGTTCAGCTAGTCTAGGAATTCAGAGTACAGAAATTGAGTCCAACTATCCTATGAATTCAAAGTACAGGAATGAAATTTTGCAACAATAAAAGCAAGGAACAAATTGCAAGGATTCATGGAAACAACAACTAAAATATCTAAGGATGAACAGAGCTGTTACAGCTACAACGCAATTGCATAAGGAATAATTACCTACTCAGTCCACTGTCACACCATGCCACTACAGATTTCCAAGAGATGCAATTAATAACACACCGTAAATCCACAACTGTTACAACTTCCTAAGAAGAAATAAAATTAACATAACATCACACGATAGAATAATTAAAATGCCTAATTTAACTTAGCAATCCCTGTGGGAAGACGAGCCCCGCCTTCACACAGAGATGCTGGATATAACGTACGTTAAAACCCTTAGATCTGAAGCAACTCCTTGTATTAAAAAGGCAGATCAGTTACACAACTCTCAATCACAGCTAATATAATGAATTGGTTTGGGGTTCAACCCCTGGCTCAGAACAGTTCTCCATATCTATACAATGTAAATCATAACATCCTATCCCTATTATTGGGCAGCCATGAAGATCTCTGATCTTCAGCACCCTAAATTACAACAACTGTTACAACCGTGGCAGGATGGAAGATAGGAAATATAGGGAAACTGTTAATTGACCCAGAAATAATGATATCCTCAGATCACAGCTATACATGAGCAGCAGCACACTATTGACCTCCAAATCTGTCACATTCTGTTGCAGCTATCTTTGTACAGCTTCGCCTGGAATAATATACTGGGACCGCATTCTTTGGGAAATGGTAGGATAGATGGCGATCAGCTTGAGTGATGAATGGCCATCCTTTTCTTAGCATGTTTAGCCCGCTATACCTGCAGTCTCTATATCTCAAAATACCTTTATAAACCATCATATGTTAGCATATTGAGAGATATAAATCCTTAATTACCACAATCATAAGTATTAATAAACTTAAGACAATAACCAATCATACCTTGGTGACTTGAGGAACAGAGTGAAGGGAAAACATCTGTTTAGCATGCTCAATAGGGTAGGATAAGGCAAAAAGAGGTGAATAAGGATGGTACAAAAGGGGCCATTTCTGGGCCCAACAGATCTACTTTTAAAGATTCATCATCCTTGCTCAATTTGCAACCAGTGACCATAGGAGTACTAATAGGTTTGGAGTCTTCCATATTGAAATTTTTTAACATCTCTTTGATATACTTAGTTTGAGACATGAAGATCCTTTTTTTCTAATTGAGATACTTGTAAACCTAGAAATAATTTTAGTTCTCCAAACATTGAAATTTCAAATTCCTTCTTCATTTCTGAAGCAAAATTTACACTCAGAATTTGTAGATCACTTCCAAATTTAATATCGTCTACATAGACAACAACTATGATCATATTTTTGTTTTCAAACTTTATATATAGATTACTGTCAATGGATCCTCTTCTATATCCTTGCTACTTTAAATATTTTTCGAGTGTTGAAAACCATGCTCTTGGAGCTTGTTTGAGACTATAGCGTGCCTTTTTTAGTTTGCACACATAATCTCTATTTTTTGATATAATAAAACCTTCAGGTTGTTCAATGTAGACTTCCTCTTGAAGTTATCCATTAAGGAATTCATATTTTACATCCATTTCATATACTTTGAAATTTTTGTAGCATGCAAATGCTAAAAACATTCTAATGGCTTCAAGTCTTTCCACAGGTGCAAAAGTTTCTTCAAATTCAACGCCTTCTACTTGAGAATATCCCTTGCATACTATTTTGGCCTTGTTTCTTATTACTTGACCAACCTCATTGAACTTGTTATTGAAAACCCATTTGGTCCCAATGACATTCATTTCTTTAGGTCTTGGAACAAGTTCCCAAGTTTGGTTTTTCTCTATTTGATCCAACTCATCATTCATAGCACCATTCCAATCATCATCTTTGCTAGCTTCTGCAAATGTATTTGGATCAACTAATGAGATTAATGATTGTTCTTCAAATATTAGTTGTGTTCTTGTTTGGACTCTTGCATCCTTGTCACCTATGATTAATGTTTTAGGATTATTCCTTTGGATTCTTCTAGATGGAGTTTTTGTATCAGATCTAGGAAAGTCTTCATATTTACTTTCATGTGATTGTTCTTCTTCCTTTTCTTCTTTTTCTAAAGTCTCATGCTTTTGAGAATCTTCATCTGTCTCTTCATCATCCACACTTTCTTGGATTTGTGTTCTTCTCGGATTAAGTGTCATCAACAGTTACATTTGCACTTTATATGATCTTGTGTAACCTTATATTGTAACATATGTATGCCATTTTGCTAGAAGTATATCCCAGAAATATGCCTTCATGTTTTCTAGAGTCAAAATTCCCTAGATTATCATCCTCTCTTTTTATGTAGCATTTACTTCCAAAAACTCTAAAATACTTAACTGAAGTTGGTCTTCCAAATCATATCTCATAAGGACTTTGTCACTATTTACTATAAGATGTCCTTTGTTTTGTACATAGACAATTGTATATACTACTTCTCTCCAATATCTATCAGGAAGTTTTGCTCCATTAAGCATAGTTTTAGCTGCTTCTTGGACAATCATGTTTTTCCTTTCAACAACTCCATTTTGTAGAGGTGTTTTTGGGTCTGAAAATTGCCTCTTGATTCAATGAGTTTCACAAAACTCATTGAATTCATTTGAGGTGAACTCACCACCATTGTCTGATCTTAAACATTTAATCTTGAGAATTGCTTCATTTTAAACAAGTGCTTTGAATGCTTTGAACTTCATAAAGGCTTCATATTTTTCTTTAAGAAATGCCACCAAAGCCATCCTTGTATAGTCATCGATTAATAACATGAATTAATGTTCACCTTGAAATATTTTAGTCATTGTAGGTCCACAAAGATCATTGTGAATTTTTTCTAATGGCTGAGAGAGTGTATGCTCTTTGACCTTGAAGCTTATTCTTGTTTTCATCCCATGAAGAAAATATACAAACATGATTTGGTGGCTTTATTATCTTTGGAAAATTCCTTATAGCTCCCTTTTGACTTAATTTTATCAGATTGTCTAAGCTCAAATGCCCCATCCTTCTATGCCATGGAAAACTTTCATCAATTTGACTCATATAGCACTGTTCTTCATTTTCTAGAATATACACATTGCTTGGAGTTCTCACAGCAGTCCCAACAAGTTTTCCTAAATCTTTTCTTTTGATTTCACACTTCTTGGAATCAAATATACATATGTGTCCTTGATTACATGTTTGGCTCACACTTAAGAGATTAGGATTAATTATTTTACAAGTAAAACATTTTTAGCTTTCATTTTGTCTCTAGGACCAATGTACCTTTCCTAATTATTTTAGAGGATAAATTATCTACAAAAGTGACTTTTCCTTTTTTATTTATTTTTAGGCTTATAAACATGTTTGGATCTCTTGTCATGTGTTTTGAGCAACCATTGTCCACATGCCATAGATTTTTTTATTTTTATTTTTTTCATAGAGCAATTGAACATTCCACATCTTCCTTCTTCTTCTAAACCTTCCTCTCCTCATTTACCTCATATTTTGTGGTGTCATTATCCATAAGAATCATTAGTTTACAATTACTAGCTATGTGTCTTGGGTTACCACATTTGTAGCATTAAATATTATAACTTTGTAGAGGAGCAAAAGAATTATATTTTCTTCCTTGTGGATTGCTTCTAGTAACATTCTTGTTATAGAAAATAGATTGTGATGTAATGGTTTTCCTACTAGGAATCATTAGTTTACAATTTATAGCTATATGTCCTTGGTTACCACACTTGTAACATTCTATGTCATACCTCATTAAGGGTGTAAAATAATCTTGATTTCTTCCTCCTTGAAAAGCACCGGAATATCCATTCTTGTAGACATATTTCTGATTATATTTTTGGTGTGCTTCGCATTCCATCGCTTTATATCCAAAATTGTTACATGCATAACAATTTCCCAAAGAGTTGTCGATGTCTGCTCGGCACATTATTTGTCCTGCTTTCATTTTTAGAAGGAACAATTTTTAGACTATATTCCTTTACAAGTGGTCTCATAAGTGCATTAGCATAACTTCTTTTATTTCCTTCTTTATTTATGAAAGAATATTGTTATGACTTCTTTCCTTTGTCATAACCTAGTCTAGTTTTATTACAGGGTAATCTCTGACTCCTTAGGATGTCATCTAGAGTTTTTGAGTTGCTTTTAAACTTTGATTGAAAGGATTCTTCATCAGTATTCCTACTAAGCAACATCATTTTAGCTTCGAACTTTTCTAGTTCTTGCTCTCTTTTCTTGAGCTTCCATTCTAGATTTTTTTTCAACCTCTTTGGATTCTTGAATCCGATTTTTTAAATCAACAATAATTATTTCTGCATCATTTTTTTTCTCCTCAAATTCTATCATATGAATTTTTAGTTTTTTGTACATCCTCTTATACTTCCCTAATAATTCAAGAGAACTTATACATTTTTCTTCAAGATCTACCACACCTTCTACTTCTTCTTCATAGATTTTGTTCTCTATTCCCATGAATAGTACTTATGCTTCTTCATCTTCACTAGAGTCATTTGAGCAGCTATCATTCATGGAATAAATTGTTTTCTTCCTATTCTTAAATTTCTTCTTGTATATGGTTTTATTCTTTTGATCTTTCTTATGATTGCATGGTTCTTCATCATCACTATCCTCTTGTCTTGGGTAAGGACACTTTGAGGCATAGTGACCAATCTTTCCACAGTTGAACATTTCAAATGCAGTTTTCATTTGTACTTGCCAATACCTCTCTCAAGTTTCTTGATAAAAAGAGCTTCTTCATCATTTGAGTCCTCTGAGTGCCTCTTGGATGAGGATTCAGAATTATTTGGCTCTTTTGAGGCTTTAAATGTTTACTCTTTTCTTGATGGTCCATCTTGTCATGTTCTCATCTCATAGGAAGTAAAGATCCCATGTAGTTCATCTACCGTCATAAGTTCAAGATCATCTCATTCTTCCAAAGTAGACACTTTTGAGTCCTACCTGATTGGTAGGGTTCTTAGTACCTTTTCAACAACTTCTTTCTCTTTTATTTCTCCTCCGAGGATTCTAATAGCATTGACAATTTCATCTACTCTTAGAAGATATTCTGCAATGTTTTCCTCTTATTTCATTTTTAGACTTTCACACCGCCCTTTGTTTGTTTGAAGTTTGGAATTTGACTTTAGAAGCTCCTTCATAAACTGTTTTTAATTTCTCCCAAGCATGTTTGGTTGTATTGCATTGCATAACCTTAACAAACAGTGAATTTGCCAATCCATTTAATATTGCATTCAAATATTTTTCATTTGATTCATATTGATCTAGTTATTCTCTATCTATAGGTAGGTTGTCTATTATTTTATACTCTTTTTCAATAGAACTCCAAACCTTGCATCCAAGAGACATTAGATGGAATCTCATTCTTACACTCCAGAATGCATAGTTTTCTCCTGTAAATAATGGAGGTCTATTGGTAGCTAACCCTTCTTGTTGATCCATAGTGATTTTTAATAGGATCTTCCTTCTAGTGATTTAAGCTCTAGTGAAGGATCCTACTTGGATACCAATTGTTGGAATATCAAGAAATACTGAGAGGGGGGGTGAATCCATATTGATCTACCTTATTTAATTTGTACCTCTTAAACATAAAATAAACAATAAAAACAGAACACACAACATGAATTTATGAGCATGAATGTACGAGCATGAATTTATGAAATGAACTTGGTTCTGTCACTTAATGTTAAATGGTAACTGCACTTTATCATAAGAATCATGTAATGGATTTAAAATGACCATACACAGGATAAATCATAAAAAATATAATTCATAAGGAAAACAAAATAATTTCATAATCATAATCATATCAAAGTAGGTTCTGTATTAAAGATGCAAAGAGTTTTTATGTCTTACAGTACATATCAAAACTGGATTCCCGTCTCTGATTCCAACCCTTTCTTCTGTCTCGGTTCTTTCATATATACAACTAATTTTCAAAAATTAACAAGGTTTCTAGATCCTTAAATTATGGATCTCGAACAACCAAACATAGTAAATCTGCTTAAAGTAGGACTTCAAGTTTAAAATTTACACAAATACTTAATACTGCCACGTGGACAAAATTACAACAACCTTATCTATTATCTGTCAATTCCACTAACTCGATACTAATCAAGATCTCCTATCAAAGAATTTTAGAAACTTCAACTAATAAGGTCATATCATGAAGGACCTGTGATCTCTTTTGTAACCTGGTGTATTTAGCATCCTGGTTCAGCTCCTTGCTCTACAACTTTCTATTTTGATCCAAAAATTTCTCATACTGCTCCTGTAAAGCCCTTTTCTTCTTCAGTATGTCTTTGGAAATATAAACCAACTTCTAATAATCAACCTCCTTATCTTCTAAATCCTCTTGCAACCTTTTATTTGAAAGCATTAAATTTTCATTCAACTCATGCAAGTATTCATTTTGTTTTTTATAAGATATCATGAATTTCCTTATCTGTGTCAATTCTGGAATGAGATCCGATTCATCCTTATCCACCATGCTATCTTCTTTTTGTACAGATGCTAGACCTGTATCTATTTCCTCTTTATCATAATTTTGCTTTCCTGTGCAAAATATTTCTGGAATATGTTCAGCCCTTCCTTGTAATTCCACAAATGCTTCACCTTCAGAAACCTGCTCTTCATTTACTGGCTGAATCTTATCATTGCTTATTGATTTCTATATAAAAACCAATTCACTATCCTCTGTAAGATCTGGGCTAGCTTCAATTTCAAGTTTTCTTCTTATTCAAGTTCTAGGTCTTACACTCGAATCCACAACCTTACCCTTTAAATATTTTATTGGCTTAACAACACATGCTTCTGATAATTCATTGTTCACCTGTGACTCTTTCTCTGCTAACCCATCATTGTCTACATTTAGGGTTTCCTCTTGTTCTGTTTGGTTATCTGCATTACCTAAGGTTTCCTCTTGCTCTGTTTGGTTATCTACCTTTAAGGTTTCCTTCTCTGCATCAAAAACAAATTCAAAAGAAATTCCTTCCACGTTTTCCCATTTTTCTTCAAATGAAAAACAATTAACAATTTGATTAGCCCCTGATGGGAAAGAGAATGCAGTGTATGTTCTTGATGGATATGAACCTGTTGCAGCTGCAACCTTTTTCCCAAATTTCTAAAAAAAAATTGGACACTCCTTTTAATTTTATCTTTCCTAGGATTGTTTGGATTCTTGAACTCTGTTTTTTTTTCCTCTGCTACAAATTTGGATTTTTGAGGTTGAATTGAGATCAACTGTTTTCGTTCATTTCAGAAGTGAATGATCTAAAACTGCCTTTTGTCTAGCTAACACTTTTGACTATGGAACTAAAAGTTTTGATGATTTCCTTTATCGCTATCGGAAGACGGTTGAACAATGGCTCATGGCATTAGTTCTTTATGCATCTGCCGTTTCCGAAGGTAAACAATGAATGTCCCAATGGACAGTTCTGTTTTTCGCCAATGCGCTTTATCGCCTTTGTTTTAGGTTTTTCAAAACTTTATTTTTTACTATCGACGATTTTGTTTTATCACGGTCGAGGCAGTATTTCTCTACGTAGTCGTCATTTCGGAGGGCAGATAGCAAACGTCCCGACAGACAGTTCTTATCCTTGCCGATTCCGTGGTTTTATTGCTTAAACCTTTTGCTTTTCATTGTTTTTGTTTTCTTTCGCTATCGAAACGGTGTTTGACTATTGATCAGAGGTTTATTCCATTGCGTTGCCGACATGGCGACACCATTGAGTTTTTAGTCGCCGATACATAGTTTGCGGACCCTAAAAAACTATCTTTCGTCAATCAGTTTGTTATCCATCGATGGTTTTGTGAGCCACGGGGTCCGCTATCACCGATGGTTTTGTGATCCACGAGGTCCGCAATTAGTTTGTTATCCGTCGTTGTGGTGGTCGATCACACTATATTTCTGACCTTTAGCACTTAGTGGTTTCGATCGTCGATGAATTTTTGGTTATCGCGGAACCCGTTGTTTGTCTACTTTCCGCCATTGAGGCTACATTATGATCTATAGGCCCAATGTTTATAGGTTCCGCTTGCCGATAGATGTGGAATCCGCCAACGCATACACCTTAGAGCTTTTGATCGCCAATGTTTTATTTGATCATGGAAGCTGTAGTCAGTATGTCTTCCGCCGTTGCGGCTGCTCAGTAAACTAACCGTCTCACATATAGTTGTTCTGTTCGCCAATGAAGATTTTTTTTGCCTATTGCTTAGTATTTTTCCTGTTAGTGAAGGTTTTTTCCCATCGTTATATTTTACCATGGGTTATATATAGTGGTGGTATTATTTTATTCTTATCCTTGAGGAAAAAATCGTGTCTGCTCCGTCCTTGTCAAATTGAGCTGTACCACCATGCCCAGCTGTCCGATTTTCATTCGTTTGGCTTGCTATCATGGAGGTTCTTGGGTTGTGCCGCCAACTGCACCGCATTTTTCCAGGTAGGCCAACCCCAGTTCCTTTATTTTTTATTTTTATTGGTTGTTTGAGAATTGTTGGAGGAGCAAGTCAGTAAGCCGACTTGAATGATAGCCGACTTAGTTGGTCAGCCGACTAAGTCGGTCAGCCGACTAGTTAGAGATTAAGTTGGCCACCTAATGTCATGTCGGTTGAGTGAAACGACATGTAGTTATTTGTAACTGTTTGTAATTCATATATGTTAGGCTGTTGAGCCAGATGAGAACTCGGTTCAATTCTTGGTATTGTATGGACCCTCTCATGTTAATATAATCTATTATTCTATCTGCTTGTTCTTATCTCTTGTCTCTATGATGTATGTATGTTTTAGTATGTATTATTGGTAACCTTATGTGAATCTGTGAGATTACAACATTGGTTCTGTTGCCGGTAGTACATGTCTGAGATGTATGCAAGCAAATGATATCAGAACAAGAGATTAAGGACTGGTGGTAGCGTAAAGTAGCAAATTATTTGCAGAATTACGCACGGAGAAACAGATTGACGACCGCACAAGCAAAGGAAAGATTCTTTACGGAGACACATGAGAAGTTTGTAGAATCAATGCCCCAGCTGCTGAAGAAACTCCTGGATGAAAAATACAGAAGGAACTAAAGATCAACAGTTACTAGAAAAACTAATTCGAGGGGGAAGAACAAACTTGTCGGAGTGGTTCGAAAAGATCGCCGACAAATTCTGCGAGGAGCAAGCAGTAGAAGAAATGACTTCAATGGAAACGATCAAAAATAAATTCTACACAGACCTCACCGAGCAATTTTTGTGTTCCTTACCGACCTTGTTGTTTAAGTTCCTGATCGAGAAAGGAGTGGGTCACATTGTCGAACCTTGTCCATCACTTTGCAGACCACTGTTAAACCCTAACTAGGCAGAAAAAAAAAAGAGGTGGAAAAAATTCATTGCCGAAAGGGAGTGGGAATACTTCCTAAGCAAGTAGACAGAACTATCTGGGCTTTCTAAAGCGTCGGGTAGGCTATGGGGGGGTAGATGGTCATATGTCGGGATAAAGTGGAGTGGATTCTAGTTGACTAAGGAAGATACCAATCACCAGTAATGAGAAGTCATCCTAAAAATGAAATCGAGAGGACAATGTCACACAAATGTACGGTGGACTTCCAGAAAATAGAGAGGGAGAAGAGGCTACAAAGAAGGGAAGAAAGAAGAGAAAGAGATTTGCGTTGTAGAGTGGAATGAGTACTAGGGTGACCAACCAGGAAAGAGATTCGCCGGAGTCAGGTCATGACCGACAAGAAGAAGGCATGGAAGAAGAGGTGTCCCCTATGGAAGAAGAATTGTGGATAGAGCAGCGAGAAGCTCTCCAATTAGAAGTTTCCCAGGAGGTAAAACCTTTATCTCCGATGAATCTGAGTACCCAGATACAAGCCATTGTCGAAGAGGACCTCAGAAAAGGAGCTGGTGACTTTGGTATATGGAGTCGACTAGATGACGAGACATACACTGGTAGACATCTAATTATCCATGGCATACCACTTGCCTCCTGCTCAAATTTACTTAACTAAAAGCTGGTTGAAGGAGACAAATTTGGACATGGTTGAAACTTTCAAAAGAATGATGATACCAGGGAAGAAATTTCGAACCAGGCCCTCAGGAGAATATTATACAACCACTCTTTGGACCCTTTACATATTTATAGCATTGATGTTGAACATGATTTTTGGGAGAGCTCATGGGAAGAGCTTCAAATTGGGATGGATGCCAATTATTTTCTATGTGGCCACCCAAGGAACCATATTCAATTGGGAAAACATAGTGTCCAATAGCCTCTCAGCTTGCATATCTTCAGCTTTGGGAGGCGTATCAAAGAAGAAGTCAGAGTTCTACATGAGCTCTATCGTATTTGATTGTATATTATGTACCCAGTCCTTCTAACCTTGAGGTGTAATTGGGATAGAGAGAAGACCCCTGTATACACTGCATACAAATTATTTTGGGCACACAAATACTATAGCCACTACAAAGAGATATGAGAGCACTTCCTCATGCCTTTGTCCACCCTAATTTTCCTAATTGAATGCAACTGCATGTCAGAAGAAGCATTCAAGGTTATTGAAGAATATGGAAATTATTATCTGACTGACGAGGGAATGTATTTCAGAATGTATGGTGGATCTAGGGCACCTTCTCTACTCCCCAAATATGCCATTGATTGTGTGCTACATAAAGAAGCAGTCAGGCAGGTATACATTGATGGTGTTGGAAGCTTCTTGTTCGAATATATGCATTAATAGTTTATTTGTGAAAATGAATATGGAAGAGGTAAAAGGTTTGATACAGTTTTTCTTCATTCTTAAAACACTAACTAAAAGATCCAATGGTCTAAGAACATGCTTGGTTTATGACAGGGTAACTATTGCGAAGGAGATATGTCTAAAAGACAAAAGAAGAATGCTCATGTTCCAGAGGTAGAACCAGAGGTGGAAATCATCACCAAGGTGGAATATATATATGAAGATACCAAAGCCACCACCGGGGTAGAGCCAGACTATAAATGGGGTGAGATGTATAGGATGATTGCAAATCAAAATGTGCCTGATGTAGGATTTGAAGAGCTAATGATTTATGCAAACATCAAGAAATCTACCCTTATGAAAGTGGCCATGAGACCTGATTTGTTCCCATGCTCAGAGATGATTGGTTGGATTCTGACTACAGAATTCATGCAGGAGCTAGAACGCTTCCATTTTGGTGAAATGAATTTCCATGGGAATGACTCCCAAAATAAGGTTGCAGAGCATTGCAAAGAGGCAAATGTTCATTTCAAATACACAAATTTCTGGGACAAGGATGAAGAAATCTTCAGAAATGCAAGGAATATGACTGCATTAAAGAATATATTTAAACAGAAAATCACCATTGTAGGTGGAAAGGGAAAAACCGCACAGAAGACAGCTGAAGAAGCAGAGGCCAGAAAAAAGAGAAGAAGATGCTAGAAGGCTAGCACAAGATGCAGAATCTAGCTAAAGCATGAAGAAGGAGAAAGAAAGAGAGCTGCAGAGGAAGCGGCAAAGAAAGAAGAAGAGGAGAAAAAAAGAGTTGCAGAAGCAGAGTTCAGGAAAAAACAAGAAGAAACTAAAGGTCTGAGATTGGCAGGATCTAAGAAAGATCAGCAGACTACTGACCTGATAGATACACAGGATGAACATGATCATACAGATCAGGGTCAGGGACAAGATAATTCTGATTCCCAGGAGCCTGCTGCAACTTCTGGCAGCACTCAAGAACAAGTTGTTTTTTCTAGAATGAATTTGATACCTTTCATACATAAAGAAGGAGAAGAGATACCTGATTTCAACACCATTTTCTATGACAAGGAAAAGAAAAGGATTGTCAAAAGAACCGAAAAGAAGGTTGAAACAGGAGGACAATCAGGAAAGAGGATAACTGAGAAAACCGTGGTGTATGGAACAAATGCAGATCCACGATTGACAGCTAGAGCTGGGGTGGAATTAACCTAGGCCACTGAAGACAATGTAGATAAGCTTATGATAGACCTTGAGCAATCGAAGAAGAATGCAGCACAATTAAAGGAAAATTTGAAGAAAGAGAGGGATGAAGGTGACAAGTTAATGAGAAAATTTGAGGATATGCATAATGAAGTGAGGACTGCAAAGATAGAACTCCAAAATCTGTAGGCAAACAAGATGGCCTTAGAAGTCTCAGTAGAGAAAACAGAAAAGGATGCTCAGAACAGCCTAGCAGAACTATATAGGCTACAGCTAGAGCATCAAATGTTGAAGACTGAGAAAAATGACCTTCAGGTGTCCTACGAAACTCTAGGTGTAGAGAAGGTCCAGTTGCAAAATAGGGTCATTGAGTTAGAATCAAAGAAGGCTACTATTGAAGAGAAAGAGAAACAATATCAACTGTAGGTAGCAGTTTTGGAGGGACAGAATGCTTCATTAACAACATCACTGAAAGATGCTATGGAATAGAAGACGAATGTCCAGCCTCTAAAGGAGCATGTTCTAACTCAGAGAAGAAAGATCCACCATCTACAAATGCACATTGAGGAAGAAAGGTGTAAGATTGTACAAATAGATAGTAGATTAGAAGAAATCTTGGACACCACTTCATATTTTGTAGACAGATCTCAAGATATTTTGGAGGTCTTGACAGGAAGGATAGTGTGGATAGAAACAAATGAGGAAACCCCTGCGGAGCTACCAGCCAAAGATCGACATAGTTTAAAACAGGATTATGACCTATTGGAGTTTGCAATAAATACTGCTGAAGAATTCAAGAAGACAATGAAGAAAATGAAAGGGTTATGTGCTGAATACTACAAAAGAATACTGGTCACATACAATAGATGCCATCTTATTGCAGATAAAAGACTAGATGCGATACCCAAACATGAGCTTTTCATAGAACAACTACATAACAGGTATCAGGACAACGAGCAGGAGATCTAATAGGTTAAGGATCTAGATGAACAAATTCTGAAGAATGTAGTAGCTCATGCAGCAGTAAGCATCCACTTACTTGAAGATCAGCTACGCCTGAGTCCGGCGAGAATAGAAGTGGTTAAAAATCAGGCTATTAAGTATGAGATAAATATCCACTTCCTTGAACCCTCCAGTTTTGAAAGCATAGCAACAGAGGCCCAAGCGTGGAAAAATTTCATTAATGACCAAGCGGGGCCCTCTTCATAAAAGTGTTCTATTAAATTTTGTTTTAAATGTAATATATTGTATAATTTATGAGCACTCACTACAAGACAAAATGTGGGATTGAAACATTGGGGAAGCCCAAAAGTTTTTCCTTTTTGTATAAGTATAGGAGAGTTAGATGTAGAATGGACTTTCTTTCCCAAGCAATTTTTGAGAGATATTGTAAGAAGAACTACTTCCTTTTGCAATAAAGAGTTACAATTTTTCTGCTGGAGAAAGTTTGGTGGACTATTTCAAACGCTTTGCTGTGGATCTATTGAATGTGAACTATTTCATTTTTGGCTCATGTCCATTAACTACGAGATCATTTTAACTCATTGCATTTCTTCTTATGTTATGAATTTCTTATAGTTTATTCTATGAAATTTCCACTGTGAGTAATGGAGGTTGTCATAAACAATAAGCTATCTTGTTGTCAATATTTTTCGTAATGTTCATGTGTTTTGAAATAAATAACAGCTATCTGTAATTGTTCATAATACATGTGCAGAAATACATTACTCATTATCAACTGTTAATTCTGCTCCCTAGGGATAGGTTAGTTAGTTAAATTTATTTTCTTGCTGTGTGTGATTTAGATGCGAGAGAGTTAAGATGAGAGGTGAGAACCTGCGCATCACATTGTAATGCTCCTCGTTATCTCTATCAATCTGCATTTTTAGATAGGCACTTGCACATCATACTTAAACACAAAACTAAAAATATACAAGGTGGATCGGGCCGTAACCGGTAAAACCTTTTAATTTGTTACTTGACCTATGGTAGTCGGACCATAAACCGGACAGATTCCCCATACCAAACAATAACGGGCTAGTTGGAAACATTATTGGGGAGAATCCCTAACTATTGTTACCTGCGATTTTCCAGGCTTCAATAGAACCCTTGCAATTATTTTCTGGATACTTTTCAATAGATAATAGGGCAAGTTCATTTTCTTTTCTCCACTGAGATGCATCAGAAAATGTAAATGAAACCTCAAGACTCTATCATAACGACCCTCACAGGTTATATAGTTTTGGATCATCTCCAATGGTGTTTTCCACATAGGTTTCAACTTCTTAACATGTATACCATTCTTCCAATCAAGCTTTTCAAACCCTGGCAAAAGATATTTGCTGAAATCGGCCTCAAATGATTCTTGTTTGAACCATTTCTCTCCTTCAGACGATACACTAATGGCATCTGCTATAGTTTCTTTATTCACTATTATCTATAATTCTTCAAACCAAACAACTTCATCATTGTAATTTTTTATGAAAACCCTAGTTACCTATTCATTGTGCCCCTACAACTTTTCACAAAACGGAAACCAGCCAGCATCCTGTATCATCTTTGTTGATCTAGGGTATTCATGAACCCACTGTAGATAATTAGGTTCAATCCTGCACAAAAATCCTCCAGGTCTTTTATTTTTAGTCATCCTGCGTGAAAAACCAAACCCTTACTCCAGAACACGCGGCTACAATGGATATGGCTTCAATCCATAAACACTATGTGTATGGATACAGTACAACACAAACCCTTGTCATTATGATGAAGTATGGAGTTGAATACACATTTAATGAAACTACTACCATCTATGTACAAACCTTATCCTATACCTACACTCCATCATTATAATAACCAAAACTTCATATCGTGAATCCCATCATACTGGCAACTGGCAGCACTGCAATTTTTTCTTTTTTATGTATGCTGCCAGTTTATAAGAAAAGTTATATATGTACTTTACTTCATGATATGCTTTGCTTCAATACGAATCCATAACCTTTGATAGATAAATTATTTGAGCCCTTATTGAGGTTTTTAAAAGAAAACATAATAAAAATCATAAAAGAGAAATAGGGTAAAGATTTATGATAAATTTCCACAATAAAAATATATGGTAAAACAAAGATTATGAACCTCGAATGAAAAATCTTAAGAAAAATAAAATGAAATCTCTAAGGTAAATATGAAAAAAAACAATAGAGATAACATCTGGCTCTAGCTGGGGATAAAGCTCTCCCTGTGGGACTTTAAGAACATCTTGACCTATGCCTTCTGAAATCTGCTAAAGTCATCATTTCTGTCTTATTGGGATGGAGTCTTATTCATGAAACCAAAATGATATATACATTAAATATGTACAATGACCTTCTGCCACTCAATATGTGTGGAAATACTTTAGAAAACGTCCATTCACTGGACCTGCAATCTCTTCACCATTCAAGTTCTGCAAAACAAAAGTATTATTTCCCAAAATATTAATCACTGTAAAAGGCCCTATCCAAAAATTATCGAACTTTCCATGCTTACCTTTTTCGTCCTTTCGTGCATCCCACCTGAGAACAAGGTCACCCATTGTAAAAACATCCTTTTTAACTTTCTTATCAAAACTTTCTTTCACCTTTTTTTTGTGCATCTCAGCTGTATTTTCAATGGTTTCTCTCTCCTGTTGCAATTGGATTATCTAAAGCATTCTTCTTCTTATATCATCAGGTTCTTATTTTATTTCCTGCAGGAATTTAATTACTGGAGAAGCTAATTGAACTGGAAACAAAGCATCAACTCCATATACCAATTGAAAAGGGGATGTCCCAATTGAATTCTTTATAGTTACTCTATCAGCCCAAAGAGCAAATTTTAATTTGGTATCCCAACTCCTTTTATTTTCAAATAACATTTTCTTGATACTATTCACAATATTTTAATTACTCGATTATGCTAATCCATTACCCTGTGGGTAATATGGTGTGGTCTGTTTCAAGATAATATTATTTTCTTCACAAAATTTCATCATCTTTTTTTATTTAAAACCAGGAGCATTATCAGTAATTAATTTCCTAGGACATCCAAATCTGCTAAGAATATTTTCCTGAAGGAAATTAATTATTACTTGTTCAGTTGCTCTCCTTATGGGGATTGCCTCCACCCACTTAGTGAAAAAAATCAGTGGCAGTTAAAATCCATTTGTGCTGACCACTAGAAGGAGGATGAATTTCTCCTATGAAATCTAAACCCCACTGCTGAAATGGAAAGTTTACTGTTATAGGCTTCAAGGGTAATGACTGAAGTTTATGCTTACCTGCAAACTTTTGACACTCCACACATGCTTTGACCTGATGATATACATCTGAGAAAAGAGTAGGCCAATAATATCCTGCTCTTAGGATTTTAAATGTAATTGCCTTCCAGTAATTGTGCCCACCACATACTCCACTATGCAATTCAGCAGTAACTTCATCAACTTCTTCTTTTTCCAAACATTTCAACAATATTCATCCAAGATCTTTCCAGTACAAGACTTGATCCATTAAAAATACTTCATTGCTCTAAGTTTTAATGATCTGCATTTATTTCTATTCAATTATGGAGGGAATTGTAAATATAAAAGGAAATATACAATTTCTTTATACCAAGAAGAATCACAATACCTGCTATAAATCTGTTGCTTACTGTATTCTACTGCTATATCTTGTTCTGAATTTTCTGCCATCAAATGAAGATTTAATACCTGACAATTTGATTATGTTAGAAGCTTGTCTAAGCCCTGGCTTTTCACCAATTTTGTTGGTTTAATATCCACATCATATTCCATAACCTTTGCTATCCATCTACCTCTTTTTCCCTCACTGTCAGGTTGTGCTAAAATCTCCTTGACTACTGAACTTGGAACAGATGCCAAAATATTGGAATGCAAAACATATATTCTAAAAATTTTGAGAGCTTTCACTAATGCATATGCTTGCTTTTCCATTGTATTATATTTAAGCTTTGAATCTCTTAATGTTTTACTGAAAAGAGAAATTGGTTGTTCCAAGCCATCTGAATTCTTTTGCAATAACACATCAGCTATGGTATCTTCAGATGCGAATGAAAAAATTGCAAAATCCTTAGTATAATCTGGAGCTATCAATGCACGCTTTATTGCTTCAAATTATTGTCTATCCTGATCTAACCATTTAACCTCCCTATCTTTCTTGAGCATCTCAGTGATATGTTTGATCATTTCTACGAAATTAGGAATAAACCATCTTAAAAAATTGATTTTCCTAATGTAAAATTGAATCTCCTTTTTATTTCTAGGAATAGTAATTTTTAAGATGGCTTTTACTCTCTCTGGATCTATTTTGATTCCTTCAGTAAAAACCATGTGCCCTAACAACTTACCTTCTATCATAGCAAAGTGAGACTTCTTTGGGTTTAATGACAAACCAAATTTTCGGCACTTAGTAAAAACCTGTCTTAAATGTTTCAGATGATCTTCATCAGACTTGGAAAACACTGCGATATCATCTTGGTATATTACTACAAATTTTTCATCCTCCCCCGCAAAGGCTATGTCCATAGCCATCTGAAAAGTGGCACCTGCGTTCATAAGCCCAAAAGGCATTTTATCATACATAAAAGTCCCCCATGGAGTTGTGAATGTTGTTTTTTCTCTGTCTTCAGGCTGTACTGCAATCTGGTTATAACCAGAAAAACCATCAATCATTGAAATTCTATGAGATCCTACAACTCTTTGCAAAATCTGATCAATTTTAGGTAATAAATAATTATCCTTCAAACAAGATCTGTTCAAGTTGCAGAAGTCAACACAAAGCCTTATTTCTCCATTTTTCTTACGTACAAGCACCAAATTTGCAATCCATGATGAATATCTCAAAGGTACAATAATTTTTGCATCCAATAATTTCTTTACCTCCTTTTCAATTACTAGAAGCAATGCTGGGTTAATCCTTCTAAGTTGCTGTTTAAAAGGCTTAGTATTTGGTTTCAAAGGAATTTTATGCTGAATTATGCTAGTGTCATAAGTTCTTAAATCTTGATATGACCAAGCAAAAATGTCCACAAATTATTTCAGCAAACTAATATATTTTTTCTTTTCCTTTTCTAACAGTGATTTTGACATTCTGATCATTTTAGGTTCAGCTTCAAAACCAATGTTATAATCTATAATATTTTCTTCAGTGGTCTGCAAGGTGGGCTTCAACAACGCATCATCCTTTGAAAACAACCTCTCAAGTGGAACAAGTCCCTTAGGAATGAAATTTCCTTTTAATTCAACAATATTATGATCAGCTATTGAATCATTTCTACAAGGTTCATTTTCCATTAATTCAAAATCCTGTTCTTGATCAACTAAGTCATTTGAAAATTCCCCTACTAACTCCAGAAATTCTTTTATCTCCTGATCATCATGAAAAACTTTCGAGTGTTTATTGTCATCTGGAACAGATGTTCTGTATCTCACATCAATTGGATACTTCAAATGTGTCACTTTTGGAACCTTAAAATACGCTGCTGCTAAGGCTAGGGAATCAGCTATTTCATTATATTCTCTTGGAACAAAAGTTATATTGAAAGCTATAAAGAAATTTTCTATTAAATCCCATGCCTCATTTCTATAAACTTTCAATAAATGTTGCTTTACCTGGTAAATATTCTTTACTTGCTGGATTACTAATTCGAAGTCGCCAAACACAACAAGCTCATGAATTCCCAAGTCTTTTGCTACTCTTAATCCAAGAATCAAAGCCTCATAATCAGTAGTATTATTGGTTGTTTTAAATTCCAACTTGTACATAAGAGAAATGACCTCACCTCCAGCTGAAATCAGTAACACTCCTGCTCCTGCTCCATCCTTACTTGATGAACCATCAAAATACATCTGCCATAAGCCATCTGGTTTTTCTTTCTTTATCTGAACTAAAATATCTTTATGTACTTGTAAAACTCCTTCAACCTCATCACTTAATTACAACATACAAGAACCAAGGTTCTCATCAATTGAATAAATTGGATTATTATTAGGGTGTTTACTGTCACCCACCAAGTATGCCATCTGTACTTCTCTGTAAAGTCTTCTAAATTCTCCTCCAAATACTGGAATTGTAGCATATGAAAGATCCATTTGTAGAGTTCCTCCCACTCCCTTTTCCCAAGATATAGACAAAAGCATACCAAATTTAGGAGAAATGTCTGCTACAACTATGTCCATCAATACGCTCTTCATAGGTACTTGAGTCAAATTCACCACAAGATCTTTAATAACCCCAATACACTTCATTGCCCTAGAGTCAAATGCATACAAATCATGGTATGGTTTAGTAACACTCATCCCTAAAGCTTCCATGATTGCTTTTGGCATGAGGTTATGTGAATCTCCTAAATCTAGAAGACAATTGTGTACTAATTTCTCATGCACTGAAAGAGTCACATAAAAAGGAGGAGGATATTCTGAATTATCATCAGGCTGATCAAAAGTTTTAGAACCCACAGTGATAGTAGGTTTTTCATCTTGAAAATTGATTTCATCAGATGGGATAGAATTCACTGCATTTTTAAAAGTTTTAAAAGCTTCTTCCCTGTAAACCTTGTTCTTAATCAACTCTGTTAAAGGAACATGGATCTTAACCTTATTAAGTTCATGCTCCAAATTAAACCCACCTACAGCTTTATTTACTTCCTCTAGACTTACCACTTCATCTTTTTTCTCTTTTACAATTTGTTTCTGATTTGCAGGCATATTTTGTTTAGGAGGATGAATTTTCACAATCTTCTTAGCCTGTGTTGCATGTTTTACCCTTGATCTAAGACCATATGATTTCTGTGGAATTTCCTGAGAAGAAGAATTATCATCAAATTGACTAATATTATGTTCCTGTTCTTCCAAATTATCTAACTCCCCTTCATCTATCTCATATGACTCATCACCTCTCACATTATTATTTTGAAAAGGAGCTTTAATCCTCTGTTCTTCATTTTCTCTCCTCTCCCTCTGAATATCATTATTTCTTCTTTCTCGTCGCAAAAACCTAGGGACAAAAGGTCTTCTGAATTGGTTTTGATTTCTTTCTCCTTCAAGTATAGGCTTATTCTGATTTTTATTTCCCAACTCCAACCTATCAATCTTAACAGATACATTTTTAATGATTTTATTCATTTCATCCATTTTACTGTCTGGAGCTCTCCCTATAGGATTGGATGGAATGATTTCATTTTTACCTTTTTTATCTACAATTTGATACTCTGTTTCCTCTTTAAGTTTGTTTGAAGCCAAAATATTAGACTCTACTTCCAATGCCGAATCTTGCATATTTAGAAGTGACACAGACTTTCTTTCCCTCAACAACAAAGAAAACCCATGATCAAAAGAGTTTGCATAAGTCAACTTTGCTGATGTCTCTAAGGGTTTTATTTAAGATGGTATTCTACTGTACATTTTATTGAACCTCTTATAAAAATCTCCCACAGTCTCATCTTTCTTTCTTTTCAATGACCCAAACTCTGTGATGTAATATAAATAATCTTTAGTATGTCCCCATTGTCTCATGAACACCTCTTCTAAAGAATCTATACCATCTATAGAGTTTGGTGGTAATTATCTAAACCATTTTCTCACTTCACCATCTAAACTTTGAACAAAAACCCTCATCCAAACATCTTCATTTTCAAAATTTTGATTGTCTGCATAACTCAAGTATGTATTCCAGTGCTCTTCTGCTGTAACATCCCCTTGACCATTAAATCTCGGAAGATATTTTTGGTAATATCCTCCTGGGAGAGCATTGAGAGGCTGGGGCAAAACTAGTGGGGCATATCTTGCTACTACCATAGCAACCATCCTATTTTGAGGCTGAGCCATTCTAGGGCTGGAAATATTTGAACTTGAAGTAGTCTGATTGGTGCTTGAATGTTGTGAAGGAGGAAAATTACTAGGATTTGGCTGATTCAATGGGATATTTTTTACAAAAGGTATGTGGGCTGAAAGCAAAGATGAAGCCCTTGTCTGCAATGCTTCAAGTTTAACCTCCTTAGATAACAAAGGATTTGTGAATTCAAAATTCTGATTGTCTGCATAACTCAAGTATGTATTCCAGTGCTCTTCTGCTATAACATCTCCTTGACCATTAAATCTCAAAAGATATTTTTGGTAATCTCCTCCTGGGAGAGCATTGAGAGGCTGGGGAAAAACTAGTGGGGCATATCTTGCTACTACCATAGCAACCATCCTATTTTGAGGCTGAGCCATTCTGGGGCTGGAAATATTTGAACTTGAAGTAGACTGATTGGTGCTTGAATGTTGTGAAGGAGGAAAATTACTAGGATTTGGCTGATTCAATGGGATAGTTTTTACAAAAGGTATGTGGGCTGAAAGCAAAGAAGAAGCCCTTGTCTGCAATGCTTCAAGTTTAACCTCCTCAGATAACAAAGGATTTGTGAATACTTGGAAATTGTATACTTGAAAAGGGGTAAATAGAAGATCTAATTCTTCTTTTCCTTTCTCATAATGTGGATCAAAAGAAGGAACGGGGAAAAGTGAAGATTCAGGAATCTCCAAGGCTGAAGGATGTTTAAATTTTTCTAATGAGGTAGAACTTAACCTTCACATAGCTTCTTTTAATATTTGTTCAGGATCTGAGACATTTGGATTTAAAGGTGATGAGGGATTTTCTTGATTTCCTATCCTTTTTGAAGCCACTGTAACTTTTTGTAGGTGACTGATGTAGTCTATAACAGCTTTCACTGATCTTGTTCACCCTCCAAAATCAGATACATGAAGATGTCGAATACCCAAGGAAGATGTGCCTTCATTTCTCCATCCCTGGAAACAATGCCAAAAGATGTTATCCCCAAAGTTGAACCTAGACTACTGGGGTTCAAGCTCAGAGAAATCTTTTAAATATAATTCAATATTGTAAAATCAAATCAAAATAGAGTTGGTATGCAATCAAAAGATATTGGGAAATCAGATAACCATCATAGGACTGTATGACATAAAGTAAAATACAAAATTCAATAACATGAAAGAATATGAGCATGAATTTATGAAATGAACTTGGTTCTGTCACTTAATGTTAAATGGTAACTGCACTTTATCATAAGAATCATGTAATGGATTTAAGATGACCATACATAGGATAAATCATAAAAAAATACAATTCATAAAGAAAACAAAATAAGTTCATAATCATAATCATATCAAAGTAGGTTCTGTATTAAAGATGCAAAGAGTTTTTATGTCTTACTGTAGGAATATATTAAACCCACTCACAACTTAGGATAAAATAATTAATCATTATTTGATTAATTATTCACCCACTAGCTTAATTAGTTGGCATCCACTTGCACCTTAAAGTCAATACATGCCATCTATATCCTAGGAATGATTTATTTCCAATTCTGGGTTGATCTTGACCACCTTTTGACCATCGAGAATAAGTATACAGGACTTTACAGCATATTCTGCTTTATTTTTCTTTTTCTGCTTTTCCTGCTTTTCTATGGATAAGATAAAAGCTAGTCAACTAGGAAACTGGGAGCTTTTGTTTCCAACCCATCCTCCATTAGTTTTTCTCCATTTTCTAGGATTAGCATGTTATTTCCATCTCTTTGACAACTCACTCATGCTTTTTCCAACTTGTGAGGTCCTTGATAGATTTGGTAAGTGCTTTAGCCACCTATGGGGGTTTGCTATGATTTGGTAAGTCAGCCTTTTTGAGCTTTATGAGTTGTTTCCATAAAATTCGATTTTCCTATGAGGGATGTACTATTTATGTACACTATTATTCATAATTATTCAATGGAAGGACACACACCAATATTCATCTCTTCATTCACGTGATTCAGTCTCTTTTCTTCTCTCAATTTTTCCTGTGTATGCTTGTGAGAATTCTTAGTAGCAAGATCTATTTCCTGTGCTTCTTCTTAGCATCATTGCACATAGAATTGATCTATTATTTATACATGGTATCAGAGCAGTAAGGTTGATCAAGTTCTACAGAGTTGAGGAGCGCTTCCAGTCTCCTATCCCTCTCTGAAGAAGAGCTTGTCTAGCTTACAAGATTTTCTCCTAGATTGTTTTGCAGGTTGTAGAGAGTATCTCTTAGAGCATATCAACAACTTCAATATGGATTCAAAATTTCCTCTACTATCTCCTTTCAACTATGCTGATTGGAAGCCAAAGATGAGTGCATACTTGAAGAGGCAATGTCTCTTTGATATCTCCATTGGTGCATTGAGTGAACCTGAGTCTTATGAAGAGAAGATTGACTGGCTAAATAATTGTGATAGAGATTATGGAATTATGTGTTTGGGAATGTCTCCAAATATATATCATCTCATATATTCTGCTAAATTTCCATTTGAGCTTTGGAAAATTTTGGACAAAGATTTTGGTTTGCAGGAAATTGAAGATGAAGCATGGAGCGAACCTAGCATCTCCTCTTGTTCTCTTTCTCAAGATTTCTTGGCCTCTACAGTCTCTGATGAAGTTTATCATGATGAAGAAGTTTCTCATACAGTTCATGTTGCTGCTTCCCTCTTTCATTCGAATGCTTCCTTCTTCAATGAAGAAGCAAATATTGAAGAGCCATCTTTTTCTGTGTCTCTTGAAGGTGATTTTTCTTCTTGTGATACTAATGATGAAAAAGAAATAACATATGTAGATGCTGCTGATATTTATTATGATCCTATAACCCATTCATTGTTCTCTAAATATCCTATCTTAGATTCTGAGATCTATGTGCCAGATTCTTCACACCTCTTGCATACCTCTCTCATTGATGGTGCGCAACCCAGTGACTTCCAGGATGTTTGCTTAGCCACATCATGTCTTATTTGTGTCATACCACTTACCTTACTTGATCTCATGTGCTTCAGAATATCCTCCTTTATTATTGGCATCAATACTCAGAGCCTTCTTGAATATTGTGAACATCTCATTCTTTCCTCCTTTCATACAGAGGATTCATTACCAGTGTATTCCCATGAGTCTATTGATATGCTTATATGTGATCCTTTGGATTCTGATTTAGAAGCATATTTGCAGGTTGATACACATATAATACCACCACCCATACCATATACCATACCTCTGAATAATCCAAAGACTATACAAATCCCAAGCTCACTAGTTGATTCCTCATTGGTCTCTTATGCAGTGATATTTATCTTACATGATTTGAAGTCTTTCCTAACTTTCAATGGCTATTTATCCATGACCTTAGTCATATATGGACTGATATTAAACATGTTTGGATCTGTTCTAAACACCTATGGTTCAGATCTTATTCCCATCCATCATTCATATTTTTACACCTATCAGTTTTCCCAGTTGCTCATAATTTTCCTAGTCTAGCCCTATATCCTCATGGAGCCATTGAAGCCTTTATCCTTGCTGTTCTATATGCTGATATTTATGATATATCATAGTTTTATCAGCCTCATATCAGATCTATACAGGTGCTACATCATATTGGAATATTGACATGTGATTCACATCACAATTTTGCATCTATTCAGGGAATTGGGTGTGAAATAAATTGTCTTAATTTTTGTACTCTTTGGAAAGGAGTATGCACAGATCTCTTTTCCATTTCAGATTATGTTTGCAGATCAGAGTTTGATAGTAGAAAGAAGCATTCATATAATTCTCCTACTTCATCAGTCGATGAGATACAAGGAGTCTCTCCTCTTCCTTCTTGCAGGTTATACACTCCAGTGCATGATCATGGAGTTCATGATTTCTTCAACAAGTCCTTCATCCAGAAGCAGTTCAGTCAGCTCATTAAAGTGAAGATGAATATATGTTGAAGATATATTTCAAATCGTGTGCCTTGTCCTATCTTGAGGGAGGATTTTCCCCATGTGGTTTTGCCTCTTTCCTCACTTTTCTGGACATAATAATTGTTAAAGGGTGACCATAGCCTTGTTGCTGGGCCTTATATGCATCCATATGCATCCATATTTTTTGACAAACCATCATAAAGTCAGACTTATAGGGGGGTGTAGGAATATATTAAACCCACTCACAACTTAGGATAAAATAATTAATCATTATTTGATTAATTATTCACCCACTAGCTTAATTAGTTGGCATCCACTTGCACCTTAAAGTCAATACATGCCATCTATATCCTAGGAATGATTTATTTCCAATTCTGGGTTGATCTTGACCACCTTTTGACCATCCAGAATTAGTATACAGGACTTTACAGCAGATTCTGCTTTATTCTGCTTTTTCTGCTTTTCCTGCTTTTCTATAGATAAGATAAAAGCTAGTCAACTAGGAAACTGGGAGCTTTTGTTTCCAACCTATCCTCCATTATTTTTTCTCCATTTTCTATGATTATCATGTTATTTCCATCTCCTTGACAACTCACTCATGCTTTTTCCAACTCGTGAGGTACTTGATAGATTTGGTAAGTGCTTTAGCCACCTATGGGGGTTTGCTATATTTTGGTAAGTCAGCCTTTTTGAGCTTTATGAATTGTTTCCATACAATTCGATTTTCCTATGAGGGATGTACTATTTATGTACAAAATTATTCATAATTATTCAATGAAAGGATACACACCAATATTCATCTCTTAATTCATGTGATTCAGTCTCTTTTCTTCTCTCAATTTTTCTTGTGTATGCTTGTGAGAATTCTTAGTAGCAAGATCTATTTCCTGTGCTTCTTCTTAGCATCATTGCGCATAGCATTGATCTATTATTTTTGCATTGATATATTATTTCTACACTTACAGTACATATCAAAACTGGATTCCCATCTCCGATTCCAACCCTTTCTTCTGTCTCGGTTTTTTCATATATACAACTAATTTTCAAAAATTAACAAGGTTTCTAGATCCTTAAATTATGGATCTCGAACAACTAAAAATAATAAATCTGCTTAAAGTAGGAATTCAAGTTTAAAATTTACACAAAAACTTAAGACTGCCATGTGGACAAAAATACAACAACCTTATCTATTATCTGTCAATTCTACTGACTCGATACTAATCAAGATATCCTATCAAAGAATTTTAGAAACTTCAACTAATAAGGTCATATCATGAAGGACCTGTGATCTCTTTTGTAACCTGGTGTATTCAGCATCCTAGTCTAGCTCCTTGCTCTGCAACTTTCTATTTTGATCCAAAAATTTCTCATACTACTCCTGTAAAGCCCTTTTCTTCTTCAGTATGTCCTTGGCAATATAAACCAACTTCTGATAATTAACTTCCTTGTCTTCTAAATCCTCTCGCAACCTTTTATTTGAAAGCATTAAATTTTCGTTCAACTCATGCAAGTATTCATTTTGTTTTTTATAAGATATCATGAATTTCCTTATCTGTGTCAATTATGGAATGAGATCTGATTCATCCCTATCCACCATGCTATCTTCTTTTTGTACAGATGCTAGACCTGTATCTATTTCCTCTTTATCATAATTTTTCTTTCCTGTGCAAAATATTTCTGGAATATGTTCAGCCCTTCCTCGTAATTCCACAAATGCTTCACCTTCAGAAACTTGCTCTTCATTTACTGGCTGAATCTTATCATTGCTTATTCATTTCTCTATAACAACCATTTCATTGTCCTCTGTAAGATTTAGGGTAGCTTCAATTTTAAGTTTTCTTCCTAGTCGAGTTCTAGGTCTTACACTCGAATCCACAACCTTACCCTTTAAATCTTTTACTGGCTTAACAACATATGCTTCTAATAATTCATCGTTCACCTATGACTCTTTCTCTGCTAACCCATCATTGTATGCATTTATGGTTTCCTCTTGTTCTGTTTGGTTATCTGCATTACCTAGGGTTTCCTCTTACTTTGTTTGGTTATCTACCTTTAAGGTTTCCTTCTATGCATCAAAACCAAATTCAAAGAGAAATTCCTTCCACATTTTCCCCTTTTTCTTCAAATGAAAAGAAACTAACAATTTGACTAGCCCCTGATGGAAAAGAGAATGCACTATATGTTCTTGATGGCTGTCAACCCCTGCAATCATTTTCTGGATACTTTTCAACAGATAATAGGGAAAGTTCATTTTCTTTTCTCCACTAAGATGCATCAGAAAATGTAAAGGACACCTCAAGACTCTATCATAACGAACCTCACAAGTTATATAGTTTTGGATAATATCCAATGGTGTTTTCCACATAGGTTTCAACTTCGTAACATGTATACCATTCTTCCAATCGAGCTTTTCAAACCCTGGCAAAATATATTTGCTGAAATCGGCCTCAAATGATTGTTGTTTGGACCATTTCTCTCCTTCAGACCATACACCAATGGCGTCTGCTATATTTTCTTCATTCACTATTATCTGTAAGTATTCAAACCAAACAACTTCATCATTGTAATTTTTTATGAAAGCCCTAGTTACCTGTTCATTGTGCCCCTGCAAATTTTCACAAAATGGAAACTAGCCAACCTCCTGCATCATCTTCGTTGAGCTAGGGTATTCATGAACCCACTGTAGATTATCAGGTTCAATCCTGCACAAAAATCCTCTAGGTATTTTATTTTTAGTCATCCTGCGTGAAAAACCAAACCCTTACTCCAGAACACGCGACTACAATGAATATGGCTTCAATCCATAAACATTGTGTATCGATACAGTATAGCACGAACCCTTGTCATTATGATGAAGTATGGAGTTGAATACACGTTGAATGAAACTACTGCCACATGTGTACAAACCTTAGCCTATACCTACACTCCATCATTATAATAACCAAAAATTCATATCGTGAATCCCATCAAACTAGCAACTGGCAGTGCTGCAATTTTTTATTTTTTTATATATGCTGCCAGTTTATAAGCAAAGTTATATATGTACTTTACTTCATGATATGCTTTGCTTCAATACGAATCTATAACATTTGATAGATAAATGATTTGAGCCCTTATTGAGGTTTTTAAAAGAAAACATAATAAAAATCATAAAAGAGAACTAGGGTAAAGATTTAGGATAAATTTCCACAATAAAAATATATGGTAAAACAAAGATTATGACCCTCAAATGAAAACACTTAAGAAAAATAAAATGAAATCTCTAAGGTAAATATGAAAAACAACAATAGAGATAACAGAGGGTTTAAAGATTTTCTTATAAAACCTCAACCGTAATTCTTCATCTAACACTCACGTATCTTCATTGTGACCCTTCACAAATCAACAAATCGTAAAATAACTTATTCGTTGCAAAAACTATGAATTAACAGTGCGATAATCCATTATTATGACTCTGACTTCCGAATTTTCGACTTTTGACTTTTTGACTTCCCAAATTTCATAGTTGGAACCTTCCAAATATTTAACAATGGAATCCAGTGCTTCCGAATTCTGACTTTCGGATTTCCGACTTCCCGACTTACGAAATCAGAAACTCTAAAAACTTAGCTTTGGAAACTAACATTTCCAACTCCTACTTTCTAACTTTACAGATTTCCAACTTTTTGACTTTCCGATTTTCCGGATTTCCTACTTTATGACTTTACAAATTTTTGACTTTCTAGATTTCCAACTTTTCAAGTGTGACATTTTGTTAAGGATTTTTAACATGTTGGCTCAATATTTTCATCTTTTTCCATATATGTATATTTCATTAGTATTTCCTTGTGATAATATGTTGACAACAATGTCAATTTAATCAACAGGATTCGTTGGATGAATATGATTGGGGGCCAAGAGGGAAAAGCGTTGGCGAAATGACCATTGAAGGGAATTAAACATCATATTTGATCAATGGAGCGTGATAAGAGGGGAGAAAGATTGACGGTGGAGGTTGGTTCTGCACCCACAATATGCACGGAGATCAAATCAGTCGCGAGCTAGTGGAATTTTTACCGCCTTCAACGTGTTGGGCAGAAAATCATTCCACTGGGTGAAATGCGGTATGGAGAAACCGCCTCCTGCGATCCCGGAACTGCTTATTGCGAATATTATAAAGGAAAAATTCAAGTGGATGCATGTTATTTGTCTTTTGCGCAAAAGGAATAATGTGCCTATAGCTATGGAAGCTAAGTCAAATACATTTTTTCCAACCGTCATTTGCCAAGTAGGCCACGTAGCTAACTGGCCAAGTTATTTTAAAAATGGAGGGGGAAAGTGAAGTTGAAACACAATTTTGTGAGTTCAGCAAGCTAGACGAATTTTTCAGCTAGATGAAGTGATGTGGTAGCTTCTCTGCAGTTGTGGGGTATTTCAAGTCATCATATACAGAATCTTGGAATTTTCATAGTTGAATCAAATTGGTCAGAACTGAAGATCCTTTCCATTCCACAAAGCATAAGTTCATGGCTTTATCCCAGTTTTTTGTGAGGACCTTGAGGAGGATCCAGAACGTAGAAAAAATTGGCAAATTTGATTCCTTTAACAAATTCTAGGTTCAGTGTCAAGTACAACAATATTAAGATACAATGGTTAAAAGTCCACAGAAGTCCACTAATGAAGATCGCTCCATCTTTATGAGTAGACCTGCACACAGTCCAAAGAATATGAATGTGAAGGAAATTACCTAGCTTTTGGTAAGATGTATGGCTATTGGTTGGGGACAGTAGGTTAGTTTTAAACAGCCTTAATCCAATGTTCACCTTCTAGTTTTGAAGCTTTGATTTGAAGGAATACAAAGGGTTTTTACTAGGGCGTTTCCACTCCTTGGACATGCTTCTAGTTTCAGAAGAATTTTCTAATAAAAATGTAGAGCTGCGTGATGCGTTCCTTCTTGTGTGGGAATTATGGTGTTTTGAAGAAAGAAATAAAGATATTGTAGGTCGTGGGATGCATTTGGCCAGGAAATAATTAAATAGTGAATTCTTCATTGAAGCTTATTTAAATATTAATTAGGATGCACTTAAGCATAACAAGATACAAAGACCATAAAATGAGTCACTCATTGAACACTTGTTACACTCGAGTTAATCTTGTTGATCGACTCAAGGAAGTCCAAAATATGAGATAATATCTAAACACCTATCGGTGTAATTATTGGTTTTTTAATGATGAATTAAAGTGTTCCTTGAATGGTAATGTGTTGTTCATGTTTTATTTATGGATGAGATCTTCTAATTGATAACGGTTTTGTGGTAATGAAGTAAAAAAAATTATCAATTGGAATTTTAGTTTGCAGTATGCATCTCAATTCTTGGTTATATGCTCTCTTACTTTTGCATGGTAATTGTCCTTCTAAAACCATTTAAAATAATTGTTTATTATTTTAGTAATTAGTAAAGGTTTTACAAGTGATTAGTGTATGTTATTTGTTTCTCTAATCATCAATTTTAAAGTCTTCATATTGACCTTGAGACTCCATCGGCCAATGGGTAAGACCATAGTATCCAATCAATTCATTCTTATTTCTTATTTTCTATAATAACTTGTTTTTCTAAAGCTCTCTCTTCATTTCACCTTGAACCCAATTTCCAGCTTTAGTAATCATATTTAAGGACTCCCCCCTTGAGCTAGAGAAGAGCTAGCTAAACAACAAAAAAGGGTTATGAGGTGACTATTACCCAATCTTAGTTCTCCATAAGAAATCAAGGCTTATAGGGATTTCAATATCAAGATATTGGTTTTTTGTGATAACAATTCCCAAATGTCTATTGTCCATCAATCTCACCAAATCTCTACTTGAATGTTCTCCAAACAACCCTTGTGCTATGGAAATCTCTTCTTGGAAGCTCTCTCACCATTCCTTGCAACTATTTTCAGAAATTGTTAATCATGACTTGGGATAAAGTGTCATCTTTCATAATTGATGCAAAATAGTTTCGTGCTACTTTTCTGCCACTAAGATCAATAAACAACAACAACTCATTGGTTTTGTAAATTTCCAACTACAACAATGATGGGAGTGGAGTCCTCTACAATTATTGTCAGGCCATTAAAATGAAAAAACAACATGAAAACTAAGGATAAAATAGCACCATATGTTACAACCCTTCTTATCAATATCGATGAAAAGACAAAGATGCCATTATGTGTTTTAAACACATTAAATGATGATCTACCTATGGAGAAAAGAGTTTACTTCTAGATTATTTATTGATCCTACACATCATGAAATGAGTTGGCAAGCCAATAAGAAGGCCTTGAATTTTGATAAGGACCCACTTGTTGAGGGTAAGAATCATTTTTTAGTTGTCGATGGACATAGTTACAACACTAAAAATTTATGTCAAACCATATGAACAATGTTGAACGGTAGTTTGATAAGATGGGTATCCATTATAATCCTAGAAATGTTGCTACTAAATTTGATGACCTGGTTACTGCAGAGCTATCATCTAAGGAAACTTGACCATCCCATGGAACACCCATTGCATTATATCATCATGATGGTTGGAAGCAATAAAAAAGAAAACACCTTTTCTACGGGACAATTTTCATGTGGTCGAAATATCCCTCGAGGAGGTGGTTGAAGTCATAGAATCAATAGAAATAATTTATTGACAAGTCTATGTTCTTGTAGTATCCCTTGAATAGACCTCCCTTTAACAAAGTCCCAAACAAAAGCACAAAAAATGTACCAAATTTCATCAATAAAGAAATCCATATGCAAGTTTACAAAAAAACTATAAAGTAGAAGTTTATCCTTAGAGATCATCTCTAAAAATGGGCCTACATTTATTTATGGGAAATTGACTAAATTTTGTAGCAAATTTAGAGTGAATCACTTTACTTTTTCCACCTACTATCCACAACAAAACAAGAAAGTTGAATCCCTTAACAAAAAATCATCAAAATTCTAAAGAAGATCTTAAGGGACAAACCTTGTTAAATGCATACACAAATGCCTTAAGCATTGTGGGTAGACTGCACCACCATGAAAACTAGCACCAAGGAAACACCTTTTCAGTCGCTATACGACCAAGAGGACATCATGCTTGTCAAACTTGAATTAGCCTCCCTCAATATATATTTGAATCCGAAGAATTAAATGCTACAGATCTGCCTCAAGGATTTCATGCCTTGCTCAACTTAGAGGAACAACAAAGCCACTCCTTGAAAAATCTAAATAAAAGACAATGAATTGGTAGGAATTACTTTGATAAGATAACCAAGGAAACTGTTTTCAAAGTTGACCAAAAGGTTATGTTATGGGATTCTTCCCAAGTTGATAAAGGGAAACCAATTTCCAAAATCTATGGTTGTGACGTTACGTGATCACCTCTATTGTTGGTAGAAACTTATACTTACTTAAAGATGAAAATGAAAAATTGTTCTTGTATACAACTAATGGATCCCATTTGAAACATTATGTTGATTTCATTACATGGTTAAGCCATTTTTTACTAGACAATAATCTCCCTTACCCCGAAAAAAGAAAAAAAAAAGAGTAGAATGGTTTGTTTCAAATTGTTCATTTCATTTATGCTTTGTTTTCAATTATGACCTCTTAGATATGTTTTTCCTTTTCTTTACTTTGTTTTTTATTCCCTTTTCTGCTTTATTACTTTGTTTTTATTTGATATCATGTTCAATAGTTGGACCTTCAGAAAATTATTCTTTATATATGCATGTATTGTTACCATGTTTTTTTTAATACAGAGAGACATATGAAACATGTGACCTTAGTGTGTATTGAATTGCACTTCACCGCTTTCTATTAAATACAATAAATTTTCACTTATACAAATGATGGTCAAAAACCTCACGTGTCTTCATTCTAACCCCATGCTACATCCCTTCCTTCTTCAAATTAGAAGAAATTTGGATGAAAAATGGACCTCCTAAGGAAAATGAAAATCCATATAGACATATTTTTATAATATTTCACTTTGATCGAAGTTGCCCAAGGTTATTTCACCTTTATCAAAGCTACCTTAGATATATATTTTAAATTAAAATCAATTTATGAAGACAAAGTTTGTAGTGTGTTCACCCAAAATAGGGAAAGGAAATTAAATACAAATTTTCATCTTAAAAGTTATTGGACCCAACTTTTTAGTGTATAGTATAGTTATAACATATTAATTATAATATAGTATTATTATATATTATTTATAATATTATCTCCTATTACACATTAATCATATATTAATATTAGTGATGACATTAGTTAGAAGTTATTAGGTCCATCTTTTAACGATGTACAGTAATATTATAATATATCATTATTATATATTATTTATAATATTAATTACTATTACTATTATATATTATTTATAATATTAATTACTATTACTATTATATATTATATATGTGTCATGCATTACCTAAAACGAGATGTCTAAAAATTCAATGATCTGGACGACCATTTTTTCCCGGAATATGATGTTTTTAATTTGTCAAAATCCGAATGTAACTAGTTTTAATCCTAATTTTGAAGGTAAAAATGGATTCAACACCCTCAAAATCCCGTGGAACACCCAAAATTTCAATACTTGACAACTGTAAATATGGATTTTAAAAATTTCGACCAGATTTTACAAAATCAAATTGGAAAAATCAACCTATTCTGAATCAATTCGTATAATTTTTAGACTATGTGTTACCTAAAATATGGATGGGTATACCAGTTATTATTATATGTTAATTGTATATTATATATTGATCATGTATGGTGTAGTCTAAATATTCCATGTTTTCAACATTTTTCAAGCATATTTTCTGTCTTATTTTGTTTGGAGTCGGGTTGGAAATCTTTAAAATTATTTGAAACACATATATTAGATGTGAAAATTGCATAATTTGGGTGCCATAAGGGTATTAGAGGGTGTTGAATCTATTTATAGATTCAAAAATACAATTTAAACACTCCAAATTTGGATTTTACCAAAAAATGTTTTACTGAATTCCGACCAAAACCTACCATAAAGTCGAAAACGTAGAATAGATACACTACTCCATCATGTATTACCTAAAAGATGGATGGGTAAATTAGTTATGATATTAATTAAAAATTATTGGACCTAATTATATATCAGTTATAATATTAATCACTATTACTATTATATATCATATATGGATCACGTTTTACCTAAAATCGATTAGCATATTGATTTCATTATCAATATTCAAGATAATTTCATGCAGCTTGGGAAAATAATATCCAAGTTGGTATTGAAGTGGTACATCCATGCAAGGAAAATTATATGGATATTGGGAGAGTGAGGGATCTTTATCCTCACTTACTTATTGATTGATTGTACTTTTGGAGGTCCAAAAGCTCCCTAGTGAGGAGGAATGATCTAAGAGGATTTGTGATTGCTAAAACATCATTAGTCTCAAATGCTAAAACATATAGCATTGTTGTGTAGGGATTAGTGAGAGATTTCCAATAACATGGGAATCACCTCAAAGGAACGTCGAATTAGGAAGATATCGCACTATGAAGTTTTAACAAAATAAGAGAAAATGCCAAAAAGGGGTGCCACATGGCCATCTGTACAATTAATTTAGCACAGGGTGACGTCAACATGTTAATGAGAAAGCGTGAGAGGATTCCATGTTTCACTCAGAATTTCCATTTTCGAAACCTAGTAGGACCAATAAAAAGTGGCAACGTGGTATCCATACGGATGCTGTGGCATCTGTATAGTGATGTGGAAGGTATAAGTGATGATTGTATGGTCCACATGGAACCACTAAAAGAGTGTCATGTGGTAGGTCGTACAATGACTGGGAAACCCAGTTAGTAGGTCTGTACAACATAGTTGGCATCTAATCAGTAATCCCATACAACCTACTACCTAGTCGATATCCAATGGACAAACACATCAACGACCATATTATACGTGCACCATTCTTTGTCTAACACATGGTGTCTAGTCGGCATCTACGTTAGTGGTGATGTGGCAGTTTTATATGCCAGTTGGAAATAGTGATCAATGAGAGGTTTCCATGTCAACCAACTAGGTGATGCCATGCGGCACCTTCAAGAAGACTAAAACAACTTGGGTTCAAAAAAATTAGGCCCCAAAGGCTAGGAAAAATCCTATGTTGTGCTAACGAATCACAATTGTATGCCATATATATCATAACCATATATAACATGTAAATATCAGGATAGATCCACGAGGCTTGAACCCGCGACCTCCCCCACAACATTCCAATACCCCAACTAATGCACCATAGGGCGCAATTGATTGAGAAAATGGGGGAAATTACATTTAATTTTGATATGTGGAATTAGGCATGAAAATTGATTCATATTACAATATAGTGGCACACATTTCGAGACGGTATGGATTGACAACGCATAACTTTGGATAATGTGCCTGAGGGGGAGTCCTGAGGACATGTGCAAAAGTATATTGAGTTTATACTCAGAAGACTCATACACTTGAGAGGAGTCCAAATTTGACCTCTTTTTATGAGTTAGAGCAATCAATTTGAAGGAGGCATTCAATTCCTTTTCTATTGATCCAAGTATGGCAAAGTTCATACTCTAAAGTCTCCTAATGTTTTGTAGAATTTAGTGGCAGATTCTGTTTCTATATCAGTGTTGTAGATATGAAAGGTGATTTTAGAAGCTGAATTGCAATCCTTTCCTCTGTATTCTTTCAACACTTGAGATTAATTAAGAGCGGACTCACTACTAGGAGTGAACCTAGAGACGTAGCCAGGATGTATGGTGAACTTTGATATCGACTTTCGGTCTGATTGTGTTGACATTTGTTCTATTTGATCTCTTCTTCACATTTTATCGATGATAAATGGATTATGTAAGTTGATCTTCATAAGTAAAGTTGTTTAGTTAAGTGAATCTAATCACATAACATTGCAAGATGCATTGTAATTATAAAGATCATGGAAACTGAAAAATATGTGTTATCAATGATGGACTAATGTTTAATTGGTAACTTAATATTTTTAGATGAAGAATACCAAAAGTATCTCTCTATTTTAACTAGTTTGAACATATTAGCTGGCATAGCAAAATAAGAATGACCTCTCATGAGCTTCGTAGTGAATTAGGGCATAGACAATTCCTACAACACCATGGGAAGATAGGATTTGCCATCTTTGTGAGACCAAGAGAGTTAAGTGAAAGTCACTTTCTCTTATAGTTCCCTGCATACAACCAATTTATATTGCAATTTCCTAATATTTATTATAATACTAGCCTCTATAATATTATGTTTTGTTGAAACTATGGTGACGAAGGTATGCTTCTTTCTAACCTTTTTGAGGATAGGAATAATTTGTTACAACAAGTGTAGTAGCTTATTATGGTCCAATAGACTAAAGTTGGTTTCAATGGATGTTAACTATCATCATCATCATTATCCCTAGATGCAGGTGTCTTATCAAATCTCCCGACGCATGTTAGCGCAAGCTCATAGCTCCCTCTCAACCGCCACCTGGGAAATACTCGAGTTGCGCGCCATGCAAAATAATACACCCCATATTTCGAAGACCTTGGATTCTATGCTTCTATCCCTTCACGCTTGGAACATGGTGGATGGTGGTACAATGAAAATCATACCTCTTTACAATGAATTTATAGCTCCTATGCAGGTTTATTTCATGGATTTTGGTTGAGAATTTTTCGTTTTCCTGGAAATTTGAAGGGAAATTACATATTGGGTTTCTTTTCATCATTTTGGAAACAACACTTCTTTGGGTTGGGTCAGGCTTAGTAGCGTTCGACTACTCCCTCTCTTAGTGTATTTCTTTCTTTGTCTCTCTTGTGTCCCTCATCGTCCTTCCCATTTGAAAGTTATAGTGTTTAGATTCCTTCCTTCGGGCATAATCATGTACAAAAGGCTCCAAGCCACCCCCCGATGCGTCGACAAAGGAAGAGGAAGTTCATGACATCATGGGAACAAAGGTTCCTCTGATAATGGGTATGATAGATCCATTCCATGGAACTTAAGAATAAGGGTGGACGACGGGGAAGAAGAGGTGGTGGTGTAACAGTTAATTAGCCATAGAGCTCGGGTTTGTCATGGAAACTACTGGATGGTGACAAATATGTTGTATCAGGTCCTTATGCAGTCATAAAATTCTAGAGAGATAACAATCCCCTGCCTTCTCCTTCCCCTGCTTCGTCTCTTCATTCTTCCCCTTCACTGAGTCCTTCTCTAGTCTCAAAGCCGATGGAGAACCAAGAAAGAATGCTTACAACAGACCCCCCTTTGGCTCAAAAGAATACTAATATTGCTTCTAGGAAAGACCACAAGAGAAAGGCACATAGGGATAGGATTTTAGAACATCACTCTTGCATGCGAAGATTGTTTAGTTTCAAGTTTAGTTGGCTTAGGTCCGTGAGAAGCCATGATGGGCTCTCGAACATATTAATACTCTTGTTCCTATACTTACTATTTTTTGTATTATAATATAATTTATCTATGAAGCTTATGAAAAAAAACTATCATCATCATCACATATATATAAATTTACGAAACTTTAAATTATATATATATATATATTCCATACCAATTCAAAAAACTTATACAACTTAAATGTATATATATATTTAAATTGAAATATTACGATTAATATTCTAATCTCTTTTTATATATATACCCTAGCTATTAAAAAAACTTATACAACTTAAATCCATGTGTTTATTTTGAAATAGTACCTTCACATTCAATTTAATTTATACATTAATATTCCTAGATGATGTGGATGGTATTGATCCAAGGGATGAGGACGGGGTGAAATATGAGGAGTATAAATAAGCATTGACACGTGATAGGAGGATGGGTCTTAATGTGGAAAGGTGGTGACGACAATCGACGTAGGTGCAACATCATGAGAAGTATTAGGGACCCGAAGGACCACATACACGAGGAGAGTAGTTATGAGAAATAATGGAATGGATGTGATCATGACAATTCTAATGTGTGATTAGTAGTAATGTTATTGGATATATGGAAGGTTACCACTAGTAACCGGAACAATGACCTTATCCGAAGTCGTAGAGTGACTTATTGATCGAGGAGGTAAGCCAACTTATGGAATTGCAAGCAAAGGTAAACATTATTGAAATGATTGAATTCAAATAATATATCAATAGAGAAATATATGAAATGAACCACATACACGAAATTGTTAACGTTTCATCACTTCAAAAAATCCACGTTTCTTGTGATATCTATGAATTTTTAAAACTCCCCCCAAGGTTTTGGAGATCTCCAAGCCACGGTGAGGAAATTTCACTTTATGCTTCTCCCATTTATTTTATCATTTTTCATTTATTTTCTTGTCGGGATATCGACGGTGACAAACAAGGTAAGTAACATGGTTAGACACCCATGGAAAGATGCACTTTGAATGATATATGTGTGTTAGACTCACAAGAGCTTAAGGTGAAATAAAGAGTTTATACTTCAAATCCTATAAATATGACCGCGGGGTGAGAAGTTGGGTGCTTGAGGGGAGACTAAAATCCTCATTTCCCCATCGAACCACATGCTAGAGGTGGAAAGTGACTAAAATAATTTAATTAAGTGTTGGTGGTATCTTGTGAAAGGATAGATAGTTAGTATTTGGAGAGTGACCATAGGAAGTTTCCCAGGGAATAAGAGGGAAAAGCGTTGGTGAAATGACCGTTGAAGGGAATTCAACATCATATTTGTTCGACGGAGCGTGATGAGAGGGGAAAGAGATCGACAGTGGAGGTTGGTTCTATGTCTACAACATGCATGGAGAGAAAATCAGTCGCGAACCAGCAGAAGTTTTACCGCCTTCCACGTGTTGGGTGAAGAATCATTCCGCTGGGTGAAAGGCGGTAGGGAGAAACCTCTTTCAGCTATCCCAAAACCGCTTATTGTGAATATTATAAAGGAAAAAGTCATGTGGAGGCATGTTAATTGTTTCTTGTGCATAAGGAAGAACATGCCTACACCCGTGGAATCCGAGTTAGATACGCTTTTCCCGGCCATCATTTTCCAGGTAGGCCACGTAGCTAACCCACGAAGTTATTTTAAAAATGGAGGGGGGAAGTGAAGTTGAAACACAGGTCTGTGATTTCACCAATCTAGACAAAAAATTTGAAGACAGGGATGGGGATATTTTTGACACAGTTCTCTCCTTTGGTCCGGTACATGAACTGTAAAATAGATTTAAAAACTTAGAGGAACAAGGAATCGACCTGCACGGTGTCCAAAAATCTTATTTTCAGTATTTTTGTCTAGACCAAACCGTTAATTTCCTAGACTCTGTAAGCTAGTGTGCATCAAACTATTCACAGTTTGAACATGTCATAATGGACTCAAATAGGTCCAAAATCCTTTGCCCCATCAATTCCCTCTTTGCCAAAGGCTCGCTAGAAGTACCATGTCCATTCACCGAAAACCTGGAAGATTTCACTGAAGAAAAATTGATTGAGAAATTCAGACATGCCAAAGTTGAAGAGAAGCAGATATTTTACTCTAAAAATATTAAGCCTGATATTTATGTTGAAACTAAACCTTTTCCCTTTGATATTAAACTGTTCAATGAAGAATCTCGGTGGTTCATATCCTTGTTCAATCGGTTTTTAGGGTTGGACGTTGATAAGTTTGTCCTAGAGGTCCTGTTGAGTCTGTTATTTAGGTTAAGTATGCATCATTCTGAGTGTGATTTTAGTTAGTTATCTTTCCTTAAATTTGATGAATTCTTAGCTGAGAGTATTCATTCTCAGTTAGCGAATTTCCATATGACCACGCATTTTAGATCTCAATCCTACCTAGTAAGGATTTTTTTATTCTTTAACGAGGATATTTGCAAATCCTAGAGATACTACTCATTTTTTAAATCAGAAACAATACCTTCAATTACATGAATCTTATAACGTCAGAAGTATATAGAATCACTGACTAGAGGAAATTTCAACTCAAAATCAACCTCCTAAGGAAAAATCAATAAATTGACAAAATAATGTCATGTAGACATTTTTTTAATATATTAATCTATTATTTCACTTTTATCAAAGCCGCCAAGAATTATTGCCCTTTTTTCAATGATTCCCTAGATATATATTTTATATTAAAATCAATTAATGAGAACTAAGTTCGATGAAACTTTTCACCCAAATGTAATAATAGAAATCACATAAAATAATGAAAGAAATTTAATTCATAATTTCAACTAAAAATTAGTTTTTTGAGAACCTTGTTTCACCCCAAAATAATGTTAGAAATCACTTAAAATAAGAAAATAAATTTAATACATAATTTCATCTAAAAGTTAGTTATTTTGAGGACCAAGATTGATAAATGTTTCACGCCAAAATAAAGATAGAAATCACATAAAATAAGGAAATAAATTTAATACTTAATTCCACATAAAAAGTAATTATTTAGTTATTTAACTCAACTTTTCTAAATGTAAAATTTATTAAATTTTATCAAAAAATATATATACAATATTATACCTAACCCAACAAAGACTATTAAATATTATTAAAAAAACCTTATATAATATTGGATCTGTCTTCGAATTAAAAATATTATATAATTTTACACAATCATATTATTAAAAAAATGCATGCCCACATTTATATTTTATTACACCTATCATTTTATTTAAAAACATATATACACTTTTCTATAATAATAATTTTAAAATTACAATTTTATTAATTCAATATTATTATTTAAATATGTTATTATTTAAATATGTTTTATAGTTTTCATCTAAATTATTAAAATTGTTCATGATTTTTTTACCAAAACAATAAAAATATTACACAATAATATTATTAAAATACAATATTTATTATACATAACCATATTATTAAAAATTAATTTTTAATATACACAATCATTAACACATAGCCAAAATAAAAATATTATACAATAATATTATAGCCTAAAACATAAAATTCACATAAATAAATTGAATGAGCAGATGGAAACTTTCTTAGAAGCTTGAAATTTCGAATATTATCCTACCTATTCAAACTATAATATTCCTGAATTCTTTTTTTCAGGCACGAATTTGCTGGAATCCGGGATGAATTTTTTAGAATCTCAAGTTGGTTTATATATTATATTTTATTAAAAGAAAATGATGTTCTGAATGTAGCTAGAAAATCATTTTAGGTATATTGCTATTTGGTAAGAATGAATGTTTTAATATAAAATTATTATTATTAAGGTTAATATATATTCTTTTTGAAAAATGATTTCACTTAGTTTTCCCCATTGCCATTGACCAAGACGGCTCCAACTAAGGAATATGTAAGTTAAAATTAAATATTAATATATATAAACGTGTATAAATGTTGGTCGGGTGGATATCGTGGTCAGTAATATACCCACATGCTGGTAAGGGAGGTGTTACCACACATTAATATTTTCTATATATTTATTTTATTAAAATTACCATAAATTTATAGTTTGAAAAAATCAATTTATTTAATTGCCAAACTTAATCTAATTTATAGTGGTAAAAAGAAGTCTTCCCATGCATTAACTTCTCCAAAATGCTCATTTATTAGAATTAGTGGAGAATGGGTTATCATATTAATTTTATTTGGATATCCAAGACAAATTGGGGCAATTCGAGCAGAGATTATTTCAATATTCAAGACAATTTGGGGCAGAAGTAAATAATAATATTATTAAAATATTTAATTATTTCAAAATTATATAATAAAAAATTGTTTGAGGTGCTCCCTTTTTGAATTTTAAAGCATTTTGATTGGCTAATACATGATGACATGGAATTTGTATTATTTTTGGAAGGCCCATTTTAAATTGAAATTTCTTCTAATTTAGTTGAAGAGAAGCACATATTTTACTCTAAAAATATTAAGCCTAATATTTATTTTGAAACTAAACCTTTTCCCTTCGATATTAAACTGTTCAATGAAGAATCTCAGTGGTTCATATCCTTGTTCAATCGATTTTTAGGGTTGGACACTGATAAGTTTGTCCTAGAGGTCCTGTTGAGTCTGTTATTTAAGTATGCATCATCGTGAGTGTGAGTCTAGTCAGTTATCTTGCCTTGAATTTGATGAATTCTTAGCTGAGAGTATTCATTCTCAGTTAGCGAATTTCCACATGACCACACATTTTAGATCTCATTTCTACCTGGTAAGGATTTTTTTATTCTTTAACGAGGATATTTGCAGATCCCAGAGATACTACTCATTTATGAAATCAGAAACAATACCTTCAATTACATGAATCTTATAACGTCAGAAGTATACAGAGTAATGTTTCAAGAAAAATTGCCTAGAGTGTTGCCTGAGATGGAATAAGTCCTGCAATTTAGCCTAGACATATGAGTTGGAGATTGGTTCCTTCTGAAGGAATGTACCTTTATCATATTTTACAGTTTCATTCATGAGCCATACATTTTTCCTGCATTTTTTACACCCAGTATATTTTCTTTGGAATTTATTAGGCATAAGCTTATTGTAGAAAATGAGCATTTCTTGAGATTTAGAAAGGCCTCTGAGATTAAATTTCCTCTGAGGGTATGTCCCTTTATTATAAAAAATAAATCTTTTCTCCTAGTAGTTGAAGGCTTACTACAGGATGTGAATTTCATGAAAGCCACCAAAATTAATTATGATCCACATCATATCATTTCACAGAGGAGGCATTAGAACACAAACAAAGCATTTGATCATTGGGAGATAGAGGGGTTAGCTCAAAGAGCTAATGTCAGTGGAGTACTAATCATATGCGGAGATTCAAAGAGCTTACAGGGAAAGCCATATCCAAAATGAAATCAACAACAATGATTATTACAACTCCTAGTCAAATTAAATTACTCACAAGAGGAGTTTTTTCAGAAGTTGAAGATGAAGATTTAGAAGTGGCTAAAAGGCCAAAGATATATTCAGAAAAAGGAATGGTTGAATTAGGAAGCAAGAAGATGAAAGAAAAAGTATAGGGCCTAGCTTTTCATATTCAAGAATGCAAATTTGCAAAGGTACAAGAGGGTAGGTCCAGTGATAAATACATGTAAAGAAGTGACTTATATGCTAGAAATGGACATGATAAAATATTTTATTCAGAAAAAACTTTTAAGCTTCATTCTAAAGTAAGTGTTGACACAAAACCAAGCGACGGGGGTTCACTCTCTATCGACACTCAAACCACCGTGATCTCCCTGAGCACCAGCCCAGACAGGATTTACCCCATCCAGGAACACTTGCAGAGCAGATGAAGTCTCACCCGGGATGTTTGAGGGAGCGCTAATGGAACTGATTTTCTGCAGTATGAAGGAGGACCGTGAATCTACTTACCAACTTAGCGCATCATTATTCAACAGGCCTAATTATTCATATTATGCATTAGCATAATCATATCATCATTCAGTGGATCACATCAACATACTTAGGTCGCAGCATATACACTGATGCACAAATAAATCTAACAGTATATCATCATTCATAACATAAATGCATCGCATCATTCCCAGATACACATCACATTCACATTTGAATCGTAGAAAACATGAAAGCAGGAAGATAGAAAAAGACACAATGGTTCTGCTCAAGAGTCTGTCATGTCATATTAACCTTCACAGCAAAACAAATATTCTCCAAAACAGTTCTTCAGCTCACATATACATATCCAAAAAGATCCAAGAAGAAAAACCCAAGTCAAATCTGAAGAAGACTTAACACTTACAATTCTACATCTATTTATAGGCTTGCACCTTTACATTGGTGGCCCACTTAACCAATTGCCTAACTACTTCTTTACAAAATCTACAAAATAATGATCACAATCCACATAATGCGGTCCAAATCTACAAAATATGATCAAAATACATAAAATATTGTAAATCTGACTTGCGCGTTGTTTTCCACCTTGCGCGACATCTTTGAACTTGCGCAACATCCGCGATGTTGCATAGATAACTTACCCCAAAACTTCCTACCAACAGTAAGGGACATCTTAGATAAAGATATTTCACTGGTCACTATGAAGGACCATGTGAAAAACACATTGAATTTGGGAGTGGCAAACCTAGAATAGAGTTTCATAAATGAGACATAATTTGCAGAAAATACTAGTACCTGATAAGATTCACTTGTATAATAAAACTGGGGAAGTAATCTATATTGATTTGATGAAAGCAACATTAAAGGTTTCAAAGTTACAATCTACAGTTTCAAGGTTGGAGAGTCAATTGAAGTAGTAAAAAGAGGAAATAAAACATATCAACAATAAATTAGGAAGCTTCATGGTGATCTACTAGCTATGGATAGTGAGCTTGATAGAGGACAAGCTACAAAGAAGATCTTAGTCGAAAAGGAGAACATTCTCCAACTACTAAAGAAGAAGCTGAAGATTCCAACCACTCAACTAATCCAAGCTTCTGAGTTGAGATCGTTAGAAAAGGAAAAATAATTATTGTCCTAGGAGATAAATGATAGTAAAGCTAAATTGATAAAACTTGTCGAAGAACACAACCAATGGGAAAAGGAAAGAGCTTTCCTTATTGCTAAAATTGGTGTTTTAAATGAAAAACAATTAGTTTTGGAGACGGAAAGAGATTGAAATAACAGGATAAATAGATGGAAAGATGTCATGCAAGTACAAAGACAAGTACTAAGGTTATTTTTCAAGGTATGTCACAAGTTAGCATGAGGGATGAAGAAATAAAATGTTTGGAAACAGAAAAACAAAGTTTGGTTGAAATAATAAAGAAAAAGGAAGAAGAAAAAATATTTTTTGAGAATAAGAGCAAGGAATTGCTTGATAATAATGAGAAGTTAGCAGAGAATGTTTAAGGGAAGCTACCAGTGCAAGGTGCAATGAATCTCATTTGGGATATGATTATTACAGAAGCAACGAAAATGAGAACTTATTTGAATTATATTAAAGACAAAGAGGTGGTAATCATTGTGGCAAGACAAAGTTGTACAACTGTAAAAGAAACATTGAATAGGAAACCAACAGATACAACTCATAACACTATTAATTTTTTTAATACTTTATCTAAATAAGAATTGAAAACAATGGGTATTAAGGACATGATTACAATCATAACTTGGGAAATGAAGGTTATTGGAAAACATCATCACATTGAATGTGTCTAAGTAAAGGTAGACCATATGTTACAACAAGTGAAGTCTTTCAAAGGCTTGTTTATAGAATTGTTTCAAAAAGGTCTTCCTTCTTTTTGGGATGAGGATGGAAAGTTGATATCTCAATCTAAATATCAGGCTATGTTGGTTAAAGCTAGATTAAATCACAAAATGTTTGAAGATATGACTCAGTCTCTATTAGGAAAGTTTGTAGTTTATAAATTGTCTATGTAATTTGAAATAATGGATTCATTCGAGATGATTGGTGCCAAGTTGCCACGTATTTATTATGTTGATTATGTGGTGCTAAGAGTACTAGCTAAAGAAATGATGAATCTTGAAATGCCATGTGGAGACCAATGGAATACCATTGAGAAATTTGGAAAAATGAAATATAGATTCAATCAATGATTTTTTTCATTTCAAAACCTGAATTGAATATATATCAAGATCCACTTCAAAGTGGAATTAAGAGATTAAGAAGTTAATATTTTCTAGTGTTTAGGAAGATATAGTTTGTTAAAGTTAATTGGCAAATGTAACAAGGCAATTTCAAAAATCCTATTTTTAGAATGTAGGTAGTTAGGTATCAGCTCGAGGAGCATTTTTAATGTATAAAAGCATGTTTTGTAATGTAATTGGGGTTGGAACTCGTGAGAGTGAAACTCATTTTGTAACTGAGCATTTCAAGTTAATAAAATTTGCAGAGCCAAGCAAGAATTTTTCTTATCATAGATTCTCATGTTGTTGTTTTATAGTCTGTACTCTCTTTTCTCATGTGAATGTATTTCCTGTTAACCTTTTCATTGTGTTGTCTTTCATGCTTGAATAATTTTATATTGAATCATAATTCATAATCATATGCTCTGGTTCAGTGATTTCAAGTATTCACAAACAATATTCCTCTAGAGTTAATACTGGATTCATCTTTTGATTCCCATATTAATGGACTGTTCATTTTTCCTCCTTACCCCTAGATAATCAAGAACTTGAATGTAAAACATTAACTATCCCGCATCTATGAAGAAATTTTGCTTTAAAGCACTGTCATTTATAATAACTCATGAATTTGACTCCATGCCCAATGATACCCTTGTGTTTCATCCATAATTAAAATTTGTTTCTTTAAAAATATTCATGTCCATTGTATTTATTTGTTGAGAGATCCCTCTCTGGTAGGAACGAAGCCAACTTTCCTCCTAAAGGTTGGTTTGTAAGGTTACCTTGGAACTATCATTTCACAACCAAAGGGTAAATTCTGTGTGATAACAGCTTGGTATCGTTGCTGAGGAATGAGTGTTCGAATTTCCCCTTGGGAAGAACGATAATTTTCAAGAAAAATGGAATTTTATGGACAAGCAAGAGTTCTTGTAATTGAAGTTGGTTGTATTTTTTTCCCTAGAAACTTCACACTGAAAATCAAGAAATTTGATTCAAAAGAAAAAATATTGGATTTCAGAGGTAATCATAATCCTAAAACTTTACATGTTGTGGAAAATCCATAAATAATTCTATGGAAATGCAAAGGGAAAGATAAAGAAGGTACTTCTTAGTTAGAAAGGTCTTTTTCTACATGTTAACACAAAAAATTGTTCACCTATCTCTCCATGGTCTAAACCATAGTCATACATCATATTCCTACCATTATTTCCTCCATTTGGACCTTCATAATTGTATTTCAACTAAATATGGTCCAAAACATCATTATTCCTTCCCCATAAATGAAGGGAAGATGAGAATTTATTGTGATTTATCCCCACTCTCTCCAAACAAGGGTCAAAAACCCTAAAAATGAGAATGGGTCAAAAAACCATAGATAAATATCATGGAAAATAAAATACTATGGGTCAAAAACCATTGGACCATCCTATAGATACATTGTGAAGGACTCCCCCAAAACACTTTTTTGGTCACTTTTTTCCATTGGACCAGCCATTACTATGGTGAAGAACAAGTCATTGTGAACCAACCATCCATGTGCAGTTTGTGGCCTGTATGGTTATTATATACATCATTGCCCAAACTTTCCTGAGTATCGGCCACTCCGTAGTGACCTCCGCATGCATTCCCGCGAGGTCGATGTTACTTTCCTTGAGGAGATCCTCCCTCTGGTGTCTTCCTCAGACACAACCAACACCCTTTACATGATCTCTAGCTCCAATATTCCTTCCCCCTCCTTGGCCTTGGAATATCCATTTGATCTATTAGCGCGCTACTTTCACAATGATGAGGAAATCCTTAAAGCTCCTTTGAATCCTGAGTATCCTTGGGATGATATGCACCATCGGCCATATTTTTTCCCTGATGAGACTTCTTCATCGTTAGACCAATCCTCTATCGAAGCGAAATACTTCATATGTGGAAGTGTCAACTAGTTTAAAAACCCAATCCCAACACCTGCCGCATTTGAAGAGGGAAACATGGCAAACATTTCACCAACCATCAAAGTCGATATATAAGCCACAGCCAAAGTAGTTGAAGAGATTACACTTGGAGCATCTTGCTCCCCTGAAGAAGTTGCTTCATACAAAGCACTTTTTCAATATTTTTGTGATATTTTTGCTTGGTCATATATCGAGATGCCTGGTCTTGATCCACTTATTGTCGAACATAGTATCGACACATGGCCTGATCTTTCCCCCATTCGCCAAAAGAAAATACCTATTCAAGATTCAAAGGCTCCCGTCGTAAAAGACGAGACCGAGAAGCTGTGTAAATAAGGTTTGTTATACTCCACTACATATACCACTTGGGTTTCCAATCCTGTTCCCGTCAACAAAAAACAAGGTACCATTCGGGTCGGTGCTGACTTCCGTGACTTGAATTTGGCATGTCCCAAAGAAAACTTCCCCACTCCGTTCATTGACTAGATCATTGATACCTGTGACAGCCACAAAGTCTTTTCTTTCATGGATGGTTTTTCCTGTAATAACCAAATTGAAATCAAGAAAGAAGATCGGTACAAAACTGCTTTCACAACCTCCTAGGGCATGTTTGCATATCATTTTATGCCATTTGGCCTTACAAATGTTGGAGCCACTTTTTAGCAGGCAATAATGTTCTGCTTCCATGACCTCATCCACATTATCTTGGTCTACTTAGACGACCTCACAACTTGATCTCAAAAGAATTCACAACATTTGGATGACTTACAACAAGTCTTCCTATGATGTCACAAATATAACATCCGCTTGAACCCCCTCAAGTGTGTGTTTTGTGTCCAAGAAGGTCATTTAATAGGATTCATCGTGTCCCACAAGGGGATTATTGTGGATCCTATAAAGGTTCATGCCATTTTGAATACGCCCCCACCACGTACTTTGCGCCAACTGCAGAGACTCCAAGGAAAGGCCAAATTCCTTCGTCATTTTATTTTAGACTATGTGACAAAAGTCCATGGGTTCTTACGCTTTCTCTATACCAACATTCCTTTTGTTTGGGATGAGCATGCACAAGCTTCTTTTGATGCATTGAAAATCTCTGACTTTCACTCCATTGTTGTCTCCTCCTGACTTCAATAAGGATTTCATTCTCTATGTGTTGGCATATGAAAATTCCATCGCTGGAGTCTTGGTCCAAGAAGGTGATGCTTGTTAAGAGCACGTGATTTATTACGTAAGTCAGAAACTTTTCGAACCACCTTTACATTAATCCCATGAAGAGAAGATGACTCTCGTCATCTTATTTTTGGTACAAAAGCTACATCACTATATTCTCTTGAGTTGAACTTGAGTCGTGGTCAATTCCAACCTAATGTGTTACCTCTTGAGCCGCCTCCTCGTTCAAGTTCTCACTGCCAAGTGGATTATCATTCTCCAAGAGTACGATCTGGAATTCATTGCCCCAAAAAGCACAAAATCTTTAGCACTAGCTTCCTTAATGACAGACTTCCCTCCGTCGTCTACCTCACCACCTATCATAATCAACCTTCTTGACGAATTATTAGTTTCCATCTCTACGAAAGACCCATGGTATGGGGGACTTCTCATGTACTTGCGCACACAAACATTTGGGCCCTAGTTGAGCTGTGAAGATTGTCATCGCATCCGACACCAAGTTGCTCGATATCTCATCATTGGTGATGTCTTGTACCACGGTGGTATCAATACCATATTACGTCGTTTCCTCACCCAAGATGAAGCCAAAAAAGTCTTGAATGACTGTCATAGTGGAGCTTGTGGGGGCCACCTCTATGGTTTGGCTACCGCCCAAAAGATCATCTATGTCAGTTATTTCTGGCCAACCATATTTTTCGATTGCATCCATGCAATTAAAAGCTACCGCACTTTCCATCTCTTTTCTCCAAAAGCAAGGACACCGCCTGCGTCGTTACATCCTGTCATCACAGTCGGTCCCTTATGCAAATGGGAGACTGACTTCATGACCTATAATCCTCCCTTAGTCGATGATCATAAATACATCATTGTGGCCATTGATTATTTCACCAAATGGGTTGAGGCCATGCCTACGTTCAACTGTAAGGTTGATACTGCGGCACGGTTCTTTTTTAATCACGTCATCATTCATTTCGATGTCCCCTAATAGATAGTCTCAGACCACAGTTCTCATTTTGAGGACGCTATTTGGATAGATCTCTCCGCCATGTTGAATTTTGAACACCAATGTTCCTCTACTTATTATTCTCAGGGAAATAGCCAAGTTGAGGTTGTGAATAAAATCCTCAAAACCATGCTCCAATGAATGGTGGACAAACACAAATCCAACTAGCACCACTTTCTCTTTTCTTCCCTCTGGGCTTACTAGACATCAACAAAAACCGCCACTAGTTTTACCCCATTTCATTTATTCCATGGTGTGTTATTGGTTCTTCCCATTGAATGTCAGATTCCATCGCTTCACCTTGTCGTCGAAATTCTCCCTGATACTACACCATTAGAAAAATACCTACTTATGCTTGAACATACCAATGAGGACCGTCATGCTGCTCTCCAAATGATCGAAGCATCCAAGACTTGGTCGAAGGCCCATTTTGACTCCCATGTCCACCCTATCCCCTTTAGCGAGGGGGATATATTCCTCGTTTATGACCAAGCCAATTATAAGTTAGGGAAAGGGAAGTTTGATTCCATGTGTTATGGCCCATATGTCATCCATAAATGTCTTAACAAGGGGGGATACATGCTTGCTGACTATGACAACCGCCTCTTGAAGAATCCCCGCAATGAGCTCTACCTCAAGAGGTTTTATTCCTGAATTCGCTCACCATGAAGTACCTTTGTGTCATAGTTTTAATTTTTTTATTTTGCATCGTTCTTGTCACAAGTCTCATAGTTTGTTTCCTTGGTTGCTCCAGATGGATCCTACCTCACATCGCTACGTTGGTTTCGCTGATGGATCAAGTATATGGTCTCTTATTCTCACCTCGGTTGCGTGGGTCATTTATTCCCCGTCACATGAGTTGATCCATATCGATGGAATGTGTTTTGGTATTGCTACCAACAACCAGCCTGAGTACGAGGCTATCATTGGTCTCCTGACCGCTGCCATTCACTCAGGTGTTCATCACCTTGATGTCTTCTTAGACTTCCAGCTGCTTGTCTCCTAGTTGAATAACTGCTACCGGATACGTGATCCTTGCCTCTTTATAAATTTCCTGTGCACTAGAAACTTGGTTGGACATTTTGAATCCATTTCATTCATGCATGTTCACGGAAGTCTCAATAGTGTAGCAGACCAAATTGATAATGACGTTCTAGAGTGGCACATCAATCATTGCATATAAGAAATAAACTACATCATGCATCATCATATGGTCATGCATACATATGTCATATACATCATATAGGATTCATCATAATCATAAAAGAGACTCATAAAAACCCATAAAAACACATAAAAAGGTGCATCCACATGCATATATATCATAATGTTCAGTACAAAATGAGAAGCTCCACAAGTTTTCTCGGTTGATCATACATATCATTCAAAAATCCCCATGCTCACAAGCATTGGGGGAAGCATCACAAGCTTCTAGTCAGAGTCATCATCCTCGGACTCTATGTCCTCCTCCTCATTGGATATCTCCTCCTCCTACATAGACACGCCACCCCGTGCTGCTGCTCTAACATATTCAATAGCTACTGTGATCCTCCTCATAAGGGAGATCCACTCTAGAGGATCCCTACAACATGTGGCGATCAAGTAATCATCAAGGTACTTCCACCCATCGTCAGTGACCCCCTCCAGTAAGAACTCAACATCTAGCTGTAGTGAGTCCAGTATAGTACTCTCGTGCCTTCTATGTCCATGAGCAGGTGGATCTTAACCCTCCACCTTGCCACTGCGCCGCTGATAAACCATTGGAGGGTGTGGTCCCACATTTTCACATGCACATGATATGTCATCAGTATCTATCACACACATCATCTATCTACCACTAAGATGGTAAACTATATATGGATGCAACCACAAAAATCCTCATGTATACATACCATCGGGTCCCTAGACCTGCCCTGGAGGTTAAGGCATCTCCATGTCTCCTCGGTAATCCATCCCAGCATACGGATAGTCCTCTATAAGGACTGGAAGCTGCCACCACTATGCAAAGAGATCCTGCGTGATAAAATGGCCCACCAAGTCGCCTCCCTCTCTAATCACCATCTCACACCACCTCCTCATGTGAGGCTCGTGAGGTCCCCCCTCACGCACCGCCAGATGCGCTCGTAGTGTAGTTAGTCACTTAAAGAAAAATGATCAAAAGAACGAGGGGAAACATAAATTTCCTCCCACCAAGCTAGCATGTTTCACCCCACGCCAAACCACAGTCAAGTACATCTCGGCCCACCCATAGTAGGTTCCCCACACCATGCTCTCCACCATCTGGAGTTGACCTCCTGAGATCTTGTGATGCTCAATCGATCCTATTATGCGCAACACCATGGCTACCACTTCTTAGGTCTCTAGTCTCTTTATGTCACACACTACTATGTATGACGTATACACAAATGATGAGGCATAGCAATTCCTATTGCAGAGGTCATTTAGCGACACTCCCTATGTGAGCTTCGGCATAGTGTCACCAATCACGCCCAGTACCGAGATTCTAGTCAGAAAGTATACATTGCGGAGGGTGATCTTTAGTCCCTCACCCTGGATCATAAAGCACCCAGCCTCTCGGTCCCAGTAGCTCACAAGCTTGTCCAACAACAGTTTTGTTTAACGCATCAATCGGATCTAGAATAAGTTCCACAACCCACAACGGGTGAGTGAATCCTGTACGATCGAATCATCATGTACCTCCCCTCGGAGGTCCCAATGTCTCATTCTCGCCATGCGACTCAAGGAATATTGCACATACACACATTCCCTGTCAGATCTAGTCATGCCAAAAACTCTCATTCTGGGGTAGGTCGCACCTATTTGGCATTTTTGTGCAACCAAAGTCGCTCAAAAAGGATGAACAAGTGTGACTGGGTCGCTCTTATCCACGGAATAGGTGCAACCCAAGTCGCTCATGTCTCCCTGATAAGTGCGATTGGGTTGTTCCTGTCTTCCTGATAAGAGCGACTTGGGTCGCTCCTTTTCCCTCAAAAAATGCCGCTCGACCCCGAGAACCCTTCGGGATCAGCCAAGGCCCCTAGAGTGAGGAAATCCATAAACCAATGCATTGAAAAAGATAGGTTTGATGAGAGTTCTTACCTGCAAGTCACATATCGAAAAACCATCGGTCCAATCATAAGAAATCAACAGTTGTGTTCTGGGGTCCTCCACTCCAACTCAGTACTGCACAGAGAAAATGACAAGTGCCATGTGGTGCCCCCTTGTTTATAGGCCTCCATTTGGTCCATTTTTTCTTTTGTGCACTACAGAGTCATCTGACGTTCGTTTGTGACATCATTCATATCACCAAGTTTGTTTTTTATCCTCTATCTCTTTACGAGACCCATGTATCGAGCTCTCCCATGGGATTTTTAGTCCATTTCTCAGAGTCACCTTGATTTGTGTTTCACCACGCGAATCACCCCATGCACGTATTGGCATGTTCACGAGTCGTTCCCTCCATCCATACTGCAAACTTGGCCTTATTTTACCAGCATCCATCATCCCGTTAGGAGGCCCCATCAAGTGTTCCACTATTATTCCTATCATCCATGTTCACAACATAACCTCTTTCCATACATCGAACACTTCCTACTTTCTTGAATGACCATTACAAAGTTTATGTTAAGCTCTTTTCTGACTCCTAAAAGAATAAAAAGATCGTCAAGAACGCTTGCTTCCTTTCACGCTCGTTAAATTATTTTAAAGGGTGTCTATGTGGCCTCATTTATATCCTTTTTTGGACTATGTAAACTATCAAAAGAAAAGGACCACCCTAGCACATTCCAGATAGGAACGGTTCCCTTTGTATCATTTTATGCTTTGTTAGAAATTGGGACCATAACTTATGAAAAAGATCATTAAGGGTTGTCTTTAATCTCTTTTCTAGCCCCCTCATCAATAAAAGATCGCCAATCAATCTTGATTTCGGTCATGCTGACAAAAGTATTTGAATGACCATCCAATTAGTATAGGTTTAGCCTTTTCCGACCTAGTTGAACTACCTATGGTAAAGAAGTCTCTCTTCCCCCAAAGGTTGGGAGAGCTCTCCTTTGTACACTTTTATCATTTTTCGGACTTAAGATACTACCATAAAAAAAAGAGACCATACTGGAGTCCTCTTCCTATTTTCAGACTCTCTAAAAATGAAACACTATCGAGCATTTACCTTCTCGAGCTCAGTAAAAATCCATGAGATCATATCATATTTATCTCACTTCTATCCCTTCTTCATGCTACTTAAACTATGAAGAAGGCCCAAACAGTGTCTCCAAGAGCCACCACATATGATCTCGCATTATGGCAACTTTCCCCCATCTGGTCTCCTTTGTTCAGAGTACTCTGCGATGGGTCTCCCTTGGATCCCATGGATATCACTATTTCAGATAATCCCCCAAGTGTTTCCCATTGCAGTTATCTCCCTGGTTTCCTAGCTATGATCCCTTTCCCCTGAGTCTGTATCATTTGCTGCCAGGTCATCCTTGTCATCATACTCTGAACAAAGGAATTTTGAGTTCCCCTATTCTCCATTCAGTGTGTCAGTCCCTTAATTTTTCCACATCTTTGGTTCTCCCCCTCATGCTTCTAATCAAGGAAACATCATTTCCTTGTTAGTTGCAGGTCTCCCTTTGTCGACATCAACACATCTATTCCACAAGATACACCGATAGGTCCCTATATCCTGGTTTCATTCACCTCATTGATGAGTTACTTGGACCACTTGAAAGAATTCATTAGTTCCTTTCGAGTTGGTTGCGTCTCATGTGCTCGACTTCAACTACATCATCGCGCCATTGAGATTCGTACATGGTATTGGTCCATTCATTATTTGGTCGAAGACCCCAGTTGTCACCTAACTCTAGCACATTGGTGAGTCTATTTATGGGACCCATACAGTCTCATGTCCCTTATGATTTATGGGATGCGTTGGTGACAGTGATCGAAACCCCCTCAGTTCCATGCTTCTGTGTATATACAGTACTTGATGTTGTATATTGCACCACATAGATTCTGACTCTCAGTCATTGAGTCCCTCCATTTATGTACACTTCCAGATCTAGCAGAGCATCAGTGGTGATGATATTGCATTCTATGAGAATTCTATTGTTCCTATGTATCAGTTCTTCATATCAATATTTTGATTCATCCTCCCACTGAGGCCACCATTATGTATCACCAATTGTATATGTATTGATCGGCTCCCATTATTTGAGCCTCGATCCCCATTATTTATTTTTTGAGACATTTTTACAACCATGGGTATGCCTTCCTCGTCCATATACTTGTCAGACACTATATGTATCTCATCAATTTTTAAGAAGTAATACAAAACCAAAAGCCACCATAGTTCAAACGAGGAAACTCCACTCCTCCACGGTTCTCTCTAGTCTCTCCACTGTTGTCACCATTTCCTGTGATCATATGATGTCTATCGACCATACGATGAACTCATGCCCTCACACATCAGGGGGAATCTGTTAACACAAAAAATTGTTCACCTAGCTCTCCATGGTCTAAACCATATTCATACATCATATTCCCACCTTTATTTCCTCCATTTTGACCTTCATAATTGTATTTCCACTAAATATGGTCCAAAACATCATTATTCCTTCCCATAAATGAAGGGAAGATGAGCACTTATTGTGATTTATCCCCACTCTCTCCAAAAAAGGGTAAAAAATCCTAAAAATGAGAATGGGTCAAAAAACCATAGATAAGTACCATGGGCAATAAAATACCATGGGTCAAAAACCCTTGGACCATCCTATAAATACAATGTGAAGGAATCCCCCAAAACACTTTTTGGTCACTTTTTGCCATATGCTCTCAGTCACACTATACACTTTTTCTGCCATTATTCCCATATTTTTCCACACCACTCCCCACAGTGTACGTTGAGTTCACTCCGTACCAGGGATGATTTTAAGAAACCCCCCTATATTTATATGTATAAAAAATGGTCGAATATCCCTGATATATAGGAAAATTTGAAGGCAATTTTATCAATAATATAATATGTATATATAAATGTTTTGGTGAAGCTTTCATTTTATTTTATAATGTTGTAAAATCTTAGCGAATCTTTCACTAAATTATAAGATATTGTAAAATCTTGTCAAACATTTCACTGCATTATAAAATATTGTAAAAATTAATGAATCTTTCACTCATTTATCAAATATTGTAAAAAATAAGGCGAATATTTAACCAAGAATATTCTCCATCTCTTTGATTCCTAAGAGATCACAATTCATTGTGCTTTCACTTTTTCTTCTAATAAGTTTCTCTTCATATCATTTCAATTCTTTCTGACACTAATTCTCATACAATCACCCAAATCAACCAATTCTAAATTGAAAAACCTAATTGTTGAAAATGTTATGTAAGTTTTTTCTCACTAAATCATCTTAATTCTAACTGATAATTCAATCTTAAAAAACAATTACTACTAATTCAATCTTCAAGAATAAATCACTCCTTTTGGAAAAATGAAATCACTCTAGTAAGAATGGAAATATATAATTGTTCTTAAAGATAAAGCATATATATTGTTTTTGCAAGATGTTAAGTCCTATATTACTTTTGCAAGAAGTTAAATCCAATCACCACTCATGCAAGAATGAAAGATTTGTTCTATGTTGCTGACACAACATCCAAGCTCCAGAATTCCCAATTCTACTTGACCATGAACTACAACCACACATTCATCTAGATTTGTTTCACCATTCATTAATCATAACGAATTCAACCTATGACATCAATTTAACAAGAAATTAAATATTTTTCAACACTTCTAAATATCAAGCAATCACTTGCCTACCATAAGAGAGATCACACATGCCAAGTAATCAACTATTTCAGCAATGTAGGATTTACATACTTTAATTAACTATTTCTTTCAGTAATTTATTAATGCTACAAATGACTAATTGATCCAGCAACACACTACTTGCTTAATCCATAGACATGCATTGTATCAACAAATTATAACACCAAAAGAATTACGAAATTCTATAGTTATTCAAACAGGGTGAGCTCGGTGACAAGGTGGTCCCTTGCCTCCTAACAGATCCACCTTAACAAAACTAATGCTACATATGGTGGGACCTTTCCTGTTGTTTCAACAAAGTAGTTAATGTTATAGAAAGGTATTTTCTCTACCCACATTGAAAAGGTCTTTCCTTAATATTAAGCTAGAGAAATGATTGGTTGCTTCACTTTTGAGGGCTTCTCTATGAAATTTTTTAATATTACTATGACCTACTCTAAGCCAAGTAATTCTCAATGTCAACTCCCATTCTTCTTCCTCCTTGTGAAAAATACACTCCAAGTCCCTTAAAGCTAGTTGTTTCTCTATAAGAAAAGAGTTTGATATTTCTTCTCTCAATTTAGTCTTTTTCATTTATTTTTGTTTTACCTTTTCTCCTCTTCAAAATTTTGTCTAAGGTGGTCCTCAATAGTCAAATATCAAGAAATATTATTTTCTGTTTGAAATGTAACTTAACTAAATGCCACTCTCTCTTTGCTCCATATTGAAAAGGCATGTGATGGCTTGGGGAAAGTTACCGAAGGACATGGTTATTCACATTAAATGGCTTGTCAAGATGGAGGCCAATTAATCACAAAAAATATTTGCTTTCACATGGGTTATATTAAAGATCGCGAAAAACATTTAACAACACATGAATTTTTGCTTTAAGAGTCTGATCAACGAACATTACAAATACATAAAATGACACCCTTGATAGGAAAACATTTATCCTAAGTTATAAAAATGCCTTCAACCATGTAGTTAAACGTAAGTTATGTCGTATCAAGTCCATCAACTACCTTACAAGTTATGTCCAATATAAGTATTAATAATCCCCATAAAAACCATAGATTTTCAAGGTCATAGTGATAACAAAGTTTCACAAATATTATATTATGAAGTCACCGTTAGGAATCTTAAGTATTTAGGGTTAAAATCTTCAGAAGTAATATAACTCCATCCATACCAAGGAATAGATGTAACTGCAATGGAATAATGATATAATACGTTAGACAACATGCTAAGTAAAGATCAAGCCATATATGGGCCAACATCCACACATAGAAGAGTATATTTCTCAAAGAAGACAAATGAACATGAACGAGTAATTAAGTCAAAGTTCCCAATCAGTGCACAAGCCAGATAGGAAATAACTATTATCACCACTCATACTATTACATAAAGAATGCTAGACTAAACAATTTTTAAACTTACGAACTAAGATAGTTCATGTTAGGTAAAATTACAAGTGAGATAAAGTCATAACGACAATACGACTCCTATATCAACCACACAAGGACACTCAAAGTTGTGAGCATTACAAATATGGAAAATATCACATTTTAAACTCAACGGTGAAGTTAATTTAAACCAAGTACAATATGAAAATAAAAAAATGATCAATCTATATATGTTTACAACTACACAAAGACACTTATTAATTTTTTTTGGTTGTATTTTTTTTAGGGACATTGCACACTAATGAACTAGTCCACTATGATACTCATTATAAAAGTTGTTAAATAACTAGAACTATAAAAATGACTTTAAACTAAGTGAACTTTCGCAAACCATCACCAAAGTTATTCCCGTGACACATTTGAGGTCTGATTGTTTTATTCACATTTGTTCCATTTAATTCCATTCTATCCACCTTTAGAGTATAAACTTATATATTTGACTCTCATTTGTTTTCTATTAGTTCGTTCTTATAACAAGAGCCTAATAATGATAAATACTAATAATATCTACCCACCAAGGTAAGCCACCATTGGCTATATTTTACATTTTTACAAAATTAAAACTTTACCTCCTCCTCAATACTCCATATATTCTCCATTGTGTACTTCTATCTTATTCATAGGTTTGATCGATCCTAAATTTTCTTTGCACTTCCTTCATATTAAAAAAGAACTTCTCTTTGAACTTTCTTTAATATTTTGGTATGGAAACTTGTGTCAGTTTTCTAGTACTCGACGTACGTTTCGAACTCTGCTGAGCAGTCTGAAACATACATCGAGTACTAGAAAACTGGCACAGGTTTCCATACCAAAATATTGAATATGAATCTGTCCTGTCAAAACAAAAACGTTAATAACNTAAAATTTACCATTTTTCATTTCAATTTATTATTGGATTATTTTATTTCATTTCACATACAACACTTTATGTATTTTCATTTTCATTCTTTTTTTCTTCTTCTTAATTTTTAACATTATTTTACACCATTCTTACAAATAATTTAAACAATAATTATTGAAAACTAAGCACATTTTTTACTTAAACATAAGTAAAGCAAGAAAAAAATCCACCTTAAAAAACTTAACCCCTTTCAATATTTGTAAATTTTTTATTATGTAAACTATGACTAACTATTTACATCAAATAACAAAAATCAAATCCATTTTCAAATTTACCTTTAATTTGTTACTTAGACAAATAACGTAATCCCTTGCCTAAAGAAGAAAATAAATAGATAACTATTAAAAATCATTTTAAATCTTATTTTAAAATTAAAATTACGCTTTGATTAAACATAAACATATAATATAAATATCTAAAAAATTAACTTAATTGCAATCCCTCTCCAAAAAAAATAGTTTTACCTTACTACTATAAACATAATATATATATAAATATGAAATCTTATACTAAGTTGCAAGTTTACATTTTACCCGTAGTCCAACATTTACTTTTCAACTTATTATTTTAAATCTAATATAAATCTGGAATCTTATAGTGGATTCCAAGTTTACCTCTTACCCGTGCTCTAAAATTTACTCTTTAACTTATTATTTTAGAAAGAATATAACAACCTTTAATATATAACAAATATAAAATTAATATATAAAAACTAGTATAAAATATATATGCATTTGCTTGATATTCATAATAAATTTACCAAACTGGACAATTGGTCATAGCGTCATAGATCTACACCTCCACTTAATACTTGGAAGCCTCACATCCCATTAAAATTGAAACCACACAAAAAAATTCAAATCAAACGTGAGTAAAACTACTTGTTAAAATTGAAATCAAAATGGTTTTGAATATTCTTCAAGTTTCCTTTTTGCCTCTAAGTATATCAAATTGAAATCTAAATGGGTTTGAATATTCTTCAAATTTCATTTTGTTGTTATGTAACCGACCTGTACATTCCAATATATATATATATATATATATGATCTCCAAATGGAGCATGCCATCATGCAAGAGAAGATATTCAGAGAGCGTTCTGTGTTTTCAATGTAGAAGAGATGACACCATTGTTATATATTCTCTCTGTTCACTAACTTTTGGATGAATGCCCTTGCCTAAAGAAGAAAATATAGAAGAAAATAAATAGATAACCAATAGAAAATCATTTAAATCTTATTTTAAAATTAAAATTACACTTTGATTAAACATAAACATATAATATAAATATCCAAAAAATTAACTTAATTGCAATCTCTCCCAAAAAAATTAGTTTTACCTTACTACTATAAACATAATATATAAATATAAAATATTATACTGAGTTGCGAGTTTACCTCTTACCCCTGCTCCAAAATTTACTCTTTAACTTATTATTTTAGACATAATATAAAAACCTTTAATATAAGAAATATAAAAATAATATAAAAAAATAATATATAATATATATGCATTTGCTTGATATTCATAATATATAACGCTCTTGAGAGTGGGCCTGATGTCTATAAGTATGTAATAAATATTTACCAATGTGAGAGTACAATGGAATAGATTCCATACAGCAACTGAAATGAAATATAATAGATAAGGAAAGCCCATACAAAAAGACAAAAAAGTGATGGCTAAAACAAAATCCCCATTAAAAAATTATAAGAACACTACGGTTAAGTACCATTATAGAATCTTCATACAAAAGAAAAATGAAAGTATCATTATAGCATTACTCAATTCCTACAAACAAGATATATTTATATCATGGGAATTACTTGATCGAATTCCATTTGTGGAGGCCAAGTTCAAAATATGTAACTCTAGATCTAGACTACACAAATTATTTATGTTATCAAGGGTGCATAGAAGATTTGTGAATTTTTTATGGCAACATAGATCAATCCATAGTGCCTTACATTCTACCTACCAGGATCACATTATATAAATATCTAACTATTTTTTACCTTGTAAGACCATGATACAATTTTATTTCCTCAATCTATCTCATGAGTAAGTGGCACAAATTCTGCCAACTATTATCTATAAGTACATATTTTAGCATAGTGAAACGAAGGTTATACCTTATCTAACTCATTAATTCAGACCTGTGAATATCTCTACCACAAGAAAATGACTCTATCAAGTTATAGCAGGTCATTTTAACCAAAAACTCAAGCTTATTAAAGATGTGCATTGAACATATATTATGAAACTGCAAAAATAACTTTAGCATCCACTACTTACCTTGTGCAATTTATTTCTATTATATAAAAAATATAAAAAACATGATCTACATTATTTCATCAACGCTAACTCAATTTAGGGTATACAATTGTGATAAGAGAAGTATGAAATAAAGAACCCTAACTCAATTTACTGACATATATATAGATCCCATGAAAGAAGTAATCCTAATTCAATTTACTATATATAATTGCGATGAGAGAAGTCTGAAATAATCAACCCCAACTCAATTTACTGACCTGTATATAACTGTGATGAAAGAAGTTTGAAAAAGCTAGATTCTCCATTGGTCTCTCAGTCTCAATCTGCCTCTCTCTTTCAACCCTGATATTTAATAAATCAAGAATTTCTTTCCTTCCTTGCATCCTTAATGCAGCTACCCTCTGTACCACACCATTCTTATATAAGAATTCTTTACATAAAAAATCTGGGTTCAATTCCTCATTTTAGATAAAATATGAAGGGAAAAATAACTATTCAAAACCTCCATTAATAAAAATGGCGGCAAAGAAATGTTTCCATGCAATTTTGATGGGGGGATGTAACCGTATTCTCATTTTAAACAAAATATGGAGGGATAAATAATATATATAAGTCCCCATTTACAAAAAAAATAGGGGACGATGGAAGGATTGAACATGACTTTTACTAGAAATTGGGGCGAAGTAAGGATTGAATATAAATTTACAAGAAATTGGGGACAAAAGTAGGTTTTGAGGTAAATTTAAAAAGGATAAGAATTATTTTTTCTCTCCCTAATTAATAGTGAAGGGCTATTTGTTTTTTTTTATTATTTGGTTAATGAATATTGGACAAATGTATTAAAGTTTAAAAGAACTTTCCATATTAATATTCACCCAGTAAATATTTATAACCCCTTTAAATTCGCCCATGGGATAAACTTCACTACTAAAATTACCCCTGCTTCGTACCCATTTGGATCCATTCCCTCGTTTGACAAATATTCCTGGAAGAGATTGGAGACCCAAACCATGGAGTTGCAAGACGGCTACGGTGTCCCACTTTTCATAAAAGGTATTTTTTATTCTTGTTATGCATTAATTAGTAGTATATATTTGAAAAAACCCTAAAAATGTTTCTTATTTTTGTCTTGTTTCCTTTTGTTATTGTTGAACTATACCCTATGACCTGCATTTTCTAGGGTTGGTGCTTTTACATGTAGTAGGGGAGAAATCCCCACTACACTACATATAAAGAAGAGCTTTTAAGTCTTCCAGATCTTGATTTGGATATAAAATTTGAACAGTCTCTTTTAAAATCAAAATATGAAATTGATTTAAAGAAAGTTGTAGTTGATCAAAATAGGTTTTAGTCTTACCTCCTAGACTGTCTTTAGAAAAACTTACAAAAAAATGTAAAAACAGAAGAAAGGAAGATATCAATTCAAAACCCTTAGCCACAAATTCCTAACCTTATTCAAAACCCTCCTAGAACTATGGATGCTAGGCTTGCTCCTCTTGATTTACCAGCTATTTTGCATGATCTCCCACAAACCATGCCTAAAGTATCATATTGTATGATGGAGAGATAAATTTTATATCCCAGCTGCATGTTGACAGATTTAATGATTTCATTGACCTTGAGGAAGTGGACTATGATGATTCTAAGATTGATATTATTTGCCCAAAGTTTCTCTGGGGAGGAAAATAAATGCTTCAAAGATCTCCCTACAATATCTTTTCTTGATTTTGATGGATTTCAAACTCTTTTTCTTCAGAGGTAGGAAGGAAAAAAGAATCCTTTACAGATTTTGGCATGATATAATAATCTTAAAAAGGGAAACTTTGAATATGTACATGAGTTTTCTAGTAGATTCATGAGGGTGTATAATTCAATTCCTGATAATATAAAACCCTTGGTAGGAGCTTATAAGTTACATTATTTCGATGCCTTTGAAAATGACTTTGATTTATTATTAAGAGAAAGAAAATCAGCTAATTTACCTATTATGTTCAAAGATGCATTAGAAATGGAGGTAAATTTAATGGCTTATGGAAAAATAAAACAGAAGGTTGAGGCAGATATGAGGAAGGCTAGGGAATAAAATCAAGCTTCAACCTCTTCTTCAACATATACAAAGTTAGATATCATAAAGAGAACCATGGAGAGGCTTATGGACAAATTGGCCCTAGACAATAGGCCTCATAACATATATCAACCTGAGCCACAGATTAGGAATCCTAATTTTAAGAGACTTGCTCCCCCACCAATTAGACAAAAGGATAAGAGAAATTGAATAAATGCGGAAGATTAGTAGGTGAGATCCATTTTCCTAGATAACTATGTTGATGAAGAAGAAGAAGTTGACTCCTTGGATAATGAAATACATCATTTGGATGTTGTTGATTCTAAGATATATCTGACAAAAGAAGAGCATAACATGCGTTCTAAGAAGGAAGATTTGTAATTCTTTTGAATTGGAAACATAACAATATCAGAGAGGATATCAAAATGTTGTAAATGATATTCAAAGAAAATTGAACTTGATAAATAGGGAGGTAGTTGTAAATAAAGGAAGGCTCCCTCTAAATCAGCCTTCCAGTAGTCAGCAAAATAAAGAAAAACAAACATAAGTTGTTGTAAGAAATCCCTAGAAAACAAAAACAAAAAATATCAAAAGAAAATGATAAAATAATATCCCCCTTCAGCTTACAAAATGATATTTTAAAAATCAAAATTTCTATCCCTTTTAATGAATTCCTGAAGAATAATGAATACAAAGAAAAAATCACTAAAATGGTCAGATCTGAAGGAGAATGCTAGCCTGATACATTGGAAGTGAATGATGATGCTCGTGACTATTGTTCTTGGTACCAGGATAGAAGATAATAATGAAAAAGATTTTCCACCATTATATGTGAGTTTGAATTTCCATGATATGATCCTTCACAATGTTATGTTTAATTCAGGTGCTTCACATAATTTGAGCCCAAGGGTTTTAGTTGAAAGTTTGGGATTGGAAATTACAAGGCCATATAAATATTTATTTTCCTTTGAGTCTAGAAAGGTTAAATGCTTGGGGTTAATTAAGGATTTAGTAGTCACTCTTGCCTAGACTCCAACCAAGAGTATTATGATGGATATAGTGATTGCGGATATTCCCCCAAAGTTTGGCATGTTTTTATCTAGATATTGTGCTTAAAAGATGAAAGGAACTTTGTAGATGGACATGTCCTATGCAACAATATCACTTTTTGGAGAACATAGGAACTTGTACAGAGAAAAGAGGCTTGCTTATGTAATCCAACATTTTGGAGAACATGGGAGGTTGTAAAGAAAAAAAGAGGATTTACTATGTGGTTAGAAGTCAAGAAAATCTTGAAACTCATCCCATATATGCAGTAGACACTGATTGAGGATCCTCTATTTTCTATAATGATTCCATTTTGAAGAAGATTTACCAGTGTTTAACAAGCAGAAAGAGGATAAAGATTTTGCAAAAAGACAAGAAGTCCTTGAACAAAAATAGAGAGATGAAGGAGTATGGACTGTATTTTGATGGATCAATAAGTAAAGCGGGGGTTGGTGCAGGTGTCTAGATCATTAATCCAGCCAAAGAATTTTAAAATTATTCTTTTAAGTTAAATTTTGAATGTACAAATAATGTAGCTGAATATGAAGATTTAGTATTAGGTTTGAATGATTAAAGGTTTTGAAGGCAAATATGATTCATATTTATGGAGATTCGGAGTTGGTCATCGATCAAGTAAATGGAAGTTATCAGAACAAGCACCCTTGGATGAGATCATATAGGAATGAAGTCTCATATATGCTTGGGAATCTTTTCAATGAGCACAAAGTGATGATGATTCCTAGAATACAAAACAAGATAACATATTCTTTGGCTTCTACTACTGGAGATTTTAAAATTCATGTTTATCCGAATAGAAAATATAAAATTGAAGTTGTAAATAGACCTTCCATTCCTGATAAATCCAAATATTGGAAAGTCTTTGAGGATGATTTGCAAATTAAAATTTTTTTAGAAATGTCAGATGAATTTGATAATACAATTATTGATGGAGAAAATCAGAATCTGGAATATGTTGAAGGAGAGGAAGGATCCGCAGTTGGTGAAGATGAACAAAGAAAACTGAAAGGTGTGATTGGTGAGAAGGATATTATTCAGCTCAAAAGAAATTTTATTCCAAAAGGACTCATACCTTTAGAAAAATTGTTCGATAGAAATTATGTAAGAAAAAACCCTAAGGTGCAATCCCATGAAGATGAAATTCAAGATCAGAATATTGGAATAAAGGACCAGCCTAAATAAATAAACTTTCAAAGGCCTTGCCAATAGAGGAAAAAACTAAGTACATTGAATTGATGAGAAGTTTTCTGATTTGTTTGCATGTATTTATTAATACCTAAAGGAGTATGATACATCCATCATACAACATACAATTCCAATAAAACTAGGTGAAAAACCTTTCAGGAAGAAACATAGAAGAATAAACCGAGCATGTTGCTTCTTTTGATTGAAAAGGAGGTCAAGAAGTTTTTTAATTCCAAAATCATTGTCACAATGAAGTTGTCAAAGTGGGTGGAAAAATTAGTTCATGTAAAAAAGAATGGAGAAATAAGAGTGTGTGTTGATTTCAAGATTTGAATAGAGTTTCCTTAAAAGATAATTATCCTTTTCCAAAGATGGATCATATTTTGCAGAAATTCGTGGGTGCAAACATAATTTCTATAATCGATGGATTTTTAGGATACAACCAAATAAAGTTTCACCTAGAAGATTAGGAGAAAACAGCATTTACAACACCCTGTGAACTTTTACGTATGCTAAGATGCCATTTGGGTTAATGAATGCAGTGGAAACATTTCAAAGGGAAATGGATATTGCATTTGCTGAGGAAAATGATAAATTTGTAGTAGTATATATGTATGACATCATAGTCTACTCAAAGTCTGACATAGATCATATCAAACTCCTTTAAATAGTATTTTTGAAATGTAGGAGGTTTGGTATCTCTTTGAATCCCAAAAAACCAAATTTTGCCATGCATTCCAGGGAAGTTACTAGGCCACACCATATCAAAGGATGGGATTAAAATGATCCTAATAGGGTGAATGCTATTTTAACTTAGTGGACATACCAAGAAATAAAAAGGAAATTCAGTCTTTCATTGGGCATGTGAATTTTTTGAGAATGTTTATTCCCAGTTTTGCAAAAATCCTAAGAAATGTGACTAACATGTTGAGAAAAGACAGTGATATTAAATGGACAATAGAGGATAAAAAATATTTCAATCATATGAAGAAAGCAATAACATAGGCACATGTTTTGATTAGCCCAAATTTCTCAAAAGATTTCATTATCTTCTCTTTTGCTTCAGATCATACCATAGCTAGAGTGTTGTTAAAGAGAAACCAACAAAATGTAGAACAACCTATTGCATTCTTTAGTAAGATTTTGAGAGTTGCAAAATTGAAGTATGATATTATGGAAAAAAAGCGTATGCATTAATCAAATCACTGAATGACATTAGGGTGATATTTTACATTCTCATATTATTGCTTATGTACCAAACAATGTCATAAATAATATTCTCACTCAGCGGCATCCTAAAGGGAAGAGAGACAAATAGATTGCAGTATTGTTGGAGTATGATTTGGAGATCAAGCCTACTAAATTGGTGAAAGTTCAAGGATTGGCAAAATTAATGACTTAAGCAAATTGTGAATCTCTAAAGATAAACTTTATTTCTGATTTTCAATTGGGCCAAGTTCAGAGTTGCAGGTGATAAAATATTTTTCTATGTCTCCTTGGTATGGTGATGGGGTTTATGTTTTACAGAACTTACAAGAACCTCTAGAATTAAGCAAAACCAGAGCCATATCTGTGAAATTGAAAGCCACAAAGTTTTGCATTTTGAATCAGTACTTGTATTGGAAGGACCCAAGAGGCATTCTGATAAACTATTTACTTGAAAATGAAGACCAACAAACCATGAAGGAATTTCATTTGGGAGTGTGTGGAGGCCACCATTCATGGAAGGTAACTATTAATAAGATTTTGAGAGCGGGTTTTTACTAGCCCACTATTTTTTTTTATGTGTACAAAGAAGTTACAGCTTATTATGAGTGTCATATTTTTAATGGAAAAAGAAAATTAAATCCCTTACCTTTGAACCCAATCTCAATAGAAGCATTGTTTCAGCAATGGGGGTTATAATTTATTGAAGAAATTAATCCTCATTCTTATGCGCAACGTAAGTGGATCTTGACTGCTACAGACTACTTCACCAAGTGAATTGAAGTTATACCAACTAGAAGAGGTGCATACACTTTCATCATTGATTACCTTGAAAACAACATTTTCTCTAGGTTTGGGTGTCCCAAGATGTTAGTAACATATACTGCATAGGCCTTCAAGTTTAAGAAGCTAGTTAGTTTTGCCGCAAGTAGCATATAATCCTAAATAATTCAACATCATACTACCCTCAGGGAAATGGGTTAGATGAGTATTCAAATAAGAGCTGGGTGACGACATAAACAAATTACTGGAGGAAAATAAGAGATCATGACACACCAAGCTTAAATATGCTTTATGGGAAGACAATATAAGTACCAAAAGGGTCATTGATATGTCACCATTTCAGTTGGTATATGGAGCAGAGGCCATTTTTCCAGTTTCTTTAGGGCTTCTAGTTACAAAGCTATTATAAGAACAAGATGAAGAGCCAAACCACATGCAAAGAAGGATTAATCAGATAATAGAGCTCCATGAAATGAGAGGGAAAGCATATGACAGAGTACATGTGAATCAAGAGAAGATGAAGAAAACCTTTGATGGGAGGGTAAAAGAGGGGAAATTTCAAAATAAATGATTTAGTTTTGAAGTGGGATTCTAGTACAGAAGATAACCATGAAAATTTTGATCGCTTATGGAAGGCTACTTACATCATTCTTGCATATAGTGGAGACAATTGTTTTATTCTGCAAAATCAAAATGGAGTTGACATTAAAGGAGTCCCTGTGAATGGGAGAATTCTAAAGCATTATTTATCTTGAACATGAAATTTTTTTGTATATTATTTTTATATATTTATTGTTTGAATTTGATTATGGATGGTAGGTTGAAATATTTGAAGCTAGAGGTTGAAGGACCTAAGATCTAGAGGTTTTTCATTTTTAATTTTATATACATAAAAAATAATGAGTTTATAGATTTTATTTTGAAATTAATGACTTGTGCAGAGTATGATGGTACTATCACTGGTATGCAGGTTCTTTCCTACCTCATAGGGAGGATAACATCCCCAATTGGAGCCAATTGTTAGCATAGTCTCAATTTATAATGGTTGGGAGGAGATTAAGGTGAGATAAAGAGGTTATATTTTAAATATTAGAAATATGACTGCGGGCTAAGAAGTTGGGTGCTTGAGGGGAGACTAAAATCCTCATTTTCCCCATAGAATCACATGCTAGAGGCATAAAGTGACTAAAATGAATGAATTAATTGTTGGTGGTATATTGTGAAAAGATAAATAGTTCAGATTTGGACAGTGAAAAGATCAATGGCAGACACGGAATCCACTGGAGGAAAGTGCTCGGGGAACAAGAGGGAAAGCGTTGGGGAAATGACCTTTGAAGGGAATTAAACAATGGATTTCATCGACGACGTGCGACGAGAGGGGAAAGAGATCGAAGGTGGAGGTTTTTCCGTGCCCACAACATGCATGGAAAGCAAATCAGTCGTGGTCCAGCATAATTTTTTCCTCCTTCCACGTGTTGGGTAGAGAATCATTCCAATGGGTGAAAGGCGATAGGGAGAAACCACCTCCCATGATACTGAAACCGTTTATTGAGAATATTATAAAGGAAAAAGTCACGTGGAGGCAGGTTATTTATCTTTTGCGCATAAGGAAGAATGTGCCTGCACTTGTGGAAGCCGAGTTGGATACGCTTTTCCCAGCCGTCATTTTCCCGTTAGGCTACATAGATAACCCACCAAGTTATTTTAAAAATGGAAGGGAAAGTGAAGTTGAAACACAAGTTCATGAGTTCAACAAGTTAGAAAAAAATATTGAAGGCAGGGATGGGGATATTTTTGACAGAGTTCTCTCCTTTTGTCTTGTACATGAACTGAAAAATAGATCAAAAACCTTAGAGGAACAGAGAATTGACTTCCATGGTGTCCAAAAGTCTTATTTTTAGTATTTTTATCCAGACCAAATCCTTAGTTTCCTAGGCTTTGTATCCTGGTGTGCGTCCAGCTATTCCCTTTCTGAATTTTTCATAATGGACTCAAATAGGTCCAAAATCCTTTGCCCCATCAATGCCCTAGTTGTCAAAGACTCGATGGAAGTACCCCAGTCATTCACCCAAAACCTGGAATATTTCATTGAAGAAATTTTGATTGAGCAATTTAGACATGCCGCAGTTGAAGAGAGGCAAATTGTTTACTCTAAAAATATTAATCCTGATATTTATGTTGAAACTAAACCTTTTCCCTTTGATATGAACATGTTCAATGAGGAATCTCAGTGGGTCATATCCTTGTTGAGTCAATTTTTAGGTTTGGATGCTGATAAGTTTGTCCCATAGGTCCTCGGTTATTATTTAGGTTCAGTATGCATCAGCTTGAGTCTGAGTCTAGTCAGTTATCTTTCCTTAAATTTAATGAATTCCTACCTGGTCATGATCCAGGAGAATATTGGTGGCCACCCACCTATTCCACTTGGACCCCCACCATTGTTTCTTTCAATTTTCAAGTTTCCTTAATTATAGCACAATTTACTATTTTTGGCAATTTTCGGGTCCTAAACTTTCACAGCTATTTTGAGGCCCTAAACGACGTTTTTTCGACATCGAATGGTCGACCAAATATGAGTTTGTTTTGGACTTCATATTTCTTGTTTGTGGATGTATTTCTTGAAGAGATATTTCTAAAGATGTATCATGCACGTCAAACGGAGGTAGTATGCCAAAGTTACAATCCCGGGAAATTGATGTACCAAGTTACCCAATGGGGCCCACATTCTGGCGTTTCACCTCCTAGGGTTAGGTTTTTGGATGTGTAGGGTTTCCATTATTTCTCAATTATATATAGGCCTTCGAGCCTCATTGTATCACGGAGTTCATAGGTATGTAGCCGCCACATCTCTTCTCAGAGATAAGATACCAACACTCTAGCTAGTTTATTTCCATTCTATATGTAAACGAGTTTCAGTTCTTTGATTAATGAAATGAAGTGTTATTTCTGCTGCATATTTGTTTCTATGGTTATTTGTGTATTCTGTTTCGTTCCTGCATAAATCCGAATCAGTGGTATCAGAGCAATCAGCTCTTTCTCGATCCTTCTTTGCATGTCCCCAATGAGGGTGGGGTATAAAGAGTTAGGGCTTGATCTGGTTGAACATTTGCAAGATCAGCCTCGCAAATCCCGATGGCCTCCCATGGGGGATAAAAATAAAGGCGAGGGCACAGAATATCCTATCAAAATGTTGCTCGAGGAGGCCCTTGAAAAACAAAGGAATGCGATGATGGATAACTTCGCCCAAATCCTTCAACGACTTCCCACTGGTGGCGCATCTGCATCTAGCAGCCACTCTAGAGGCGCAACCCCTTTTAAGGTACAAGTAAACTTTGACATTCCCATATTTGATGGAAAAATAGATGTAGTCGCCGTAGATAGATGGTTGAATCTATTAGAAGGATATTTCTTGGTTCAGGACTTTTCTAACCGGGAAAAGATTACTTTTTCACTACTCAAAGCCGCCCCCCATGTCAAGGACTGGTGGGAAACCTACTATGAGAGAAAGGACGAGGTGGAACCCTCTCTGTTCTTGGTCGTACCCACTTGGAATTCATTCCAAGATGCCATAAAGGGACAATATTATCCCGTGGGGAGCTATGAGGACAAGTGCATACAATGGACTACACTGCGGCAGCAAAGAGATCAAGATGTGCATGAGATAACGAATTTGTTCCATACCCTGCGCACCAAGTTGGGTATCAAAGATTCAGAGAAACATCCAGTGCTGAAGTATTGCAGTTGTATGCACAGATACATTCAGGAGGAAATGGAGTTCCTCAACATCTCCTTGCTTGATACGGCATACCAGTATGTTGCCAAAATTGAGCAAAAATTCAAACAAAAAAAGCGAGACTTTGGATATGCGAATCAGAAGCAAGCGAAAGGTGCCCCCAAACTACAGAACCAAGGACATAGCCAAGGCATGGAAACTCAAGACAACTTTCCAAATACATAATCAAAGAACAACACTATGATGTCGAAGAAGGAAGCGAGAAAGTGGTGCGAGTTCCATAAGAGCCCCACTCACAACACCAGTGAGTGTCAGGCCAAGCAGTCACTAGTGGCTAAGATAAAGGCTTCCGAATCATATGCATACTCTGACACCGAATCAAAACCCAAGAAGGGGAATGATAGAGGGAAGAATATTATCGATGCAGAGCCCAATGCCACCATTGCCACCACAAAGATCCAAAACGAAGAACCAGAAGATTCATAGGAGGAGGAGCATCTTTTCCAATCCCAAATGTGGGTAAAGGGTTCCTCACTATAGTTCATTGTCGACAGTGGGAGCCAAAAGAACCTCATTTCAGCAAAGGTCGTGAAGCGGTTGGCTTGCTGACCATAGCAGATCCACAGCCGTACACCATCGGGTGGCTTCACCAAGGACGGGATCTTCGCGTCAACTAGCAGTGTTGCCTTCAATATAACATCAAGCCGTTCGTCGATGAGGTATTATGTGATATTGCTCCTCTTGATGTTTATGATGTACTATTGGGTCAACCATACTTATGGAAGCCACATGTTGTGTATGAGTCTTGGCCTCGCACTATTATTATTACGTTGGGAAATAAGTTGTACAGTATACCAGAGGTACCACCTCTTGCTGCTATCTCTTTGGTTATTGCAAAACAATGCAGTAAGCTCATTTCCAAAACCGATAAATTTGTTTTCTTGATGATCCGCCCTCAGGGAAAGAACAAGATTGTGGCCACGATCTCCAGACAGGGCCCATCTGCATGACAAAAAAAAATGGACAAGGTCATGGAGGAGTACCGGGACATATTCACCTCACCCACAGGGGTTCCTCTGCACTGTCAAGTCAAGCACCCCATCGATCTGACCCCAGGTGCGCTGCTACCCAATGGACCGATCTATTGACGCTCTGTTCTAGAGAATGATGAAATCAAAAGGCAAATTCAGGAGCTACTATAGAAGGGTCACATCTGGCCAAGTTCATCACCCTGTGGGAGCCCGATCATGTTGGTACAAAAGAAGGATGGGACTTGGAGACTATGTATTGACTATCGGGCGCTAAACAAGATAACTGTCCGGAATAGGTACCCGATCCCACAGATTGATGACCTCCTAGACCAACTTAAAGGGGTGAAATATTTTAGCAAGATCGACTTAAATTCCGGGTATCACCAAGTATCGATCGAACCGACTGATGTGTGGAAGACTGCCTTCAAAGCCAAGGAGGGCCTTTTCGAATGGTTGGTCATGCCTTTCGGGCTGACGAATGCTCCTGCAACCTTCATGATACTGATGGATGACATCTTGTGGCCATTCACCAACTCATTTGTAGTAGTGTACTTGGATGACATCCTGATATTCAACCAGACTTGGGAAGAGCACCTCCACCACATCTGAGAGGTCCTCGAAACACTGTGACAACACAAGTTGTGTGCCAATTTGGACAAGTGCACTATTGGCATGACCTAGGTTCAGTATCTGGGATACATTATTGATGAGTATGGGGTACATGTGGATCCAACCAAGATCCAATTCATTCGGGATTGGCCAGCCCCAACTACTCTAACAGAGCTTCACAGCTTTCTGGGTCTTGCTAATTTCTACCGCAGGTTCGTGTTGGGATTCTCTCATATCACTTGGCCCTTGATTCAAGTCACCAAGGGAGGAGCAAAATCAAAATTCTTCTAGTCAGAAACTCAACAGAAGGCGTTTGCAGAATTGAAACATCGCCTATGCTGTGCCCCAATGCTCACATTACCAAACTTGCAACAACCATTTGAGATCGAGACAGACGCCTCTGACTATGCTATTGGGGTATCCCTTACTCAACAAGGGTATCCAGTGGCATATCATAGTGAGACACTATCTGACACAGTCTGCAAATATCCCACTTATGACAAAGAGATGTATTCCATTGTACAGGCTTGCCGACAATGGAAGCATTACATTTTGGGGAAGGAAACGATCATCCACATAGACCATCGACCCCTGCAGTTCATACAGACACAAGGGAAGTTATAGAATGATTGCCATCAGAAGTGGTCCACATATCTACAACACTTTCATTTGAATATGAAGTACAAGAAGGGAAGCACCAATAATGTTGCAGACTACCTCAGCTGACCACTAATCGTGGAGATAACCACCGTGCTCAACTCTTGTGGGCACGAGACCTCTGATTGGCTGCTTCTCTACAAGAGCGATCCAAAATTCAGCCACACATACAGGACACTCTTGGAGGGAAACCAAGTTCCAAATTTTCACCTCCAGGATGCACTACTATGTCACATGGGACACCTTTGTGTTCCTTCAAGCGAGCGTGCCAAGATGATTTGGGAAGCACACTACAGTCGGGTCGCTGGGCATTTTGGGGTCAAGAAAACAGTGGCAATAATGTAGAAGTATTTCTATTGGCCAAACCTTCGACAGGACGTCGAGAAGTACATCCGATCCTGCACTGCCTGCGCCATTGCCAAACCATCCATCAAGAAGCAAGGCCTCTATACTCCATTGCCTACCCCTAGTCAACCTTGGGAATCTATCTCCATGGATTACATGTCGGGCCTTCCTTCTACTAAGCACGAAAATGACTATGTGTTCATGGTTGTCGACAGATTATCAAAGATGGCCATAATGGCAGCCTGCAAGAAGAATATCACAACAGAATCCACTAAACTCTTCTTTGAACGAGTGTGGGTACACTTTGGGATCCCACAGTCTATAATCTCATATAAGGATAGCAGGTTCCTTAGTACATTCTGGTCTAGCCTATGGTCAATTCTAGACACCAAGCTCACAAAGTCCACAGCTTTCCATCCCCAGACTGATGGCCAAACAAAGGTCATCAACCGGATGATCGTACACATTTTGCATATGTACAACTCAAAGCATCCATGCACATGGGATGAGAGCCTCCCCTATGTACAACATAGCTATAACCGAGCCCTCCACAGCTCAACCGACCATAGCCCCTTTCAGGTGGGCTTGGGATTCCAGCAACTATGTCCCATTGACATAGCCATGCCATTTGCAGCTACTCAGGCTGATTCAGCTCATGTCCAGTCTGAAGTTTCTAAGGCAAATAGCTTCATTGAGAGCATTTAGCAGATTCGCCAATAGGTTCATGACATATTGGACACATCCAATGCTAAGTACAAGCAGCGGCATGATCAACATTGGGTGCAACACAACTTCCAGGTGGGCGACGAAGTGTGGCTACATTTGCAAAAGGAGCGCCTCGCTGGACCCCACCGCAAGCTTCGCCCGCTCCGATATGGGCCATACACCATCACTAAGGCTGTCGGGGACAATGCCTTCGAGCTCAGTATTCCACCATTCCTTGGTCTACACCTAGTGTTCAATGTGGACCGCCTTTGACCCTACTTTCCACCTCTACTGGACACATTAGACATGGTAGAACAAATCACACCAACAGAGTTAAACCCCGACTGCCTGGAACAAGCCACAACTGATCAAATTATGGACACACAAATCAAGAACACCCACCAATAGAAGATCCAGCTATATCGAGTTGTCAAAGCAGGCCAACTCCTTCACCAGGAAAAGTGGCTCACTAGAGACCAAGTTCAGCAGAAGTTTCCTCATCTCATGGAGGAACTCAACGCAATGGGGACCTTTGCTTCCTAAGCGGGGGGGGAATGATCCAGGAGGATATTGGTGGCCACCCACATATTCCACTTGGACCCCCACCATTGTTTCTTTCATTTTTCAAGTTTCCTTAATTGTAGCACAATTTACTATTTTTGGCAGTTTTCGGGTCCTAAACTTTCGAAGCCATTTTGAGGCCCTAAACGACGTTTTTTAGACATCGAATGGTCGGGAAAATATGAGTCTATTTCAAACTCAATATTTTTTACTTATAGATCTAGTCCTTGAAGAGATCTTTCTAACAATGTATCATGTGTGTCAAACGGAGGTAGTATGCCAAAGTTACGACCCCGGGAAATTGATGTACCAAGTTACCCAATAGGGCCCACATTCTGGCGTTTCACCTCCTAGGATTAGGTTTTTGGATGTGTAGGGTTTCCATTGTTTCTCAATAATATATAGGTCTTTGAGCCTCATTGTAACATGAAGTTCAGAGGCATGTATCCGCCACATCTCTTCTCATAGATAAGCTACCAGCACTCTAGCTAGTTTATTTCCATTTTGTATGTAAAAAAATTTCAATTCTTTGATTAATGAAATGAAGTGGTATTTCTGCTGCATATTTGTTTCTATGGCTATTTGTGTAGTCTGTTGTGTTCTTGCATAAATCCGGATCAAGTCAATTATCTTTCCTTAAATTTAATGAATTCCTAGCTGAGAGTATTCATTCTCAGTTAGTGAATTTCCACATGACCAGGGATTTCATATTTCAATCCTACCTGGTTATGATGTGTTTGTTCTTTAACAAGGATAATTTGCAGTTCCCAAAGGTACTATTCACTTCTAAAATAAATAAATAAATACCTTCAATTACATGAATCTTATAATGTCAAAAGTATACAGAGTAATGTTTCAAGAAAAATTGTCTTGAGTGTTGCCTGAGATGGAAGAATCCCTACAATTTAGCCCAAACATAAGATTTGGAGATTGGTTCCTTCTGAAGGAACATACCATTATCAAATTTTATGATTTCATTCATGAGCCATAAATTTTTCTTGCATTTTTTACACCTATGATATTTTCTTTGGAATTTATCAAGCAAAAGCTTATTGTAGAAATTGAGCATTTCTTGAGATTTAGAAATGCCTCGGAGATTAAATTTCCTCTGATTGTATGTCCCTCTATTATAAATATAAATTTGCTCTCCTAGTAGTTGAATGCTCACTGCAAAATATGAATTTCATGAAAGCCACCAAAGCCAATTATGATCCACATCATATTATTTCATAGAGGAGGAAACAAAACAAGAACAAAGCATTTGATCATCAGGAGATAGAGGGGTTAGCTCAAAGAGATAGCTTAATGAAGTACCAATCAGATGTGGAGGATTCAAAGAGCTTGCAGGAAAACCCATCAACCAAAATTAAATTAGTAGAAATGATTATTCCAACTCCTACTAAAATTGAAATTACTTGCAAGAGGAGTTTTTCAGAAGTTGTAGAAGTTGAAGATGAATATTCAGAAGTGGCCAGAAGGCGAAATATAGATTCATGAAAAATAATGGTTGAAGCAGGAAGCAAGAAGATGAAAGAAAAAATCTAGGGCCCAGCTTTTCCAATTCAGGAATACAAAGTTTGCAGAAGTACAAGAGGGTGGGTCCAGTGATAAATACAAGTCTAGAAGTGACTTCTATCCTAGATATGGATAGGATAAAAAAAATTCTTCAGAAAAAATATTTTAATCTTTATTCTAAAATAAGGGACATCTCAAATAAATGGATTTCATGGGTCACTGTGAAGGACCACGTGAAAAACACATTGAATTTGGTAGTGGCAACCCAAAATAGAGATTCATAAATGAGACTCAATTTGCAAAAAATCCCAATACCTGATAAGATTCACTTGCATAAGAAAAATGGGGAAGTAATCTATATTGATTTGATGGAATCAACATTAAATGTTTCAAAGTTACAATCTACAGTTTCAATGTTGGAGAGTCAATTGAAGTAGGAAAAAGTGGAAAATAAAACATATGAACAATAAATCAAGAAGCTTCAAGGTGATCTACTAGCTATGGATAGTGAGCCTGATAGAGGACAATCTACAAAGAAAATATTAGATGAAAGGAGAACACTATCCAGCTACTAAAGAAGAAGTTGGATAATCCAACCACTTAGTTGATCCAAGCTTCTGAGTTGACAGTGTTAGAAAAGGAAAGAGAATTATTGTCCTAGGAGCTAAATGATAGTAAAGCTAAACTGCTATAACTTGTTGAAGAACAAAGACAATGGAAAAAGGAAAGAGATTTCCTTATTGCTAAAATTGACTTTTTAAATAATCGTTTAGTTCTGGAGAAGGAAAGAGAGGAGAAAGAAAAAGATAAACATATGGAAACAGGTCATCCAAGTACAGAGACAAGTACTGAGGCTATTGTTCAAGCAATGTCATAAGTTAGATTGAGGGATGAATAAATAAAAGGTTTGAAAACAGAAAACAAAATATTGGATGAAATATTAAAGAAAAAGGAAGAAGAAAAAATATTTTTTGAGAATAAGAGCAAGGAGTTGATTGATAAGAATGAGAAGTTAGCAGAGAAAGTTTCATGGAAGCTACCAGTGCAAGGAATCTCATTAGGGATATGATTATTACAGAAGCAACAAAAATGAGACCTTATTTCAATTATATTTAAGACAAAGAGGTGTTAATCAATGTGGCAAGACCAAGCTGTACAACTGTAGAAAAAACATTGGATAGGAAACCAATAGATACAACTCATAACGCTATTAATTTCCTTAATACTTTATCTGAAGAAGAACTGAAAACAACGGGTATTAAGGACATGATTACAATCATAACTTGGGAAAGGAAGGTTATTGGAAAACATCATCACATTGACAGTTTCCAAGAAAAGGCAGACGAGATGCTACAACAAGTGAAGTCTTTCAAAGGCTTGTTTATAGAATTGTTTAAAAAAGGTATGCCTTCTTTTAGGGATGAGGATGGAAAGCTGATATATCAATCTGAATATCAGGTTCTACTGGTTAAAGCTAGATTGGATGACAAAAATTTTGAAAACATGACTCAGTCTCTGTTAGGAAAGGTTATAGTTGATAAATAGGTGTAGACTTTGAAATAGTGGACTCATTCAGGATGATTGGTGCCAAGTTCCCACCTATTTCTCGTGTGGATCATGCGGAGCTAAGAGCACTAGCTTAAGAAATGGAAAAACTTGAAATGCCATCTGGAGACCAATGGAAGACCATTGAGAAATTTGAAAAAATGAAATATAGATTACATCAATGAAACTTTTCATTTCAAATCCCGAATTGAAGATATATCAATATCCACTTCAAAGTGGAATTAAGAGATTAAGAAGTTAAGATTTTCTAGTGTTTAAGAAAATTTAGTCTGTTAAATTTATTTGGCAGATGTAATAAGGTAGTTACAAGAAGACCATTTTTAGAATGTAGGTAGTTAGGTATCAGCTCGAGGAGGATTTTTTATGTATAAAAGCATGGTTTGCAATGTAATTGGGGTTGGAACCCGTGAGAGTTAAACTCATTTTATAACTAAGCATTTCAAGTTAATTAAATTTGTAGATCCAAGCAAGAAGTTTTCTTATCAGATATTCTCGTGTTGTTGAGTTATAGTATGTACTCTATTTTCTCATGTGAATGTCTTTCCTATTATCCTTTTCATTGTGTTGTCTTTCATGCTTGAATCAGTTTATATTGAATCAGAATGCATAATCATATGCTCTGGTTCAATGATTCCAAGTATTCACAAACAATATTCCTCTAAAGTTAATATTGGATTCATCTTTTGATACCCATATTAATGGACTGCTTATTTTTCCTACTTCCCACCATACAATCAAGAACTTGATTATTAAAGGGTAACTATCATGCCTTTGTGAAGAAATTTTGTTGTAAAGCACTATCATTTATGATTTTGACTCCATGACCAATGATACCCTCGTGCTTCAACCATAATTAAAACTTATTTCCTTAAAAATATTTATGGCCATTATATTTATTTGTTGAGAGATCCCTCTCTGGTAGGAAATAAGCCAACTTTCCTCCTAGAGGTTGGTTTGTAAGGTTACCTTGGAACTATCCTACCACAACCAAACGGTAAATTTTGAGTGATAACAATGTGGTTGCATGGAAATTTGCTTGATTATGTGCCTAGTTGGAACTGGTCTATGTAGACGGTGCACTGCGATTTATTAACTAGAAGTGCACCAAATTCATTGTAAATGTGGGAAGGAATGATAAGTAATAAGGATTAATAAGGTTGTGTAACTCTTTGAAAATATATAACATCGATCTCCCATTGTACATTTTGTAAATTTAAAAATTAACAACAACAATTTGAAGTTTTAGCATCCATGAATTGATCCATATGATCGAGATTGCAATTCCATCAATATATTATGATCATTGCCTGGATTCCAACTTAATTCCTAACTTCAGTGTTGTGTTGTGTTGTTTTCTTGATACACATCAATGACTATTTTGCATCTCTTTCACAATGTATAAATACATTACATATCCATGTTTAATACTTGTGAATATTTCTGGGAATTTTTAGTGAAAACTTTAATATGGTTTTGACATTAATATGAAGAAGAGGATCAGAGAAATGACAATGGCAAAATTAGTTTTTTTGGAATTTATAATGATTTATAAAATAATTTTGTATAGTCTAATATTTTAATTTGTTAGAATTATTATATTACATTAATGCATAGAAGCATTGTAGAGTAATATCTAGAAAAATGCTATTAGTAACATTTGCATTAGAATATTATATAGCTATACTAATACGTTGAGTTTTTTTTTTATTGACTTGTAAGGATTTTTTTCAATACATTTTATATTCTGGTTAAATAATATATGAAATTAAAAATTACTTGTATGGATTAATGTTAAGTTTTACGTTAAGTGTTAATTTTTTTATTAGCTTGTAAGAATTTTTTTCAATATATTTTATATTTTCGTTAAATATTATATGAATTTAAAAATTACTTTTATGGGTTAATGTTAAGTTTTTAAATAACCTGGATTGTTTCTTAAACCACCTTAATAGCCAATCAGATCATATCAAATTCACAATGGAGATTCAAGAAAATAATTCACTTCCCTTTCTTGATGTACTCATCATGAGAAAGAACGACGGTTCTCTTGCCCACCAGGCATATCAAAAAAAGACACACACTGCCAAATACCTTCATGCAAGTTCACACCACGTGCCTTCTCAAAAACTTGGCATCATTAAAACCCTCGCCACCAGAGTAGTGCGAATTCTAGATAAGGAACATCTCAACAAAGAATTGGATCATCTCCACAAGCTTCTTCAAGATAATGGTTGCGACATTGGGGACATAGATCGAGCCTTCAAGAAAGCTTTGGAAAAGAATATTCAAAACCTGGACAAAAAATGATGAAAGCAAAGGGGTAATATTCCTACCACACATTTAGGGAACGACAGACAAGATATCCAGGGTACTAAAGAAAAAACATATTGGGACTATCTTCTCTCCTCCAAATTTGTTGAGAAACTTAATTGATAAGACTAAATACCTGGTGGAGTCAAAACTAAAAAAGGGGGTCTATTCTATTCCCTGTTCTTGTGGAAAACTATACATTGTCGAGACCGAGCGTTCCATAAAGGTGAGATTAAAAGAGCATTGTTCAGACATATTGCATAACATAACAAAAAGCTCTGCGATGGCAGAACACTCCATCAAGAAAAACCATTACCTGTCTTTCATTGAACAGGACAAATTCATAGCCACTAAATATCATTACACGAGGAGATGTATTCGAGAGGCTGTGGAAATTGAAAAGCACCCTAAAAATTTTAATAGAGATGATGGTCTGGTTATTAGTGGAATTTGGAAACCTCTCATATGGAAACTAAGAGACAAAGAGATTATTGGATACAATCTTGAACTCCTTGGTTAACCAACAGTCCTCCATTTCTCTTTTATAGAAGATATTTCCTCAAATCCTCTCACACCTCCTCATGATGGACTCTGGTGAGCAGTCTGAAACGTACGTCGAGTACGAGAAAACTGACACAAGTTTCCATACCAAAACAATGAAGAAACATAAATCAATTTGTGTTTTTTAATATTTATTAGTTTAATTTCAATTATAAAGAATTAATAAGAGGTAAAGAAGTTGTTATGTTATGTCTATGTTTATTAACCACAAGTTATGTGGTTGTGTTAATATTATTATAGCACTTAAAAATAATTTTAAAATAAAATTGTTTCATAAACATTTTTTTCCAAGAAAAAAAGTCATAATTTTATTGATAAAACCATATAGCCCATATTCATTATGTTCATACCTCCCACAATAGAGGTCTAATAATTGTTCCATGAACATTAATAGTATGGCATCATTCATTTATTTACATGAACGGAGGCATGCCATTTATTCGCATGAAGATATACATTCCATATATTTGATCAAAGGAATGTTGTCCTTTAATTTCTTCACTAAGCAATATTCACTTGCTCATTGAAATTAATTATCACATGGGTCTTTATCGTGTTGAGTGGCACCAACAAAGATTCAGATTCAAACAATGGATTTTAGTGAACAACATTGCTTGAAATCAATTTTGGATCAAATCATAACAATTAATTGGATAATCAATTTGAAGAGTAAAGAGTGTGGCTTTGTGTTTTTGAATCCATAAACGTGGTAAAGTTTTATAGCTTTATTTGATATTTATGGTCAAGAGTACTAAATGGAATTCTATATATTAAAGGAAACTGTGAGTTCTATTTTTTTTTACAAACAAAAAAACTTTATTTGTTATTCATAAAATGAATCAATATATACATCATATATCATAAATTTGTCCTCCATATATAGAAACCATATAACAAGAATAACGTAAACTTTCAAGACAAGAAATATAGATATGCTTAGGAGGATCAAAATAATATACAATCTCTCCAAGCGTTAGTATATAATCTAAATGTATCTAAATATATAAAAACTAGAAAAAAAGATGATGTCTCCCGAGAAAGTAAAAGACACTGTGAGATCTCATCTATAAAAATAGTGCCTTTAGGGTACCTCATATCCTGCTTTGATAGGAGATCTGCATGTTTGTTCAAGCTGTTCGGGTACACAGTGTACTCCCAAAAGACCAAACACCAAGAGCAGCCACTCACACAAACAAATCATAGATCAATACACCAATGTTTGTTACGTGGTTAAAATTCTCAAAAGGGAAACAGTCCACGGCCCCAGCCAAATAGCTACTTGGAGAAATTTGTTATGCAAAAAAAAAAAAATTACATGAGCTTCTCATAATCGATCAACTAGCCAAGGACCCTCCATGCTCTTTAAATAGATATCATGGACCGATCAAGTGTTAAGCCACGGATCAATGGTAGGTATGATCTAAGAGAAGTTGAACTGTCAGATCACTTTATTTCTAGAATATATCGTGACCGTCGGATTAGAATATTTACAAATGCATACTAATGCATTCTAAAGAAACACACTTTACCTAATGGATATATTACACAAGTTGATCTTAACTAACTCCTAAGTGTCTAAGTATCCTAACATCCCCCCTTAAGAACAACTTGGGATAGGATTGAAGGATTTACAAAAGTGACACTATTAGGAGAAGGAAGGAGGCATTAGAGCCTATCCCCCCTTAAGGACACATTCCTGAACTCTTAACATAGATCGAAGTTTAAAAAACTTCACGTTTGTAAGAGACTTGGTAAAGATGTCTACAACTTGATCATCTGTAGGGCAATAGAGCATTTCAAGAACATGATCATGAACAAGATTTCTGATGAAGTGCATGTGTAGCTCAATGTGTTTGTTGCGTTGATGTGGAACTGGATATTTGGCAAGCTTGATGGCACTTTGATTGTCGCACCAAAGTGGAGTAAGCTATTGTTGCTCGAATCCAAACTCTGAAAGGATCTGTTGAAGCCATAAAGCTTCCTAACTGGCATTAACTGCGACATGATATTCTGCTTCTGCTGAAGAAATAGAAAGAGCTTGTTGTTTCTTACAAGCCCAAGTGACAGGACCAGATCCCAAACTGAAAAAATAACCTGCAGTAGAATTTCAACCATCAGGATCGCCGACCCAATCTGAATCAGTGAAACCAACCAACAAAGGTTTCCCTCCTGTACTGTAATGAATCCCAAACTGAATTGTACCTCGAATATATCGAAATATTCTTTCTATTGCTTTCCAGTGACTTTCATGAGGTGTTTTCATATAATGGGCAACATGACCAACGGCAAAGGAAAGGTCAGGATGGGAATGAGTCAAGTATAAGATACTACCAACAAGCTAACGATACAAGGTGGCATCTACTTCAAGGGAAGTATAAGTGGCAAAAAGTTTGACTCTAGACTGGAAGGGAGAAGGGGCTGGTTTACAATCTTCCATGTGAGAGCGATGAAGAAGGTCACAAGAATACTTAGACTGGCAAAGAAATATTCTTTCTTTGGTTTGCAAGACTTGGAGACTAAGAAAATAATGCAAATGTCCTAAGTCTGACATTTAAAAATTTTGCTTAAGACTGGATTTCACATGGGCTAAAAGTTTAGGGTCACTACCAGTAAGGATAAGGTCATCAACATAAAGAACAAGTATGATGAGATAGTTTCCTACTTTCTTGGTATAGACATTGGGGTTAGAATGCCATCTAGAAAAACCAGTGTAAAGGAGAAAGCTATCCATTTTGGCGTACCAAGCTCTAGGAGCTTGCTTAAGGCCATATAAGGATTTCTTAAGATGACAGACAAGCCTAGAGTTATTCTAAACATATCCAAGAGGTTGTTCCATGTAAATTTCCTCCTGTAAATCACCATGTAAGAAGGAAAACTTCACATCCATTTGATGGACTTCCCAGTTATATAAGGCTGCAAGGGAAAGAACAAGGTGGATGGAGTTAATTTTTGTGACAGGGGAAAAGGTTTCATTGTAGTCAATCCCTTCAACTTGGGAAAAGCCTTTGGCAACTAACCTTGCCTTAAGTATTTCAACACTTCCATTTGATGAATACTTAGTTCTGTAGATCCATTTACATCTGACAAGTTTTCTTCCTTTTGGAAGAGGAACAACATCGCAAGTATCGTTCGCTATTAAGGAACGATGTTCTTCATCCATAGTTGTATCCCAATCTGGATTTCCTAAAGCTTCTGCAAAAGTTTCTGGATCATAATTCTCAGAAACTTGAGCCAAAAGAGAAGAGGCTCGTTGAAACTGAGAACGTGTTCGACGTTGATCTCTAGGGTCACCGGCAAGATCACTAGCTGCTTCACATGTTGAACGGACCCATCGAGGAAGCATTGTTGATGGTGCAACTGGAGGAACATGAGCAGATAGAGGTGGTTTTCATATTCACTGACATCATCAGAAATTGGAGTTGGAAACTTGTCAAGGAAGTTGGAAGAAGAAGAAGAAGGCACAATCGTCAAATCAGGCTTGCAGGCCAAAGATGGCACACCCACAAAGTTAGGCTCGCAAGCCAAGAGATTTTCATCAAATTTAACATCTCTTCTAAGGATTATATCATGAGAATGTGGCTAAAGAAGTCTATAACCTTTTACATCTTCAGAATATCTAACAAATATGCATTTTTCACTTTTAGGCTGCAATGCTTTTCATTTTTCATTCGGAATGTGAGCCCATGCTTCACAACCAAACACACTGAAGTGACTTACATCTGGTTTAATTTTACTCCATGCTTCTTTCGGTGTTATACCTTGTAAAAATTTAGTGGGTGTGCGATTGACTATTTATTTTGCACAATTTATGGCCTCATCCCAATAGTGAAGACTTCGTCCCTTAGATTGGATCATACAATTAACCATTTCTTCTAAAGTGTGGTTCTTCTGTTCAGCTACAGCATTTTGTTGTGGTGTATATGGAACAATGTGTTGTTGTTGGATTCCTTGTTCAGTGCAGAAAGTAGTGAACTTTTTGTTAACATATTATCCTCCATTGTTAGATCTTAACTTAATAATTTGATGACTAGATTGTTTTTCAACAAGGACCTTATAGGCCAAGAACATGCTAAATACTTTGCTCTTAAGTTTTAGGAAGTAAACCCAAGTGCGTCTGGAGTAGTCCTCAATGAAACTTAAGAAATATTTGAAACCAAAAGAGGAAGCAGATGGAAGAGGACCACACAAGTCACTATGCACAAGCTCCAAGGGAACCGAGGCGTGCTAAGAGGCACGTTTGTCAAAACTGTCTCGATAATGTTTTTCGAGTACACAACCAGAACAAACACCATGCTTGCAAGATACCATCGGAAGACCAGTCACCATATTTCCTTTACATAGTTGTTGCAATGAGCGATAATTTAAGTGAACAAATCACTCATGCCAAAGTTTGCTCAAGTTATCACTATGAGCAACAAAAACTGAAAGAAAAGGTGATGACCCAAAGTTATTAAATTTGTATAACCTGGTAATATCATCAACAATTCCGGTAGCTAGGACATGTTGAGGATCTTTAAAATCCTTGATTACAACTTGGTGAGGTGTAAACGTTGCAGTTTTACCTTCACCACAATGAGTGATTTGATAGACTAACAACTTGAATTTGCAGGAAATTCTTGGAACACATAGTACATCACTAAAATGACCATTTTATACTGGAATTGTTCTAGATCCTACAGCACTTAGAGAACTATCATCACCAACAAATATTTGTTTGGTGTTACATTCATTCATAGTAGAAAAGATGGCTTGATCCTTAGCCATATGATAAGATGCTCCAGAATCAATGAGCCATTCATTTGAAGTAGAAGAAGAAGATGCAATATAAGAGTAATCAGAAGCACAAAGTGCATGTCCATGAGAGGCAGATTCTAAAGACGAATCTATGCTTATGTGGTGCTTCTTCATTGCTACTTCCAAGGCTGTCATCTTCTTAAAACACTTAGGTTTATCATGATTATCTTTCCCACAAAAATTGCAATGACGCTCAGTCTTCTTTCCTTTAGTCTTGGATCCTTTGTCATTTTTTTAAGGAAGGATCTGACTGAGAGAGTTTGAGACCCTTGTTTGGCTTATTATTGAGAAAATTTTGTTTCTTGAGAGGCTTGGACTTTTCTTTCTATTGGGACAATAAGGCTTTCCCAGATGTATCTACATTGTTAATTATTCCAAGATGAATGAGCTTATCTTGCTCTCTAATTAAGGAATCATAAAAGGATTCAAGACTAGGCTCTTGATAGCTTGCCGCATTCAAGGATTCTTTCATGGAGTAAAATGTAGATACAAAAACAGAATACGCGGGTCCAAGTTTGGAAAGAATATGATAAATACATTGTTTGTCTTCTTTCTTAATCTTGTATTATTCACATAAGAGTCTAAGAGTTTTATACTTAGATAAATAGTCTTGAATACATGAAAAATCACTTGGATTCAAATAAATCGACTCATTCTCAAATTGATGACCTCGAATTTTATTGTGTTTACCAAACACAGATTCCAACTTTTCCCAAACTTTATCAAGTTCATCAATTCCAGATATGTGGAATCGTAAATCAATAGAGTTTGACATCCCAATCAATCCACGAGCTTCATCACATCTATTTGCCCATTTTATTTTCTTATCATCATCAGTGGTTTTGTTTCTTTCCCTGAGATAATTCTGAAAAGTCCCCTACTTCTTAGAACATCCTCCATACGAGATTTCCATGAGAAATAGTTATAACTGGTAAGTATAATATCACAAGGGGTGGACATACTTGAAAATAATGGCTGAAAGAACAGAAACTAATTGCATGGATGCAAAGAGCTCGAAAAATTAGGCTGTTTTAAAAAAACGGCATTAAAAACTGATTCTGAATGGTGAAGATATGCTTGATCAAAGAAAATGTTGAAGGTGTCCCCAATAGTGATGTAGCAAATTTTAACTTGACCAACTAAAAAAAAAGAACCCCCCTCTTCCCAAGATCAACCTTTGACAATCACTTTTCAATATTTAATTGCTTTTAAATGAATCACTTTTGTAAAATAAGTGCTGTTCACTTTTACAATAATGTCACTTTAAATAGTGCGGCAATAAATTAAAAGACTTAAGTGACTCACTTTTTATTTTATTTTATTTAAGTGAGATGCACTTTTATAATAAAGTAACTTGAAAATAGAAATTGCATGCACTAGAAAATAGCTTAATAAAACTTGAACTCAAGACCTATTAAGGAATAAAACAACTTTGAACCAAGTGAGCTAAGTTTAAAAGATACGTAAAAGAATGGAAAGAGGAAGGGAGCTTTTGTTTTTTTTAACTCTTCTCTCTCGTTCTCCGTGCTTGCGTTTTTTTCCTGCAAATCACAAAAAAACGAAAAACAAAAACAAAAAAAACTTTTCCACACTATGGAGTTAGATCTTAGTTAGTTTACCCGAAAAGTGTACATTTTCAAGTTTTCTTGTTGTTTCCGATTCACTGTGATCGCACTTGGTGCACGACAAAGAGCATACGTAACCGAGAACACAAGAAAAAAAATTTCCCTTTCTGTTTCTGATTCATCGTGATCGTGCAAGGTGCATGGCAAAGAGAATACGAAGCTAGGGAAGGCAACAGTTGGAAACTAAAACAATAAAGATCTAATAATAAAACTGATAAAATATGAGAGATTAAAAAAAAAAAATCAAATCTGTCACTGTAACATTATACCTTCAGATTTGCCGAAATGGGTGTTTTTAGAACAAACGAAAACAGTTTTTGATGAAACAAAAACTATTTCCCTATGAAAACGGTGCTCTGGACGCAATGGAACAACTCCCACAGGCCACAAATTCGCAGAAAATCTAGAACCAAAAACCCTTTCAAAATTTTGGCAACATCGGTTCTTGATCTTGATCACAAACAGAAGCGGCTCCTCATAAACGCTCTGATACCATGTTCGGGTACACAGGGTACTCCCAAAAGATCGAACATCAAGAGCAGCCACTCACACAAACAGATCACGGATCAATACCCTAATGTTGGTTACGTGGTTAAAACCCTCGAGAGGGAAACAGTCCACAGCCCCAGCCAAATAGCTACTTGGAGCAATTTATTATGAAAATAAAGAAAGTTATATGAGCTTCTCATAATCGATCAACTAGCCAAGAACCCTCCATGCTTTTTAAATATAGATCATGGACCAATCGGGTGTTAAGCCACAAATCAATGGTAGGTATGATCTAAGAGAAGTTGAACCGTCGGATCACTTTATGTCTAGAACATATCATGACCGTCGGATTAGAATATTTACAACTGCATACTAAAGAAACACACTTTACCTAACGGATATATTACACAAATTGATCTTAACTAACTCTTAAGTGTCTAAATATCCTAACACAAGCACCTGTAAATGTGGGAGAAATATATCTTCTCAAAGGCTTGTTGTAAAAATATGATTTGTCTCATCCATCCATCTAAAATTAGAACTTGAATATTGCACTTTTTTGAAGCCCACTTAATAATGATCATGAAATCACTTGCAACGTGTAATGAATATATATTTTTTTCTTTCAATTTGGTTCATGGCATGAGAGCTCGCTACGTCCACAGATCCAAACCAACGGGTCCACTCAAAGGGGCCTCACCCTCTTGCAATTCCTTTGGTACCTAACTTAGAAAGATCCAAAGAATTTAACCCACAACCTCGACAACATGTTGTCTTGGTCCTAAAAGATCCAACCAACTGAACAACCCCTCAGGGCTTCCTATAATGAAGATATATTCCTGTCAGGAGAAATATATAAAAGGGCCCACAAAACTAGAAGTTCATCCCGAGTGTGTAGAAGATCCACATCCCATCCAAAAACATATATAATAACTAATGTAAACAATAAATCAAACCACCAACAACACTAAGACCACCAGATAACTAAGTAGCCCCCTTAAAGAAGCCAATAAAAATGGCATCATAAAAAGTGGGAAATGCAATATTCTTTGAAATTATACATCTATTTTACGCAAGCCATTCCTTATATATACCAATGATGGCACATACCACTTTAAGAATGGAGCGTGGAACATTCTTAAATAACACCTTGTTTAGATGAGTCTAAATGTGCCAAGAGACAAAGGATGGAAAATATATATATGAATAGGAAAAATAGAGTTCCAAGCACTATAGCTAACAATCATTGAGCATGACTACCCAGGAGATGGAATCTTCAACAGTTTTCTAACCTTTATCCAAACAACGAGTGAATTTACATCGAGACAGGAGGTTATCAATGGTTTCAATATCTTTTTGCAAGGCGCCACAAATTGCTCTCTATAGGCACAAATGATCCGCATTGTTTAAATCTCCTATGTTTAAACCGAGATTTATGTACTTGTGATATTGTATTAAAGTATTATTTAAAAAAATTATGAAAAAAATATTGTTTCTTTGTAGCTTCTAAATCTAGGATTGTTTATCGTATAAAGCAAAGTAAAAAATATATATATAAAATGAAATGAATGTTGTAAATATATAATTCAATTATTGTTAATATTTTTTAATTGGTTAATTACATATTATCAAAATAATAATTGATTTTAACTAAGCATTATTGCAAATATATTTTCAATGTTTTTATTTGTTTTTTCAAATAAGTAGTGTTTTTTTGTGTTTAATTATTTAATTTTTATTTTGGCCTTGTACATTATGTCATATAAATCCAATGTATAATTGGATATATAGAAAGAACTTTTTACAATTTATAATTAGGTCAATAGGCGTTTAGATATTTAAGTCTATAACTGTTTAGATATTATTTGAGATTTTGACTTTTTTGACGGGATCAACCAGATTAACCTGAGTGTATAACAAGATTAACCCGAGTGTAACAAGTGTAAATCCAAGATTCATTATGATGGTCATCATATCTTGTTATGCTTAAATGCATTTTGATTAAGATTTAAATAAAATTCAGTTAAGCGATGGTTAAAAAAAGGGGTAACAATTTTGTTTATTAAATAGTATTTGTTTTATGTTTATATTAATTAGTCTAATGTTTATGTTATAACATAAACAGATAACTCTATCGATTTGGTAATTAATTTAATATTTAGCCTTTGTTTAACAACCAACCATCTAAGTATAATGATGTGGTAATTAGTTTAATGTTTAGCCTTTGTTTATTAGACAACCATCTCCACAAAAGTAAGTGGTTAGTTGTGCCTATGGGCCTTCACTGACCACTTTACTTGTAGTTGTGCTAGTATTTGAGATTTTGGACTTCTTTGAGTGGATCAATAAAATTAACCTAGTGTAACAAGTATATAGCCATCATTCATTTCATGGTCGTCATATCTTGTTATTCTTAAATGCATCTTGATTAAGATTTAAAGAAGCTTCACTTAAGTGGATATCAATTTTACTTTTTAATTTTTTTCATATGATTTTGTGTTTACTAAAATATTTGTTTTATGTTTTTATTAATTAGTTTAATGTTTATTTTATACCATAAATAGATAACTATAATGATTTGGTAATTAGTTTAATGTTTAGCCTTTATTTAACAATCAATCATCTTCACAAAACTAAGTGGTTGGCTACGCCTATCCAGGTAGACATTACGATTTACTTGTGATTGTGCTTGTACAATAAAAATTAATTATGTTGAAAAATAAGAAAATAAATACTTAAAAAATATAACTATATTCTAGCATTTTTACTTTATATTCCATTTCTAACATGAAATTATATGAAACAAAGAAGTTAATAAATTAAATGTATATACTATTTTCCAATTGAGAACAAAGTTCACTTTGAATATAATTCCATTGGTTTAAATGAAAATGTAAATGAAATAAAATTGTTATTAATTTATTTTAAGTTATAAAATAATTATCGCAAATATATCCTTCCATTATTATTAATATTTTTAATATATCAATTATACAATACCAAAATATTAATTGTTTTAATGTAACTATTATTTCAAATATATTTTTAATGAGTGGGACTAACAGTTAAGAACATGTATTTCTTCCTACGAGGTCACATGTTCAATTCTGGAGGGAGGTACGGTATGTACAACTCTGTAAAATATAGCCCTTAAACAAGGGAGTATCATACACCAAATTGGTGTCTCCCTTTGCTTATTTATTATTATTATTATATTTCTTTGTGTGCTTTAATTAGTACAATATTTTTGAATATTTATTGTATTTAATTATTCAAAAAATAATTTATTTGTTTTGGCTATATACATCATATCATATCAGTCTTCTATTAAATATAGAAAAAATAATTTACAATTAATAATAAGACAAAAGATCATTCTTTTCAAAATCAAGAAAATAAATACTAAAAAAATGAACATCATCTATCCCTTTCACTTTATAGTTCATTTATAACATCACACTCTATAAAACAAAAAAGCAAAAAAAATCAATATATATACTATTTTCAATTGAAAACAAGGTTCGCTATGGGCATAATGCTTATCTACAAATTTTTTAAAATCAACTAAAAAGTAATTATTATTTTTCACCAAGGTTTTCTTTTGAGAAAAAATCATTATTACCAATCAAGCGGTTGACCTAACCCTTGATTTGGTAGGTGATTGTATTATCATGAGATTGGCTTGCCAGACTAATGATTGCAACTCACCCAATTGGGAATTGACCTACATGGAGTCAAATGTCCAATGACATTGGTGACAACTAGTTGAGCTAACCTCTTACACTTTTAGGTGATTGTATTATCATGAAATTGACTTGTCGATGTAGATTAGTTCACCTCACCCAAATGGGTGCTAGCTAGCATGGAGTCAAATGTCCACTAACATTGATGACAAATAGTTGAGCTAACCAACCCCTTGAGTTGTTAAGTGACTATATTATAATGACATTAACTTATTTGTGTAAACTAGTGCACTTCTCTCAATTGGATATATATCGGCACAAATACTAATGCCCAATAATATTGACTACAAGTGAAAAAACTAACCCCTATTATGATGAGAGATTGACTAAAATTACTTTTTACCATGTGATGTGTATTTTAAATTATCAAACACTAAACTTAGAAACCACTGCATATTTATGTAAGTTACTATATTATCATAAGAGATTGAGCACAATTATTTTACTATGCAATGTGTATTTTTACGTCTATAAGCATTTTTATTTTAGAATTTGGGATGGAATTTGGCTTATGCTTTTCTAGAATTGGACGAGGATGAGATAATTGTATTGTCGAGATTTCTATGGCAATGGTTAGAAATTCAAAATAAACAATAATAATAATAAAGAATATAAAAAGTAATTGGTAGCTAATGAATGGATAACTGTAGCTGATGCATGAATACATAGATAAGTGTAGGTTCTTTTTTTTCACAAACAAAAAAAGCTATATTTGTTATTCATCAAATGAATCACTATATACCTTACATATCATAAATTTTCCTCCATATATAACTACCATAAAACCCGAATAAGAAATATAAATATCAATTCTAAAATATCTAAAAGAGCAACACATATGATAATATGACTATCCGTAAGAAAATAAAAGATATGCTCAACAGGATCAAAATAACATACAGTCTTTGCAAGTGTTATTAGATATATATATAATCTAAATGTATCTAAAAATATTAAAAATAGACAAAAAAAAAAAGTGATGTCCTCCGATAAAGTAAAAGACCCCGTGAGATCTTATCTATAAAAATAGTTCCTTCATGACACCTCATATCCTGCTTTGATAGGAGATATGCATATTTGTTCAAGTACCTATAAATGTGGAAGAACGACATATGCTCAAAGGATTGCTATAAAAAATATGATTTGTCTCATCCATCCATCTAAAAGTGGAACTTGAATATTGTAGTCTTATGTAGCCAACTCAATAATGATTATGGGATCACTTGCAACCTTATCCCACTCAATAATGATCATGGAATCACATGCAACCCGCAATGAAGATATAATTTTTTTATTTCAATGTGGTTCATGGCTCGAGAGCTCGCTACAACCACGGACCCAAGACAAGGGTCCCACTTGAAGGGGCCTCACCCTATCAACATTCCTTCAATACCTAACCCTGAAAGGCCCAAGGAATTGAGCCTCGAACCTTGACGATATGTTGTCTTGGTCCCAGAAGATCCAACCAACTGAACTACTCCTCAAGGCTTTCTACAATGAAGATATATTCATGTCACCAGAAATATATAAAGGAGCCCACAAAACTAGAAGTTCATCCGAAGTATCTGTAGAAGATCCACATCCCATCCAAAAACATATATAGTGACTAGTGTCAACAATAAATCAAACCACCAATCCACCAACCCCACTGAGACCACAGGATAACTAGGTAGTTCCCCATTAAAGAAGCCAATAGGAATGACATCATAAAAAGTGGGAAATGTAATATTCTTTGAAATTTTACATCTATTTTCTACAAGCCATTCTTGATATGAACCAATGATGGTACATACCACTTTAAGAATGTGTTGGAATAATGTAGAAATGATAGGCAGATTTGTAGGGATTGGGTTGTTGTGTACTTTCTATATTTAGAATGGTTTGGTTTGAGATCCACTTTTATTGGATCTAAGATCTGTTTCATTATGATGATTGTCATCTATTTATTGTAACTTCTTCTCTATCAATAATTGAATTGGTTTTGGCCTTTCCTTTGTGTATGAGAGCGAGCCTTTGTGCTCTGCTCCACATTGCCTCTCTGTGTGTTAATTTGGTATCAAAGCTGTAAGGTGAGTGCTGGATGCAAGCGTTGAAGGAGCCGGAAGTTTTTAGAGCCATTGCCATCACTATGAAGGAGAAGCTGGACACCATGTTGAGAGTGAGGTTGACGCGGCCGTGAGTATTAAAGGAGAAGCGCGGAGAGGAGCTGCTCCCATGTATTGGTGATTTTATTTGCAAAGAGTTGATTTTGCCAGAAATTTTTTAATGGCTCATTACTATTGTTGCAGAGCAATATAGTGATGGTTATTGGTTCGTTTGGTTCGCAATTGGTTATTGCAAGTTGATTGTATAAAGATCGCTGCTACCATCTAAGAGATTTCCTTTATTCCAGCCAGCAAATTCATCAGTTTCAGCAATCTGCAAATTCGATCTAAAATCAGCATATGATCTATTTCTGTCAGCAAATTCATTCATCCAGCCCGATCAGCCAATTCATCCAGTGTCCGGTGATCTGCTAGCAGTTCACCAGCGATCTGCAATCTGATCTCTGCCTGCCTGCGATCTACCAAAGAGCATTCAGCGATCTGTGTATCAGCAATTCACCAGTGATCTGCTCTACGATTTCTAAGCTCGCAATTTTTTTTTGAAGCCGCCGAAGGGAGAAATAAGATCCTGTGTGTGAAGCAGGATCGCTTCAAAGTTTGCAGCCGTAAAGACTTGTGTAGAGCTCCGATTCTACTACTTTCTGTCGTGAAGAGATAGAGGGATCTGCAGCTGGGGTGTGAAAGCTGAGAGAGCTCGTGAAGAGGCTGCTCCAGAATAGCTGAGAAAGGTGAATTTTTTTACTGATTGATTTTTTTCTCAGATTAAGTAAAATGGCTGCCGGTGCTCAACAGCAACTGGCTGATACATACATCAATGAAGCCTCCAAATTAAATGGAGAGAATTATGTCAACTGGAAATTCAAGTTGCAGACTGTTCTTGAATTATTCGGTGGTTGGACGATTGTAAATGACACTGAATTGAAGCCTGCAGATCCTGCATTAATCCCAGATTGGAACAAAAGGGAAGCCAAAGCCAAGGTGACTCTGCGAATGTTTGTCCAAGACAAGATTATCCCTCACATCAGAAAATGTGATACGTCTAAAAAGACATGGGATACGCTTAAAACACTATATGAAACAACTGATGCAAATCGTATCTTGTTTCTGAAGACCAAATTGCTGTCAATCAAGATGGAAGCAAATGAAGGGGTAAGTAAATTTATTTCTCGCGTCAAAGATTTGAGTGATAGCTTGGTAGCTATAGGTGAAGCAGTAGATAGTACTGATCAAGTAACTATCGCCCTGAAAGGTTTGCATTCCGATTACAAAGTGTTTATTTCAGCACTTGCAGCAAGAGAAAAACCCCCAAATTTTGAAGAACTCACAGGTATTCTGCTTCAAGAAGAAGAGAGGATGAAAACTTATGATCTCGAGGCTCGAGGTTCTGATCTCGCACTGATGGCAAGAGGTCGATATATGCACAGAGGCAAACCATGGGGTAGGCCATGGAATGGAGACAGAGGCAGCTCATGGAACCGAGATAGAGGCAAACAATGGCATGGAGATAGAGGCAGATCGTGGAATGAAAACAGAGGCAAATTTCACTCAAAACATAAAGGTATGGTTCAGACTGATCATTCTAGAAATAATGTAGATGGTCATTATTGGGACAAACTAGGACACCTCAATAGAAATCATTATCAGAAGAAATATTATAGAGGTAGAAGCTACAATGGAAATCACAATGCAAATCATAATGGGAATTTTGCAAACACAGACACTCCTGAAAATGAATTTAGAAATCTGAGATTATTTATTTCTGAGGATGCTTTGTCTGCTGAGACAGATGATAAGAATGCATGGTTCATAGATTCAGGTGCATCTGCACATATGTCTTGTAGGAGAGAATGGTTCGAAGAATATAATGAGAATCTCAATGACACTCACATCCATTTAGGTGATAATAGGTCACTCAAAGTTCAAGGTTATGGAAAAGTAAAGGTGAAATTATCTAATGGTGAATTGAAACAGATACATAATGTTATGTATGTTCCTGGTATTAAAAAGAATCTTATTTCTGTTTCAACCATAACTGAACATGACCTTAAGGTAGAGTTTGGCAAGTACCAATGCCATATCAAAGACATTCGAGACCACTACAAGACTGTTGCTACAGGTTCAAGGTGTGGAGGACTATATAAGCTGGATGTGTGCAAAGATAGTCATCAAGCATTGGCATCCACCATCATCACTACAGAGGAACTCTGGCATCAAAGGTATGGACACATTAATCATCATGATCTTATGCTACTTCAGAACAAATTTATGGTTGAAGGTCTACCTGTTATAAAGAATGTGCATTTAGAATGTAGTGCTTGTGCACTTGGAAAACAGCACCGAGATGCATTCCCAATACATCAAGAGAAGAAACAAACTGATCTGCTTGAATTAATCCATACAAATGTATGCGGACCTATGCAGACTAGATCATTAGGAGGTGCATCATATTTTCTAACATTTATTGATGATAGATATAGATACACATGGGTCTATTTTATAAGAAGAAAAGGAGATGTCTTCGAATATTTCAAGGAGTTCAGAATGATGGTCGAAAAGCAGACAGGAAAATGCATTAAATTTCTCAGATCTGACAATGGAGGGGAGTACGTGTCTGGAGCTTTCAAGAAATACTGTAAGGAGAATGGAATCCAGCAACAATTTACAGTATCCCACACTCCTCAGCAAAATGGTGTAGTTGAGCGAAAGAACAGGACACTAGTTGAATGTGCTCGCAGTATGCTCCAAGGTAAGAACATGTCGAATGGTTTTTGGGCTGAAGCTGTTAATACTGCTGTATATTTGAAAAATAGAAGTCCAACAAAGAAATTAAATCTGCAAACACCATTTGAGGTCCTTTATGGATATAAACCTGAAGTTAAGCATCTATGGATTTTTGGTTGTAAAGCTTTTGCACATATACCAAAAGATGATAGAAGGAAACTAGATGCTAAATCATTTGAATGTATCTTTGTTGGATATCACAATGATCATAAAGCTTACAAGCTATTTCACCCTAGCTCTCATAAGTTAATTGCAAGCAGAGATGTAGTGTTCCATGAAAATGCAGATACAAGTGATAAATATGGCCAAGGACACAGTTCTACTAATGAATATGTGAAATTAAATTCCATCATTCAGCAGTAGGAAGTGGAATAGCCACAAGAAAAGGAGCAGGAACAGAGTAGCAGAAGCAATGGAAGCAGCACCAGCCACAGTCAAAATAGCAGAAGCAACATGAGCACTTCTATCAGTTCAGATGAAGATACAGCAGAAAGCAGAAGGATAATGGATGGTACCCCTACAGGTAATATAGGACTAAGAAGGTCATCAAGACAGATTCATCCTCCTTCAAGGTATGATGACTATGCTTTAATGTCCAATGCAATGAATGAACCAATGAATTATAAACAAGCCAAAGATAAAGAAGAATGGGTTGAAGCTATGAATGAAGAATATAACTCTATTATGAAGAATCAGACTTGGGAACTAACAGAATTACCAGAGAACAAAACACCCATAGGATGTAAATGGTTGTTTAAACATAAGCTTAAATTAGATGGTAGTATTGACAGATTTAAAGCAAGACTAGTTGCCAAAGGTTATGCTCAACAGGAGGGAATTGACTTTGAGGAAACTTTTGCACCAGTAGCAAAACTAAATACAATTAGAATTTTGGTTGCATTAGCTATAGCTCATAATTGGAAGATCCATTAATTAGATGTAAAATCTGCTTTCTTAAATGGTGAACTAAAAGAAGAAGTGTACTTAGTTCAACCTGAAGGCTTTGTACAGAAAGGACAGGAGCACCTTGTATGTAAGTTAAAGAAAGCTATCTATGGATCGAAACAGGCTCCTAGGTCATGGTATATAAATATTGATACCTTCTTTAATCAGAAAGGCTTTGCGAAAAGCAAAAGTGATCCTAACCTTTATGTGAAGAAAGATAAGGAAAGAAATGTTTGCTTAATATCTTTATATGTTGATGATCTCATTATCACAGGAAATGCATGTAAGTTGATTACAGAAATCAAAAATCAGTTGTCACTCAAATTTGAAATGAAAGACCTTGGTGAACTTCACTATTGCTTGGGACTTGAAGTATGGAAAGAATCTAGCAAAACGATGATCACTCAAAGTAAGTATGTGAAGGAAATATTAAACAGATTCCATATGAGTGATTGTAAAGAATCAGTAATTCCTTTAGAACAGAATGTGAAGCTATGCAGTCAAGATGGAACGAAAGATGCAGATGGTTCTTTGTATAGACAGTTGGTGGGAAGTCTAAATTATCTCACTACTACAAGGCCAGATATATCATATGCAGTCAGCATTCTTAGTCAATTCATGGCTAAGCCAAATGAAAGCCATTGGAAGGCTGCAAAGAAGGTCCTTAGATATCTGAAAGGGACAATGAACTTTGGTCTTTTATATACTGATAAGTTTGACGTTCAATTGGCAGGATTTTCTGACTCTGATTGGGCAGGAAACGTTGATGACAGAAGGTCTACTACAGGATATGCATTCAACATTGGATCAGGGGTCATAGCATGGAGCAGTAAGAAACAGCCAACTGTTTCTCTATCATCCACAGAAGCTGAATATAAAGCCATGTCTAGTGCTACATGTGAAGCTGTTTGGTTGAGGAGGATTCTTGAAGACGTTGGAGAAAAGCAAGCAGAACCCACAAATATACATTGTGACATTCAAAGTGCAGTCAAGCTCGCACACAACCCAGTTTATCATGCAAGGACAAAACACATTGAGTTGCAACATCACTTTGTTAGAGAAAAGATTGAATCTAAGGAAATTAAACTTATGTATTGTAACACAAGTGATAATGTCGCTGATATATTTACAAAACCCATTGGCAAAATTCACTTTGAAATCCTTAAGCAGAAATTAGGTGTTGTAGAAAATCCATTTCTACATTAAGGGGGTATGTTGGAATAATGTAGAAATGATAGGCAGATTTGTAGGGATTGGGTTGTTGTGTACTTTCTATATTTAGAATGGTTTGGTTTGAGATCCACTTTTATTGGATCTAAGATCTGTTTCATTATGATGATTGTCATCTATTTATTGTAACTTCTTCTCTATCAATAATTGAATTGGTTTTGGCCTTTCCTTTGTGTATGAGAGCGAGCCTTTGTGCTCTGCTCCACATTGCCTCTCTGTGTGTTAATTGAATGGAGTGTGGAGCATTCTCAAAAAACACCTTGTTTCGGTGAGTTTAAATGTGCCCAAGAGACAAAGGGTAGCATGGGGGAGATCATGTCACGTTAGTCACGTTATGCTAGCCGACATAAAAAAAAAAACTATGTTAACCGACATAAATAAAAAAAATAAAAACCCAATAATAAAACTAAATGAAAAGTAATTAAAAGATCCATGTTAAACCCGGATTTACCAAACACTAAAGGGATCAAAATGTTTGAGGTGTAATTTTTTACTAATATTTAAAAATTTAAGATAAAAATAACTTACACCTAAAGAAATTGGATCCCTTTCAGTGCTTTCTAGATCCAGGTTTAAGATAGATCTATGCTAGTGAATATGAACAATAGAGTTCTATACACTGTAACTAACCGTCATTGAACATGACCTCCAAGGAAATGGAATTTTCAATAATTTTCTAACCTATGTCCAAACAACACGATTGAATTCACATCAAGACAAGAGGTGATCAATGGTTTCGTTATCCCTTTTACAGAGGGGGAAAACACTGAGACGAGGGCCACCTCTTTTCTGATAGTTCTCCCAAGTAAGCAAGGCCAACCATGAAAAAAGACAAAATTTAAGAAGACAATGTGAGCACCACAAATACGACTGCCACCAATTGCTCTCTATATGCACAAATTATCCACATTGTTTAAATCTCCTGTGTTTAAACCTAGATTTATGTAGTTGTGATATTGTATAACGGTAAAAAAAAATATGAATAAAAGTTCATTTACAAACCAACTAATATGCTTTATTTGTAGCTTCTAAATCTAGGATTGTTTAGACTATAAAGCAAAGTAAAACTATATATATATATGAAATGAATGTTGTAAATATATAATTCAATTATTGTTAATGCTTTTTAATTGGTTAATTACATATTATCAAAATAATAATTGTTTTTAAATAAAATTATTACAAATATTTTTTTCAATATTTTTATATATTTGGTTTTTAATTAGTATGTGTTGTGTTTAATTATTTAAATTTTTTTTTTTTGTCTATATACACTAAGTCATATAAATCTAATTTATAATTGGATATATAGAAAGAACTATTTATAATTTATAATTAGGTTAATAGGTGTTTAGATATTTACGTTGATGGGTATTTAGATATTATTTGAGATTTTGGCTTTGTGAAAGGGATTAACAAGATTAACCTGAGTGTATAACAAGATTAACCCGAGTGTAACAAGTGTAAAGCCATGATTCATTTCATGATCGTCATATCTTTGTTATGATTAAATCCATGTTGATTAAGATTTAAATAAGATTCACATAAGTCGTGGTTAAAGAAAGGGGTAACAATTTTGTTTATTAAATAGTATTTGTTTTATGTTTAAATTAATTAGTTTAATGTTTATGTTATACCATAAACATATAACTATAACGGTTTGGTAATTAATTTAATGTTTAGAATGTGTTTAACAATCAACCATCTAACTATAACTAATTGGTGATTAGTTTAATGTTTAGCCTTTGTTTATCAACCAACCATCTCCACAAAACTAAGTGGTTGGTTGCACCTATCTGTGTTCACTGACCACTTTACTTGTGGTCGTTCTAGTATCTGAGATTTTGGATTTTCTTGAGTGGATCAATATGATTAACTAGTGTAACAAGTGTATAGCCATGATTAATTTTTATGGTTGTCATATCTTGTTATTCTTAAATGCATCTTGATTAAGATTTAAATAAACTTCACTTAAGTGAATATCAATTTTAGTTTTTAACTTTTTTCATATGAATTTTTTTTGTTTATTAAACAATATTTGTTTTATATCTATATTAATTAGTTTAATGTTTATGTTATACCATAAATGGATAACTATAATGATTTGGTAATTAGTTTAGCCTTTGTTTCACAATCAACTATCTTCACAAAACTAAGTGGATGGCTTGGCCTATCGAGGTTGACGTTTCCATTTACGTGTGATTGTGCTAGTACAATAAAAAATAATTACGTTCAAAACTAAGAAAATATGTACTAAAAAAATATGACTATATTCTATCTCTTTAAATTTATATTTCATTTCTAACATGAAATTATATGAAACAAAGAAGTTAATAAATTAAATGTATATACTATTTTCCAATTGAGAACAAAGTTCACTTTGAACATAATTCCATTAATTTAAATAAAAATATAAATGAAATAAATTTGTTATTAATTTATTTTAAATTATAAAACAATTCTTTCAAATACATCCTTCAATTATTATTAATATTTTTTAATATATGAAATACCTCGGCTCCATAATTTTATATCCGCGGCTCCATTTGCAGCTCCATCAAGCAAAGATCTATAGCTCCATCAATCGATCTCTACATCAAGCTAGGGTTTGCAAACAATGTAAGAAATAACTGTGTCTCCATAATTTTACATCTGCGGCTCCATCAAGCGAATATCTGCAGCTCCATCAAGCGATCTCTGTGTCAAGCTAGGGTTTGCAAACAGTGTAAGAATTAGTTGTCGCTCCGTAATTTTATATCTGCGGCTCCATCAAGCGATCTTTGTGTCAAGCTAGGGTTTGCAAACAGCCCATTCAAGCAATCAATACGAAGATCTGTAGATCTATAGCTCCATTCGTAGCTCCATTAAGCGAACATTGCATTTAGGGTTTTTCGGGTGCATTTAAATATCTACGACTCCATTCCTCCAAATATTTGTCTATCCATTCAAACGAACAGTCTATTCAAACGAACATTCTATTCAAGCAAAGATCTACAACTTCATTCCAATGAACATTCTGAGGCATGCTAGGGTCCAGTTGACATCTCCAAACTATCTTTGCAGCTAAATTCAAACTATCCACAAATAAAGTGAAGGGTTTCTGTAGCGAAGGATATTGAATTCACCATAGGATATTGAATTTGCCAGGGTTTTGAACTGCAGGAAGGAACTCTCATGGTTATGCGAGCCACAGGATATTGAATTCGACAGAGGAAATATAAAGTGGAGGATTCCACATCGATATGAACCAGGGTTGGAAGGCGATTTGGAACAATTATATGAGGTGCACACATTCCTTAAATATTTTTTCTAATACATGTCTAGTGCTCATATATTTCTTTTTGTTCACAAGTTAAATAGTTTTTCTAATACATACCTAATGCTCATATATTCTTTTTGTTCACAAGTTATCATATATTTATTTTTGTTCACAAGTATGAATAATTCATCGCATCTACCAAAGATTTTCGAAGGTAGACCTAGCGCAGTTCCTCTACAGAGCCTTTATGAGTATATAGACTCTTTAGAGAAATGTAGAGAAAAGAGATAAGTTAATATACAAACAGAGTTAGAAGCCATGCTAGAAAATAAATTTACATCTCTTGAAGACAAGATCCAAAAACTATTAGAGGATAAAATGGAGACAATGGAGATTAGATTACTGGTAATAGAAAAACAAAGCCAAGATACGAACCAAACAATCCAAAAAGTATATGCTCATACTTTATAAAGTCTTAAAATGAAGGACATGATTAAAAAACTAGAAGATAAAGTTAATAACAATCTCACCCTAAAAAGTGTGGCAGGTAAATTAGATATCAAACCCATTAAATAGGAAATGAAAAAATCGATAGAATTAGACCATAAGCTTAACAAAAGGGCCTTGAACGTTATAATCTTAGGTTTGAAAGAGAAGGTAGATGATGATACATTAGCCATAGTCTAGACAGAATTACATAATAGATTACAAATTGAAACAACATGTCTCACAGAAGCAACAAGGCTGGGGAAATTAACTAAGAATAAAGGAAGGCTAATCTAGATAAAGGTGAGCTCTACTGACCATAAGTATGACATACTTAGTAAAATCTCAAGTCTAAAAAGAACGTGGATATTTATAAATGAATATCTCATTCCAGAAGATCAAGCAAAATTAAGAAAGGAAGTTCAAAAGGTAAAATAAGCTAGGAAGGAAGGAAAATGGGCAATAATGAGAAATTGAAAAGTGGTTATTCGAGATAGAAACCAAAAATATAGTAATAAATAGCAATTCAACATGCTCCGAATTCTTTCTTGGAACTTTCGGGGATTTCCATGGAACAAAGGCCCAAAGCTAAGTTGGATCTTGAATGAAGTTGATATTATATTGTTAGTTGAAACTTGGGAGCATGAAGAATCTAAGGTCCCTAACATAGATGGATTTGTACTATGGTCAATATGGAACAAGCGATCCTATCATAGAGGCATTGGGGGTATAGCTTGTTACATTAGGAAGAACATCTCCCCCCATGCCAGGATTTATTAAAAAGACCTTTATAACCAATATATTTGGATAGAGATTAGGGTGAGTGCAAGAAGATGATGGACCTTTTTGGCGCGTTAGATGCAATAGAAACCTGAAAAATCAGGCATCCCTCAACTTACTTGGATTTTTTGAG